>OESO01000097.1:406324-527204 GCA_900240985.1 Crithidia bombi
ACTGGCTGAGCTTCTCCATGACTTTTTTTTCCTCCCTCCCTCTCTTCCTCGCCTCTCCACATGCTACTGGTTTTTTTTTTCTTGCGGCTGATTTTGTCGCCGGCGGCATCCCATGGCATTCTGCTCTCTCCCCACACCAACGACTGACTCGCGCGCTTGCCATGTGGTGCAGCTTTCACTCGCCTCGCCAACTGGCACTGTGGCTCTCCGTGTTCCGACACCGGACCCCACGCCGCTTTCACTCCGTTCTTTCTCTCCCCCGGCCCTTTCCGAAGATGTCCGGCTGCGCCGCCTCCGCTGCCGTGCCCGCCGCCGTGGTTGCCTCCACCTCTCCGCCAGAAGTCGCCCGTGCGTCGCCCCGTGCGTCGCCTTCGCGCGTCGCCGAAGAAGGCTGCGGTGAAGAGGCCGGCGCGAAGAAGGCCGCTGCGAAGAAGGGCCGGCGCCAAGAAGGCTGTGAAATGTGTGTGTTTGTTGTTAATGTGTTGTTGTTGAGAGGGCTGTTCTGAAGAAGCTGCAGCGAAGAAGGCTGCGGAAGAAGGCCTGCCGAAGAAGCCCTGCGTCGAAGCCGCGAAGAAGCCGCGAGAGAAGCCGCGAAGAAGCCGCGAAGAAGCCGGCGAAGAAGTGGCGGAAGAAGGCCGCGAAGAAGAGCCGCGCGAAGAAGCCGCTGCGAAGAAGGGTGGCGAAGAAGGTAAAGGAGGCGTCTCTTTCTTTCTCCCCCTTCTTTGGAGCATCCGTGATGCTGACTGCGTGATGCTGCGTGGTGCGGCGTGGGTGCGTGTGCCCTCTCCCGCGAGTGGCTGAGGGCTCCACCTTTCACGTCTTTCCCCTCGCCCATCCCTCCACCTCGCCCCCGCCTGCTCACGCGTTACTACCTCCATAGATACACTTTTTTTAAAAATCTCTCTTTTTCCCCGTTTTTTTTTTATAATTCTTCTCTCTTCTCCTGTTTCGATGAACTCGATTCGACAATAGCACGCATGCACAAAAGATGATGGCGAATAAAGAGCTAAAACGGTGGAGCGAACTTTTCGTTGCAGCGCATCAACTTTCTGAGCTGTCGACGAGTGCTACGGGTCTCTCAGCTCTTTTTAGACGGTGACCAGAACATGAAATCGATGTGAAAAGCCGTGGTAAGCGTCTCCGAACGGCAACTAGCTCTTGTTTCCCACGTGCTTGCGTGTATTCCTTCTCATGGTGGAGACGTGAAGGCGCGGTGATTGCTGTGTACTTCCCCTTGTTTTCACCTGGATACCTGCGCAGGTAACGTTGGTGATGCGAGGTAGATGGTTGTTTGTCATGTTCCAGTGTTGCGCTCGTGTTGGCATTAGAAGAGGTATGTGCTCAACCTTTCCTGGCCCTTCTACGTTAGTGTCTTGGGTGGTATGGTCACGCGTGCTAGTAGCACCGCAGATTTCATGGCAAAAAGGCTCTGACGTCTGCGGCGTTGCGGTCGGCGTGCTGTGTTGGGCAGCACTATTTTCATTCCTTTCTCTCTTTCTTGTCTCCCTTTTCTTTTGTTTCAAATCGTGTTCCGCTCTTGTACATCTTGATCCGTAGCAGAGAGAAAAAAGAGAAAATGGGTTTAGCCGCCGCAAAGCCAGCCCGCGAGGCACCGGTGCGTTACGTAGCGAAGCAAATGCCCAAATTGGACAGGATACCTGTTGAGCAGCAGTTTAAGAAGCCACAGTATACGGCACAGGGCATCAACACTCGCACAGACGACGTGAACACGGAGCCGCTGATGTACGTGGAAACCTCGAAGGACGCGAGCAGCACGGAGCTGACGGACCATGCGGCACCGCGGTGGTACCTGAACTCCTACCTTGAAATGGCGGATAACGTTCGCACTGATCAAGCCATCATCACGGGCAACCTGCCTCTCTCCTGGGAGAGGGATAAACATGAGCCATACGCCCTTGTACGTGGCCGCATCGATGACGAGGATCTGCGGTGGGTTCTGGCACCAGAGCAGCGTAAGAAAGGCGTGGATGAGTTGGTCGGCTTCACCAAGCTGGAGCGGAACGTGCTGCAGGATATTTTAGACACCGTTGAGCTGCCTCGCACGCAGTACCGTAACTACAGGGGAAAACTGCACAAAAGCATCGAGGACGCCAATACGCACATGACGGCACGTAAGACACAGATGGAAAAGGCGCGTGAGGCGGAGATACTGCGCCAAATTGGGTACTCAGAGGAGGAGGTGCAGAGGGAGGAACAGTACCTGACGAACCGCCCACGTGGCGTGCGCACCCTCGACGATCTCGGCGCCAGCGACCGCGAAAAGAAACGGCGGAAGCGCGCTGCAGAGGCGAGTGAGTTGGAGGATATGCTGGAGGACCGCCGTATCGAACAGCTGGAGCGCGGCGAGGCCTCCGTGACGGCAGAGGAGGTGGCCGAGAAACCGGAGACGCTGCCGATGCGCGGGAAGCACTACGGGATACAGAAGAACATATACAAGCGCATGTATGCCGCTGACATGGGCAAGGATGAGCGAAATCAAGCGAAGTTTGTGTGGTGGCTCGACCGGACGCGGCGTATCAAGCGTGCAGTGGACACCATCCACGGCGTGCCGGTGTACAATGAACGGCTGTCCGCCAACGAGGAACAGACACGTAAGCAGATGCGTGAGGCTGCAGAGTTTAACTTTTCCATGTCGCAGGCGCAGGGTGCGAAGGGCTTCACCGATCCGCGGGGGCACTACGATCAGTTCATGGAGATCATGCGCCACAACAAGGAGGAGTCGCAGCAGACCGGGGTGGAGGTGCACGAGGACGGCGTCACGCAGCACGCCATCTACCAGTTTCCACACACACGCGAACACGGTGCCAAGCCGGCGCCGCAAACCTTCACCGACCGCCGCGACCACGCTGAGCGCGTGGACACCGACGTGAACCGGCTTTATGGCTTCGGCGAACGATTGCCGTCTTCGACACCGTCGCCCTCCTCCTCATTACCGAAGGCTCCTACGGCAGACGGGGCAGACCAGGCGAGTCGGCGCACCAGCGCACGCGGCTGGGAGAAGGTGAGCAGCGGCGCTCCCCAGGCAGCGCAGCGGGTGGAAAACAAGCAGCCCCCCCCGCCCAATGAGAAGGATGGCGACAATGGCAACAACAGGGGCAAGTAAGAGAGGATGGAGGAAGAGAGAGCTGAATGAGGTGGACCCGCGTGTGTTGTAGGTAAGGCGACCGAGCAGGGGCGTTTTCGTCCTCTGTTCTGTGTTGTGCGTCGCGCCTCCTCATTGGCGTCCCCCGTCATTCCTTCGTTTCCCTCTGAATAGTTGTGAGGGCACAGCGACACGGAAGGCTGTCTGGATGCAAGCTCAACTGCACTTATTTACGTCTTGTACTCCTTCTCTTCCCTCTATACTCCGCTGCTTGCACTGCAGTGCCCTCCAAAAAAGTGTTTTTTTTTTGCTGCTGCGATGTCGGGGGAAAAAGAGCAGATACCCTCGCTGATTCTGTCCGAGTATGTCCTACGCTTTTGCTTTACTCATCTTCTTTTGATATTGTTGTGTATGCGCTAAGATCATCCTTAGAGTTTTTTTTTGTGTGCTGTGTTTTGCCGTGCGAGTGTGCTTAGTGTTTTTCTTTTTTTGGTCTTGCTTCACATGCACTCAACTCGTTTTTGTGTGGCCACAGTAACTGTCATTCCACCAAAGCAAAAAAAAAAGTCAGGGAAGAGGCCGCTTTTTTTCCATTTTCTTGGTGGAAGTGTGTGAGCAGAGATCAACGGCGCAGCATGTATGTTCTGTCTTTCTCCCTCACCTTTGGTAAGATATCACCCCTTTTTGTGAAAGACGAAGAGAAGGGAGGAAAAAAAAATGGAACCGCCCACCACCACCACAACAGATTCGCATCCGCCGACACGGTGCTTCTCGTTTGCCGAGCGGCGTAGCAGGTTTTCGCAACGCAGGTTATAGATGCGAAAAGACTCCTGCTGTATTGCACCACTCTTCTCACACGGGCTCTCCCGTGAGATCGAAGCCAGTATCTCTTCTCCGCTCTCATTATTGCCTTGCGCATCTCTCACTACACTCATTTGTCTGCACATAGTCAACTCCTTACACTAGTCTTCCTATTCCCTGCTTATACAGACGCCCCTTTATAAAATTTCCCGCTGTTGTCGGTGCAGAAAACAAACGAAAGAAGATTGAAGGAAATGCAGCTACAAGCGGTGCAGAATAGAAAAAAAAAAACACTTTCGTGCTGTGTTGCGCTGTTATTGTACTCGGCTACTCCCTATTCTCATCATTATAGTCAGATATCCCTCTTCAAATCCATCCCCCTTCTCCCCCTCTTTCTCTCCACCTTTCCTATGTGCCTGTGTGTCTGTGTGCGTGCGTTTGTGTGGTGTCTCCAGCACATTGTATTTGATATAGTTTTCCCCCCTCTTTTGCGTAGGCTAAATCTGTATCTGGCGAGCTTCGCACATCTCTGAAAACGAACAAGCAAACAAACAAAAAACACTTGACATCGAAGTTTCTGTACGTTCACACGTAACCTAACAACACTACCGACAACAACCAAAAAGCAGAAAAGAACCCCCAACCTGCACACAGTTTCTGCACTATGGCGACCCCCTCTGTGTTGGAGCTGTCGAGACAGCTGGTAGAGCTGGATGGCCAGGCAAAGGCTCTCCGCAGCGAGGTGGAACATCTGCGCGCCACGAAGCGTTCCCTGGAGGTTTCTGATGCGACCAATGCGAAGATGTCGGAGATGCGGGAGAGCATGGGCAGCACCGCACCGTCCAAGTCACGCCGCTCGCGCGGCTCGACGGTGCGTGGAACGTCGTCGGCCATGTCGTCCGCACTGCCGCAGGACTTCATTGACGACCTCGCCCACAAGTGCGGTGAGGTGGAGGGCGCCATCCGCAAGCACAAGGAGCTCGTGGTAGAGAAGGCAACGCTGCAGGCGGCGCTGGCGAAAGCGAATGCCCGCACCGAGGCCGCAGAGGAGGAATTTGCGGCGGTGGCGGAGGTCGCCGGTGCGGACGCGGACGGCAAGTCGCGCTCTGCTGCCGGCTCACGCAAGAAGAATGCCTACGGAGCGGCCCTCAAGTCTACCGTCGCGCTCTACCAGCAGCGGGAGAACGCCCGCATTCAGCTGGAGGGTCAGTCGCGCGAGCTGCTCCGCCTCGCCTCCATCCTACAGGAGACGATCGATGCCGTGAGTCAGCGCACGGAGGCGCAGACGGTGCTCGCGGAGCGCAAGGCGAAGCTGGCAGAGCTGCGCAAGGAGCATGACCAGCTGGCCCGCTCCATCGCCCGTAAGGATAAGATTGCGGACAAGAACCAGACCGGACCGACGATGGAGGACTATGTCCGCCACAGCAACTTCGACCGCCGTGTCGCCCTGCACGAGCTGTCCAAGGAGGATTCGCTCACGAAGGCGAACGACTTGGCGATTCGTCACCGCGCTATGCAGATCGCGAAGCTGCAGACACGGCTGGAGCTGATCGGTAGCGCTGTCGCTGGAGACACGGTCAATGAGGATGATGAGGCGCGTGTGGATGTGGAGATTGTTGACGAACTGGCGCGCGAGATCGAGGAGCTGCACGACACACATCTCATTGCGAACCTGCGGATGGAGAACATTGACTGCGAGATTGAAAAGATGGAATGGCGTGCCGGTGCGCTGCAGCACGCCAAGGATTCCACGAAGGTTGAGATGGAGCGTGTTGATCGCGAGCACCGCCGCTACCTCCAGGAGCTGCAGCAGACACTGGAAAAGGAGCGCATTGCAAACGGGCAGACAGTGATGCGCCTGCAGGACGACATTGACACCATTCATAGGAATACCGCGCGCCGCTCGCAGCCTCGCGCAAAGGCCACGAAGCCGATCGCGGTAGAGGAAGAGTGAGCTTGTAGAATTCGCCGTCTTTTTTCTTTCTTCCACTTTTTTTCTTCCTGGTTGGCATGTGCGCGACTACGTTATGCGTTTTTTTCTCTGCGTGTTGTTGTGGAGTGCAACACAAGGCAGAGGGTACCGAATAACGTCTCTGGTGATCTTCTTTTTTCTCTGATTTCTAGCTGTGTGTGCGTGCACACTCTCTCCTATTTGCTGTCACGCGCACGCTGACCTCTCTGACGTACACACATCTATACAGTCTCTTTCCTTTCCTTCTGTTGAACATCGCAAAAAAAAAAAAAGAAGCTGTAGAGCGATTTGGTGAGCAGGGGTAATATCACTTTTCGTTTTATTTCGCTTAGTGTTCTCGCTGTACCACGTATGACTCTTTATCTTTTCTTCTTAAAATAAAAGAACCTGTATTCGATTCGTCACCTTTCTTTTTTGCTGGTACGTGCAGCCATTTTGTTTCTGTTGGTCTCTACGCTGGCTGTTCTCCTCTGTTCACTGGATTCATTTCGCATTGTTTTCTGTTTCTTCTTTTTAGGCCTTTTTCTGTTGTTGTTTTTTTTTCTCTCGTGAGGAGGCTCAGCGTTGAGGTGCGTTCGTGTGTATGCGTGTGAAAAGACAACAACAACAGCCACAACGACATGGCAAGTGAGGGCACTCAAGAATGAAGAAGACTGCGAGGAGGGCGTGTCGTTTTGTCTGCCACCCTTTCCTTCTTTTTTTTCTCTCCCCAGGTCACGTGGTGGTGTGCTTCGATGCTTACAGCGGCAACCCCCTGTGCTATCCTGCTGCTTTCAAGGCAGCGAGGCGCGCACTGGGGCAGGCTACAACTCGGTGGATCGCCTTGTGGGATAGGCACGTGGGCGGCCTTTTCCCCACACTCCCATTCCACCCCGAGCTCGGCGGCCACCACGAAGTCAAGGAGCCTGTGAAAGAGTTGGCGGTGGAATGGGTTCCCCAAAAGAAAGCAGAAAACAGGCAGGGGTGCTCGAACACTGGACGAAGTTGGCAAAGGGGCAAACTACTGGTGAAGGACAACTTCTTTCGAGAGGTTCCATTCCGCAACCTTCATCTGCACCTCGACCTTTTGTCTACGGCAGCACGCTCATCCGTGCAAGCGTCAGCTCCACATTCTTCTACCTTCCCCTCTATTTGTATCCCTCCATCCCGACCATTTCTTTTTGATTATATTGATTCTCCTGCTCACATTGTGACAGCAGCTCACCTCCTTCACGCTTTTTTTTGTACTTTGATTCGCTTTTTTTCCCGTTTGTTGTTGTTGGTCGCCATGTCTACAGACGCGAAGGAGGCAAAGAAGCAGGCAGAGCTTAAGCTCGTCGGGCAGGACTCGGAGGATGTCCGCGCTGTCGTGAAGGCGCAACGTGAACTGAAGAAGAAGAACGACGCGCTGCGTAAGGCGACTAAGGCGCTGAAGGGTACAAAGGCAGATAACCAGGAGGCCGTCAGCGCCGCCACGAAAGCAGTCGAAAAGGCCACCGCAGAAGTACGCGCCGTGGAGCGAACCTTGGCAGAGCTGGCGGGTGCGTCGGTGCCAAATACAGCCGCGGTAAGCACTAGGCCCGATGCAGTCCCTGACACAACGGCTGCGTCCCCGTCGCCGTCGCCTCCGTCAGCCGCGGCCACCGATGTGGAGAGGGAGGCGAAGAAGGAGGCGGAGATGCGCTTTGCCGGTCAAAACTCTGATGAGGCCCGCGCGGCTGTTAAGGCGCAGCGCGAGCTCAAGAAGAAAGAGGCCGCCTTGCGAAAGGTGCAGAAGGAGCTGAAGGGCGTAGACGCGGAGGCCAAGGCTGACTACGCAGAGTGGAAGGGAAAGGAGACGTCGCTGCTGAAGGAAATCGCAGAGTTGAGCGCGATCTGTGGAGGAAGCAACAAAGACGGTGTGCCAAAAAGTCAGAAAACACCTCCTGCTCCGTCTTCGGGCTCAAAGCTTGCCCCTGCGACGGCCACAGCGATGGCAGTGAAGGGTGCACCGGCTGGTGAGACGAAGGAGGCTACCGCGGCAGATACGGAGGCCACGGCAGCACGACTAGCGGCCGTTGTGCAGCGTGCCATGGACGAAAACCGGCAGGAGCGTCGCCACGTCGTACCGCGCGACGGTGTCGTACACCCCCGCGTGGCTGAGGTGGCGATCTTAATGGAGCAGATGCTCCTCGTCGGCGGCAGTGCGCGTGTGCTGGCGCTCATCTCAGCCTTTCGCGAGCTCCTGCGTGCCACCACGGTGCTTGCGGTGCCGACGCTGAACGAGGTCGACACGACGGCGTTTGAGAAGCTGATTCAGATCAATTTTGATTTTGTGCGCCGCAAGCGTGAGGCGTCGGCTGGGATGCGCTACGTCAAGGACGTCCTCGTGCGCCGCTTCGTGGCGCTGCGGGACGAGGTGATTCACCCAAAGCCGCAGGCGGCGGCCCTTATCAACGACCTCGGCAACCCGCGTGAGGTGACTCTGAAGATTCTGGACATGGTGGAGGCGGAGCTGAAGATGTCCTTCAAGAGCATCGTTGAGGATCGCTCGTTGCCGTACGTGTCGAACAGCGACACCATCCTCGTCTTTGGCCGGAGCAGCGTGGTGGAGTACATCCTGCTGTCCCGTTCACATGAGCCGCAGTGCAAGCCGAAACGCGTCATCGTGGTGGACGCGGCTCCCCTCTTTGAGGGCCGGCAGCTGGCGGATAAGCTGTCCTGTGCCGGGATTGAGGTGACGTACGGCCTCATCACGGCGTGTTGCACTTTAATGCCAAAGTGCACACGTATCTTTCTTGGTGCCTCCGCGGTGCTGCAGAACGGTGATGTGTTTGGGCGGTGCGGGATGGCCCTCGTGGCGGCCTGCGCGAAGCTCTTCCGTAAGCCTGTTCTGTGCTTTAGTGAGAGCTACAAGTTTGTGGCGGAGGTGTGGGTGGGCAACTTGGCGCAGAACACGAAGCTCGCAGACATGCGACCGACAACGGATACACATGGCGATGGCGGCAGTCGCAGTCCGATAACTTATCAGTCTCCCCCGACGTTGTCCCCACCGCCGCCGCGTGTGTCGAGTAGCTGGGGAACCCCGACCTACACCGGCGACTTCTTTGCACGTAGCAGCGACGCGATGCCGTTCTCGGTGAGCGCCTCGGGCTACTTGTACGACCTTACCCCCGCCTCGTACGTGGATATGATTATCTGCGAGATGGGCTGCTTGCACACGTCAGCGATCGTCGCTGCTATTAAGGATCGTGAAAGCCGTGAGGTGTCCCAGCTGGCGTACATCGCCCGTAGCTAGGGCAACCATGTTTGCTTCTCGTTTGAGTTGTGAAAAAAGAAAAAGAGAGCTAAGCGCTCGCGTCTGTTGGAGGAAGAAGTGGGTGGTGAAAGAGAGAGGAAAAAAAAAGGAGGGAGGGGATAATGCGGGGCGGTGTTGGAGCTCAGCGATTTCTCTTTGGCCAAGACAACCCCACCACTGCCCGCACGCGCATTGCAGTACTTTTTTTTTGCAGCTTGGACTGACATTTTTTGTACTGCCGTGTGGCTCTGGACAAACGTGTTGTGAGTTGGCTTCGTGGATCAGGGCTAATTTGTGGCGTTGTTGACGCATTTGTTCTGACTTTGCAACCTCTCTTTCAGTGACACTGTGTGTTTGTGTGTGTGTGTGTATACGTGTATACGGTACTTAATTGAGATCAGTAACCTGCTTAACAAGAGAGAGAGAAAGGGAAGAAGGCTACACGTGATGAAACCATGTGCCTGCAGCGAGGCACAGCGGAGAATGAGGGATGTGTAGCGCGTGAGAGTGCAGCTTTGCTGTTTTTTTTTTTTACTCGGAGGAAGGGTGAGAAAACACTGACGGTCGAGAGCGATCGCGTTCCTTCTCTTTTCCCAATGAAAAAAAAAAAACAAACAAACAAGCAAACAATCAAAACTGAGGCTTTTGCACGTGCAAAACGTGAGCGAATCGGTGCGTGTAAAATAGTTTTTACATTCGCTTCTGTGGAGAGAGAGAGAGAGAGTTTGTGTGCGTGACGCACTCAGTAAAGGCGTAATTTCCCTCTCGAAGAGTTTTCGGAGCCAGCGAGACTCCCTCCCCATCCGCAGCCTTCCACACCCAACTACTGCTTCTTCACCCTCCTTTTTTTTTCCTTTTGCTTTCTTTCCTTCCGTTTAATTGTTTCTCTTGGCTTCTGTATGTGTGCCCATCCCCCGTCCCCCGCGGTCTTGTGCTGCTCTCTGCAGTGCAAAAGGAGAAGCATCACCCGCTAGTCACTTCTCTCTTCCTCTCTCTTTTTTTTCTCTCACTCACCAACCTGTTGGATCGACACTCCGAAAGTCTGTTTTTTCTTTTGCTTTTTTCTGTGCTCTTAGAAATTGACTGCCGATTTACTGCACATCTTGCGTTGGGGTTAGCCGGAATCCCAGCAGTGCTGAAACGAGTGCGCGCGCGAGAGAGAGGAAGCACGCTGTACGTCACCATAAAAGAAGGGGCTGCTCTCCCTCAAAAGAGGCAACTACTTGCGGTGCCTCTCTATATACTTAATTGGAGTGTTAAAAGGACGAAGCAGGAGAACTCTTCCTCCTAATCGTGTTGTGTAAGACAGATTTCACGGACTCCTTATTTCAGACGAATATAATAATAAAAACAATCCAAATTAGCAACTAGGAGAATAGAGAAGAGGGTGTCTGTTACAGCACCAGCGGTCATCTGAAACGAACTCTCGGGTGACTTTGCACCGCTATTATGCGTACACGGGGTTCTCAACGTTCCCAGTAGTGCTTTCGCTATTCTGAACGCTGCCTCAGCAACCACCACTCCAACAATAGAACTACTAGACAAGACCCTCTCTTTCTTGCTGTTGTGCTTTTTTTCTGCTTCTTTTTCTGTGTGCGTGTGTACGCGTTTTCTGTTTTCTCTTTTTTTTTTATTGCCAAAGATACGCTCTGTTTTCTCTGTTTTCCCTGTACGCGCGTGGGACTCTTTTGTTTTTTCCTTCTTGTGCTTTTTTTTCTGCTCCTTTCGGCCCCGTTCACGGCAAATTGCGCATCGTCATCTCTTGTAGGCGGTGGGATCGTCCGTTACTTTTTCTCTCCTTCCTTTTCTTTGCTCCACCGTCGGATTTCCCTCCTGCTTGTGCCTTCAGAAGCGTTTGATTGGTCTTTTCGTTGTTTTTTTCCCCCTTTTTTTCTCTCCTCTTCCTCCACCTCTCGGCGCACGGGCGGAGGTAGCGGATACTCTGGCTGTTTCCGGTGCCTTCGTGGCAGACTCGCAGCGGCCTTCTCTCCTCTAGTGGAGATCGCGTTGTGTACTTCTACACAAGCTGTATTCAGTGGCAGTCTTTCTTCGTCTTTTTTGCTTGTGTTTGGGCTGTTGTCGCTTTTGCGGTCTTCGGAAGTTCTCTCTCCGCTCCCAAAAGTGGTTTCACAAAGATATTAGTGTGTTTTTGTTTCGCTGCGTGCGGCACCGCGTGTCAAGTGCTTTTTTTGCTCTCTTTTTTTGCCTTCTGTTTCACTACGTTAGTGAGGGCTCGTCGTGCGTTGTTGCGCATTCGAAGTTAGAAAGCCGAGCGAGCAACACGGAGAAACAAGCGAACTCATAAATACGCCGCTCTCAAAAAAACAGCAAAAAAACCCCGCCAATATACACACACACACATACATACACAACCATCTCAAAGACACACACGTCTAGCATGCCGAACCACGACACTTCCGCAAAGGTTGTAGAAAGCGCGGAGGAGCACTTTATCGCGCATAGCTTCTGCAAGGAGGATAAGGTGCAGCCGTTCGAGATGGGGCTGGATGATTCCTACGTCGCAGAGGCAGCGAACGTGTCGTCGCGACCGTCCAGCCCCTCCTCCGGCGGCGGTGAATCGGCGGATGTGGCCGGTAGCCCCTCGTTGCACAACCCCACCACCGACGAGGAGGCGCAACACTACCCCGCACCGTGTGTGGCGTCCCCGTCCCTGCCGCCGTCGCACCACCCACATCACGTGAAGCTGAGCGGCCCCGCCCCCGATGGGTGCCCGCACCGAGTGCAGGATGAAAAGCCCACGGCGCAGGCAACACGCAGAGAGGCGGAGGGGGCGACACGGACGCCGCAGCAGTCACCCTCGCTGCACCCCACCACCACCACCACACCGGCTTTCAAAGCGGCTGTGCCAATGACGCCGCCGTCTTCATCCGGGCTGCATCCGCGCACGCCGCCGTCGGAGTTGCGAAGGTACCCGGCCAGTGCGAAGGTGACGGCTACGCCACCCACGCGGCAGTCCCGCACCGCAGTACCACGTGATGTTGTAGGGCCGATGGCCGTGCTGGAGGCCCCGTCGCCGCCGCTGTCGCCGCTGCCACTGCCGCTGGTGGTGGCGGACTGTGCGACCCTGCAGCCACAGCCGCCTGCGCAAAGCTCCCCTGCTGCCCCGTCCCCCCGCGCGCCTGTCGTGCTGGACGACGAGCCCGACGTGTGCTGCATCTGTTTAGAGGAGTACAGCGAGGAGAACCCGATGTTTCGCGGGGAGTGCCAGCACCACTTCCACCTTGCCTGCCTGATGGAGTGGAAGCAGCGCAGCAACTGGTGCCCGATGTGCTGCGCGGAGACGCTGCACGGCGTAGGCGACATGACATTACCACAAAACGGGAAGCCTGTCGACCCGGCCGAGGCGGCCCGCCAGCGCGAGATGGCTGCTCGAGACGAGGCCTACGCCCTGAAGCTACAACGCAAATATCTGCAACGTGCCCGACAGCAGCAGCTGCAGCCACGAAACACCACACTGACAACACGAGCTTCACCGCCGTCGACGCCGCCGTCGCGGTCACCGCAGATGCAGCCACAGCGGAATGTCACGCCGCTGCCACTGCTCAACGCAGCACCACCGCGGCCGAATCAGCAGGCCTCAGGTAGGCCACCGAGTGCGCACAGCGGAGGCGCGCCTCTCGCCACTGCAACTGCTGCTGCAGCCCGCCCCACACCTGCCGCTGCAACGGGTAACTCTTCGTCGAAGAATCACCGGACACGCAAAACGAGCGGTACCACATTAACGCAGGCGAGCCCAACGGGCAGCCGTCCGGGGTCGACATCGCCGGAGGTGCATCTGCAGTTCCAGGGTGGCCAGCGACCGCGTCGGCGTTCAGGCCAGGGTGGCTGCACAACGATGTAGGGCAGTCAAAAAAAAAAAAACAAGAAAAGCCACTTCTGCTTTGAATGCCGATGTGTGTAGAGGCGAGGCGAACGTGCGAGAGGATTGCTGGTGGCCGGTTTCATGAAGAGCACTGCTCCTTTTCTGTGCGACAGGTGCACCTCGACGAACTCGACGTGCATGAGAAGCAGGTTGGCACCTTTAAAAAAGCTGAATCTGATTTTACTAGTTGCTGAGGGCAGCGGTGCCGCCACGTGTTCTTTGCGTTGCTAACGCTCTGCCGTTGTGTGTCGTCGGCAAACACAGCAGGAAAGGAGGGTGCAGAGGGAGGGAGAGGAAACTCACTTCCTCTTGTTGCTATCACTTCTCTCCGCACGCTCACATTTACACACACACACACATACACACACACACACGGACATACACACTCTCTCCCTGTTAATATCTGTTGTTCTCGTGTTTGCATTCACTCTTGCACCTTGTGCTTTTACAACTGAAGTTCTTGCTTTTGATTTTGTTTGAACATGGTGGCAGAAAAGAAAGTCTGAGAAGAAGCATTGCCTAGCTCATGCGGGCAAGAACGACGGATATCAGCAGTTTCGGTGGGCGAGTGGTAGGAATAGCATCTTTGTTAAGCCGGTGCGTCGTGCCCCGTTGTCTTCGCATCGGCTGCGGCACAGCAAGGCGTAGTCTCTCCGCAATACAGCGGTGCGCATCTGCGCTCATTAGACTAAATGATCATGGGTCTACGTTGCACTCTGTTCCATATCAAGCGAAAACAACAGAAATAACAAAAAAAAGAAGTGTGTCCAAGCCCTCATCGTCACCCTGTACCTTCTCATACGGAGTTGGGTGGGGGTTCCATGATGAGTTGACTTCAACACGGAAGTCAACAAATGTAAGGGTAGCGGCATTTCTTTTTCACCACTTCTCCCTTCTCGAGATGAAAGCAGAAGGGTTTTTGGTTCTCTTATTCTCCTCCTGTGTCAAGTGTAGTGAGAGGGGAGAGCTTTTTTTTTTTAACGACAGTGGTGGAGCGGGAAACTGAGCACTGTGTGCTTCTTTTTTTTTCACTTTACCTCCTTTTCTCTCCCGTAGCCCTCCTGAGTTTTTTTTCTTTGACCGGATTATCTCTCTGCATGTTTTGCAACGCGTGTTTATTGCTATTTTTCTTTTTGCTCAGCGCTTTTTTTCTCTTCTTTTGCTGTCTTTTTCTTTCTGAATGCATGTATTTGTGTGTGTGGGAGTGTATTTAGGTGCGTATGTGTGTGTGTAGTTGTGTGTGACGGTCAGCATAATATTCCATTACCGGTTGGTGACAACGTGACCATTGTTGTCCTTACCCCTTCTCGTAACTTTTTTTTCTTTCTTGCTTCGTCTGCCTTCTTGCTATCAGTTGCCTTCTGCTTCCGCTTTGTCACGTGTTTTTTCTGTCTTTTTTTGTGTTTTGCTTTTCTTTGTCCTCTTGCCCCTCATTTTTTTTTCTTGTTAGCGTTGCGTGTGCCCTGTTTTTTTTCCTCTTTGCGTCGTGGTTCCTCTCTCGGCTCTTATTTTCGTCAACCAAGGAGTAACGAGAGAGGAGAAAAGAATTATTAAAAAAACAGAATCGCCAGTGAGGTGGGCGAGGGACTTGTTGTCACTAACACATGGCGATCCTCGTGACGTTCTTTGTGTGCGTATGCGTGTGCTTTGTTTTCCATGAAACATACACAAAAAAGTAATCCAAGCTTCCGCCCCAAGAGGACCAGAATGGGTATTTCCATTGCGGAAGCTGCTCTCTGCGAGTCTCTCTCTTTTTGTGTGCGTGATTGCCATGGCTGCATGGGCTTCGGTGATACTGTCTCCGCTTTGGCTATCATATTCTGTGATGCAATGCCTTTCCACTGTGGCCAGCTCGTGCCGAAGCTGTGGAGAAAGAAAAAGAGGATCACGTGGCAGCAGCGGCGTGCTGCATGGTGCCGTGGTCGGAGCTTTTTGCATTGGATGGCACAAGTTGGTCTCTGGCCATTCCCTTACGTCGGTCGAAATCTCGTTCTCTCCTGCCCTCTCTTCCTCGCCCTCTCCACATGCTACTGTTTTTTTTTCTTGCGGCTGATTTTGTCGCCGCGCCAATCCCATGGCATTCTGCCTCTCTCCCACACCAACGACTGACTCGACGCGCGTGCCATGTGGTGCAGCTTTCACTCGCCTCGCCAACTGCACTCGTGCTCTCCGTGTTCCGACACCGACCCCACGCCGCTTTCACTCCGTTCTTTCTCTCCCCCGCCCTTTCCGAAGATGTCCGCTGAACGCCGCTCCGCTGCCGTGTCCGCCGCACCGTGGTTGGCCTCCACCTCTCCGCAGAAGCTCGCCCCGTGCGGTCGCCCCCGTGCGGTCGCCTCGCGCGTCGCCCGAGAAGGCTGCGCGTGAAGAGGGCCGGGCGCGAAGAAGGCCGCTGCGAAGGAAGGCCGGCGCCAAGAGGCTGTGAAGAAGCGCTGCACCGAAGAAGGCCGCTGCGAAGAGGGCTGTTGCCGAAGAAGGCCGCGAAGAAGCGCGAAGACGAAGAAGCCGGCGAAGAAGGCCGCGAAAGAAGCCGCGAAGAAAGGCCGCGAAGAGCCGGCGAGAGGGCGGCGAAAGAAGCGCGAAGGAACCGCCGAGAAGCCGGCGAAGAGGGCTCGCTGCGAAGAAGGTGGCGAAGAAGTAAGGAGGCTCTCTTTCTTTCTCCCCCTTCTTTGGAGCATCGTTGATGCTGACTGCGTGATGCTGCGTGGTGCGGGTGGGTGCGTGTTGCCCTCTCCCGCGAAGGGCTGAGGCTCCACCTTTCACGTCTTTCCCCTCGCCCCATCCCTCCACTCGCCCCCGCCTGCTCACGCGTTTACTACCCCATAGATACACTTTTTTTAAAAATCTTTTTCGCTCGTTTTTCAGTATTGTCTTTGTTTTGATCTGTAAGTCCAGTAGCTCTGTTTCACCCTTCAGCTTCCTTGGGGCTCTCAATTGTCTTGTGCGGGTCTGACTATTCCAGGAGACGTGAGGTTGGGAGGAATCGCAAGAAGAAAAAAAACACAGAAAATGTCACATCGAAAGGGCTGAAAGTGCTGACTTCCCAATGCAACGGCAAGCATCAGGTACGAGGCGATGTTGTAGCTGCGCGTGCTTGTGTGTATTGGGAGAGTTCCGCTTCCACTCGACGGAGGTTCATAGCGTTTTTCGCTTTCCGACTCCTGCGGCACTACACCTGCAGGGGAAGTCCTGTACCGCAGTGCAGCACCGAGTGTTTTTGTTTTTCAGTCTCTGGTTTCAGTGGTGCAAGGGGTGTAGGAGTGTTGGTCCGTAGAGAGGGGAGAGCCTTTCGCTTCGTCTGTTCTACACAAGTCTAGCAGTGACGCGTGTGCGCTGCAACTCCTTTTTTTTGCTTTGCTGTTGGACCTCCCCTCCTCGTTTCTTTGCTGACACCTTCTTTCTCTCTCGCTCTCTCTTTCTCTCTCTTTTCGCTCTTTGTAATTTTGGTCTGGTTTTAAGCGCATCTCTGATGGAGTTCTGCATTAGAAAAAGAAAGTGAAAGCAAAACCAATTCGACAACATCTGGTTCCTTAAAACTGTAGAGTTTCAGCATTTTTGTTTTTTCCGTCAACGTGACGGAGACGCAGCAGCAGCAGCGTAACACGCCCCTGCTGGTGAGAGGTGTCTTAAACACTGGCAGCGGTGTGAAGAGTATCCCATTTTGTTGTATTTTCCCTTTTTTTTGTTTTGAAGGAAAGGTGGAGGGGGTGGGGTGGGGCGCGTAGCGGGCTGCAGCTGTTGGTTGCGTCCCCAAGAGTCTCATCTACTTTTCCTAGCGGCTTTTTTTTTTTTTCCTTCTCCGTGCGTTTAAAAACTGCCGTTGGTGGCTGCGATAATACTCTACATCAACCGCCACGAAGCGAGGGATTAAAGAAGACTTGTTTTTTTTTCCCCGTTCAGCGTGATATTACACTCTCCGTTTATTTTCTCCTTTTTTGTGTGTATTGCGTTGTTGCGATTCTTCAGCGTTGTTACTTCCTGACAACGAGAGCGAGAGACGACGGATCACGAAGGTGAAGAAGCTGCAATAGTAAAAAAAAACTAGAATACAATAAAACAAAAACGAAAAGAGGTTTAAAAAACGATAATCGAAGTGGAAGGAGACTCACCATGCTACGAAGGCACGGCTTTTGGCTGGGTAAGAGGCTTTCATTCTGCTACCGCCACGTGTGTGCGGTTCCAGAGCCGAAGAGGGCGGAGCTGGGTGGTGAGGATGCGTTTCTTTCCCTCTACAACGTACAGGCGGTGCTAGATGGTGTGAGCTGGTGGAAGGAAAACACTGGTGTGACGGCAGGGCTGTACAGCGCCGCCCTCGCTCGCACCATGTACGAGTACATCGAGGATGAACTGCTTGGTGATACCCCGGCCAGCTCTTTTCGCCTGCTCGAGCACGCCTATGAGAGCTGCAAGCACGGAGATGTTTTTGGCACCAGCACCGCTCTGGTAGCCACCCTGCAGGAGCCTCGCTGGGAGATCCAGACGAAGGATCAGTACGAGTTAATACTGTTGGAGGGTCCCTCGTTGGCGTTGCCGGAGAGCGTGGTGGCGGCGTCACCACCCACGCCAGACAGCGAAGGCCCGCAGGGTGAGGGAGAGGCAGTGTCCTCCTTTGCGCAGCCGCCCACCACCACTGACCTCCACGCTGCCTTCGCAACCTTTCGTCGCACCGATGAGGCGGAGAACTACCTGCTCGACATCGCTTACGTGGGGGATTGCTCCGTGATGCTCATCCGCGGTGGAAGAGTCTCCTTCGTTTCCCACGAGCAGAGCCACACGCTCGATTACCCTTTCCAGCTCGGCACCGGCAGCGCGGATACGCCGAAGGACGGGGTGCGACGCCTCATCCCAGTTGAAAAAGGCGACTTGATTGTCATGGGCAGCGACGGTGTTTTCGACAATCTTTACCCCGAGCAGATCGCGGCCGCGATGTGGCCGCCGCTCGACCGTGTGTATCGCGAGCACGGCTACGTCCAACTACCTCGCGACCAGCCGGGAAGAGCGGAGGCGATGCTGCTCGAGCATGCACGAAGCCGCAATCTTCGTCTGCTGCTGGTGGACGACATCATGGCGGCGCTGCGCACAGGCTGCGATGCTGTGATGCGCGACGCCGCAGCGGTGGCGAATGATCTGCACTGCGACTCACCCTACGCGACGAAGTGCATCGAGGATGGTGCCCTCTTTGAAGGTGGGAAGCCGGATGACATGACGCTGGTCGCCTCCGTCGTCGGTGAGTACGATGACGGCGATTCCGGCGAGCGCTTCTCCAGCAGCGAGGCAGCCTACCCGCCCCCGTACCGAGACTGGCCGTAGTGGCGCTGCGCGATCGTTAAAAAGAAAACAAGAAGTAAAGTAGGGCGACGTGGATGGGTGAAGTGCCACACACACACACACATCATCGCATAATTACTTACTCGCCAACTCTTTTAATTGCTGTTCTTCAGTTTGGTCCTTCGCTTCTGTAAACGCCGTCTGGCCGACAAGAAGCGGGAAGCAAAACAGCGCACGCTCACACACGCACACAAATGTCCATGTCTGCTCTTAGGACGGCGTCACAGGAAGCGTATGACACGTGCGAGCCTTGTAGCATCTTCATACGCGCGTGTGAAGAAGAACAAGAAGCAAGATCCGTCAAAGCGGAAGCGCTCTGTGCACATTCGTAACAACGCGTATGTACCCCGTTTTTTGTGTCACTGGGCTTATCCACTGTGCAGGCATGTGACGCTGTTTTCTTGTCCCTTTTCCCATCCTCACATCCTCCATTTCTGCTCAGATGCAGGGTGGTGCTTGCCCGTCCGGGTGTTTATGTAAAAGATGTTATCTATAACCTATATATATATATATATGTTTAAGCTTCGCCCGTCCTGCGTCTCCTTTTTTTGTTTGTGGCCACTGCCTCTCAACTGCTGGGCATTTTACTCTTTCTTGTTTTCGGCTTTACCTGTCTTTTCTTGTCGTGGTCGTACGGCGGTACACCACATGCCAACACTTCGCGGTGACGCGTGTATTTTCTGCGTGGGGTTTCAGCGTACTTCTCTTTTTAAGAATGAGAAGTTGCATAAGAAATGTCAGTGCAACTGCGACGCACTTCTTTTCGAGCTCACTCTTTCAGTAGAATTGAAGGGACAAAGAAGAGCAGTCGATTCAAAAGAAAAGAACTTCGCAGGGGGCGTGCCGCTTTCGGTGTGTCTGCCTGGGCTTTTTAGTACTCTGCGTATTTCTGTGTTGCTGTCAAGCTGCCCGACCACTGCTTTCCCCTTCTCTCCCTCCTTTACTCATTTGTATGCTTCCTCCAACGCCTCTTTTTTTTTTTCTCATTTCAATCATTCTTGTCGCTGCTGTGCACTTTGTTGTGCTCAACCTCACCGATGTAAACCCACATTGGCAGCAAAGGAAAAGAAGATCAGGTCTTGAATTTGCAGAGCCACCCAACCTCTTTCCTAGCGCTCTGCTCACAAGGACTTGTTTGTTACACACACACACACACACAGAAAGACACCGCCATAGCTAAGCATGAGCGGTGCAGGTCGTAAGCACCGTGCAAAGCACCTCACCCGACAGTACCTGGACGTGTCGGGGTGGGTGGGGCCGAAGGAAGGCGAGACGCTGGCCGTGTGTCTCGAGTCCCCGCATGGGCAGCACGTGCGTGTCCTCCTGCTCTTCGCACACCCTCGGGATGTGCCTGCGCTGACGAAAGACGCTGTTGTTAATGGCACGAAGCTGGTGACAGCACCGCCCACGGGCGACAGCGGCAGCGGCGGCTCAGCGAACCCGGTGCCCCTCAGTGATGGGGCCGAGGCAGCTACAGCGCTGGACAAGGAGCAACTTGTGTTTCTGCCCGGCAAGTTCCACAAAGTCATTTGGCTCAGCATCAAGGACATCGTGGTGGTGTCAGACGGCACCGTCACCTTCAAACCGTCGCCGGAGCAGCTGGAGAACTTCATGAAGGACCCGACACACGCCGGGTGGCGTGAGCGGATCGTCGCAGCGCAACAGAAGGCCGAGGAGCAGAGGGCGGCGGTGCAGCGCATGCCGCAGTACAGCACAACGGTGCAGACGACAACGTCTGTTCTGACGGGTCCGCAAGTGCATCGAGGAGCGCGAAAGGTTGGTGAGGCGGTGGAGGGTGAGGCAGGCGAGGAGGTGGAAGCGGAAGAGGAGGTGGATGACTTGGTCAACCCTAACTGGCGCAACATCAAACATCACCAGCAGTTTTTCTACGGCGTGGACGACGACTCAGAGGAGGGCGAGGAGGAGGACGAGGAAGAAACCGAAGGCGAGAGGAAGTAAGTGTCGTCGGCGTGCTACCCAGCAGTAATGCTGTCTTTTGCAATTCTCTATTCCCCGCCTTAGCAGGAGCTTGCTGCCACTCCACGCGACAGGCCTGACGGTGTCGGCTAGACGCCGCTTTCCTGCTTCTGTTTTTGTTTTTGTTTGAAGCGTTGCTTTTTAGGCCTCTGCTATGAGAAGGAAGGGAAAAAGAAGGGAAGGCACGGGCAGGCGGGTAAAGTGGGGCTGAGTCGCGCACTACGTCGCTGCGGTGCGCGTCTGCCTCACCGCATCACCGCAACTAAAAGGAGTGACACAGAAGACTATGAAATTGTCTTCGTCCAGCTAAAGCCGGTTAACTAACTCTTTACTAATGGCCCAACACGCACCTCAAACGGACAATACACACATTCACACACACTCGGAGTAAAGGTAACAGTGACTGTTTTTTCAGCGAAGGTCCGTATCTTCTTGCGCAAGGCGCACTTATGCAGTGGCGAGCGCGGTACATCGTGAAGAAGAGTGCGAAGGCGTTCTTCGCTTCCACCCCGCTTAGCCCCCGTGAACTCCATGGGGAATCTACGGCTTATCGTCCCCCCACTGATTACATTTGGATTCGCCAGGTGGAAGACAAGATGCACCAAAAAAAGAGTGAGAAAAAGAGAGATATCTGGGTGAAACGCTTTCAGTGAACAACACCGTCATGTATCTTGTGCACAGGTGATGGAAAGGTACCTTTCTCTCTTACAAACAAAAAACGTGGAGCGGATGACTTCCGTCTCGTCTTTCCTTCGTATTTTCTTATTTTGCTCTTGTTGTAGCACTCCTTTGTCTCGTCTGCCTTCTTGCATTTTTCTTCCTCGCTTCTCCACTCGTCTGTCTCGGGGGAACTGCTTACATGGCTCATCAATCCGCACCTGCCAGCTTTCTAATATAGAGCGGGGTTTTTAAATCTCCCTCTTTTTATTTTATTTTACTGCGTCTGTTGTGCGCATTTCACTCCCTTTTTGAAGAGAAGCCCCACGCGGCCTGCCGTGCCTGTGCTCTCCTTTTGTAGTATCGTTGTTCATTTTTCTTGGCTCATACGCGACTCTCCTTCAAGGGGAGTAGCACAAATTTCCGTAGGCACACAAGCCTCGTCCGTAACGCAGTTTAGCGCTTCTTAGTGGGATCACTACCATTCCTCTTCATTATTTTCTTCTTCTAACTCTCTTTGGTTTATTCCCTTCCTCTGTACGCAATCCTGTATCGTCTCACAGCATCAGAAAAAGAAAATAGAAAAGAAAGAGAGCAGGGAGAAAGAGACTCGAACCGGCGCGTTCCGTACTCCCCAGACATGGACAACGACATGCACGCACGCTTTCAGCGGATGCTTTTGGGCGAGCCTGAACCAGAGCCTCCAAAGGAGCCGCAGGCAAAGCCGGGCGCATCGTCAGCCTCCCCACCGTCGCCAGAGTCGCTGAAGCATGAGCCCGAGTCGGAATCACTGCCGTCTCAGCCTCCACGTCTTCCTCCTTTTCAGGCGTCGCAACAGAAGCCACCGCAACCTCCGCAGCAGTACGTTGATGTCAATGCCAATCTTGTTCCAAGCCCACCAGCAGCAACGCCGCCATCCGCGTCTGCCACCACGAGGCACCTGCCGCAGCCGCCGCTGTCGATGGTGTCCATCATCCAGGACCAGTGGCTGCAGCTGTGCGATTACTTTCAACGAGTGCAATGTGCCAACTCCGCCGAGGAGCGCAACCAGCTCGTCCGCGAGCTCGGGATCGTCGAGGACAGCCTCCGCGTGATTATCGACGCACTGCTGACTGACCGCAAGCAGTTTGTCTCCACGCAGCTGCTGCACACCCACGCATCCATCTTTGGTGAGTCTCTCCACGGCTCCGACGCAGGAATGCCCACTTCCACCCCGGCCGGAGAGACGGCGAGTGGGGTGTCACCAACCAGTAGTGCAGCAAACGCGCATTTGCGGGCGGGAGCTGCAGTGGCTGCTGCTGCAGCGACGATGACGACGCCGGCCCCGTCTCCAACCAGTGGGTTCCTGCTCGATGGTGCGCTGACGTCACTCCCGCCGTGCTACCGCTTCCTTTTTGCTGATGCCCATCGCGACATTCCACCATCTTCCGGCGACAGCACGACGGAGAGGGGGAGAGCGTGGCGCAGGACAGCGACGGCAACGGCCATCAGAATTTCCCTGCGACTCCGCCCGTGCGACAGGGACACCTGAGCAACGGGACGCACATCGCCATGCCATTCGATGAGCCTTCCCCTATCGGCAGCATTTTTCTTCTCACGCTGTGCCAGTATGCGAAGCAGGACCAGCCGCCAGGGGTGCGCTCCATCATCCTGGAATTTCTTGTGCGGTTGCTGCAGGAAGCGGACTTGCCGACCGACCGCGCCGCTTACCCCGCCGGTGATCCCGTGCTTTCCCTTCTGCAACTGAACCCTCCCCTGCTGATCGTGCCGCTTCTCGACATGCTGCGCAAAGTTAGCAAAGCCTTGGATCCCTCGAGTACGGCGCTGAAGCACGGCAACACGTCCATGTCGTCGTCGCTTGCCTACCCCTGGACCGGTGACGAGTGGAACGAGGATGGCGAGGACGGCACCTTCTTGCAGGACGCTGGACGGACGCAGTTTGTGATATTTCTGAGCAGCCTGGCGGAGAAGATGGAACGCGTGCCAGCGTTGGCAAATTTCTTTGTGGTTGAAGGCGGCGTGCATGGGGAGCGCAACCTCTTTGTGCTGCTCGATGCCTTGCTGCCGTACCTCACGCACGACTGCAGTGCGCCTGGCTGGACGCACCGCCGCGACACCTGCCGCTACGCACTGAGCGCCGTTGTTTCGCTGGCCAAGTGTCCAGACCCGTGGATACAGGACCTGGTGGGTAAGGAGGATCGCGTGGCGTCGCGGACGCTGATGGCTGCCCGCACGACGCTTCTGACGCTGTGCAAGATCCCTGACAACGACGACAGCGCTACACAAGTGTTGTTCCTGCGTGATGTATTGCGCTTTTGGGCGACTCTCACCACAATGTCGCCCACTGTCGCAGAGGATCTGCAGCTCGCCGCACTAATCAATAAGGAGTTCTACTTCCAGACGCTGATGCCGCTGCTGCAATCGTCGGACACGCATGTGTACTCGGCGGCTTGTCTGGTGACGGTGCAGCTGCTGTGCGAGCTGAACGGCAACGCCCCGGTGCTGACCCGAGGTTTGGCGAACGCGCTGCTGGGAACGTCGATTCGCAAGTCGTCGGGTCACATCATTCCTCACGCAAATCACTACGACAGCATCGTGACGGAGGACGGCGCGTACGTGAAGGGCACGACGAGGGTCGCCACCACGCTCGGACAGCAAGAGGAAGCGGCGGTGATGCTGCTGCAGGTGCACCCCACGACATCCTTTTTTCTGTACTACATCCTCCCTCACCTCTCCAGCAACCCGTACATGTCTGCAGAGGAGCGGGAGAACAGTGCGCTGCTGGGGTACTCCACAACGCGATGGTCGGCTGTGAAGGCGACACTCATGCTCGTGCGGGCCCTCGCCGAGAACGTGCCAGAGGTGTTCCTGCGCGAAGTGTTTTTGATGGACATCAACTCTCTCGCTGACGTGCTGCGGAAGCAGAGGCTGAGCACCGGCACCGCCACCACCGGCGCCGCAAAAGAGAAGATTGACATCAACACAAACACCCATGACCGTGCAGCCGATACCCCCACCTCGAACCTCGGCCTGTGGTCGACGGCAGGCGCTCCACCTAACCTAGAGGTGCACGATTACTATGTGAAGGAGTTGCATGAAGCAACGGTGACCAGTGCCGTCCTGGGACTGCAGGCCGGGCAAGTGGGGGAGGCGGTGCTGGTGCGAATGCTGAGGACGGAGGGTAACATGTCTATCGATGCCCTTCGTGCTCGCCAGGAGGTGATGAGTGCCATGGCCCGACTTGATCTAAATAACGCAGCACCAGCAGAAGGGGTGAAGGAAGATAAAGCAAAGGCGTCAGCGGCATCATCTGGACTCGCAAACAACAACAACTGTTGGAGTCACGCAGGTGTGCAGCGCTCTCCGTTGACGGTGGCACTGTGCGAGATGCTGCAGCACCTCGACGCAACGCCCTTCACAGTGAGCTCCCTTGTCACCGACCTTGTCGTCTCGCTGTGCGTGTTGCCGGACCTGCGGGTGATCTACACCCTCTTGGACCCCGTGAATGGACCCTTGAAGACGGCGCTGTGCCAGCTGCGGGATGTTTTGCAGCACAGGATAAACGCGAAAGGCGTCGAAGTGGCCCTCACCTCAGTGACGACCAGGGCGGCTGGCGCCACTGCTGCTTCTTCAACTTCCGCAAGAACCTCTCTCAACTCCCCTCCGCACGCCGCCACTGCTGCACCAGAACAGACGCGCCTCTCTCTCCTGATCTTGTACGACACGCTCCTGCAGCACTGGGATGACTTCACGGGCGAAGACGGTGTGATGAGCAGAGAGAGCTCACCTTCCGCGCCTCGCGGTGGAGCAGCGGAGGCGTTGTCAAGGGGTGTTCTCGGTGCCGGCTTCTCTGTGGAGTCACTGCGCGGTGCAGTGGAGGCGAACAGCAATGTACTGCATGCGTGCCTCTACTCCGAGTACCTTCTCGCCCACCTGGACGCCGTTATTGGCTACTCAGCCCTTTCTCAGAACTTGATGTACCTGCAGACATCGCTCTGAACCCGGTGAGGTGCGTCAGCAAGGCAACGCGAGGGAAAATGGGAAGGGGAGGAGGCGAGGGATAAGAACAAAAGTGTGAAGGGAGCTTTTCAAAGAGATATGATGACGCCCTATGCACCTTATCGTGTCGATGCTGTGCGCGTGCAAACACACACACACACACACACACAAACAAACACAAACGTTTTCTCCCTCACTCCTTGTCGAATTAGTTTTTTCTTTCTTTTGCCCCCTCTTTTTTTCTTTGCTGGTGCATGGCAGTGCCTGCTGGGTTTCGGTTTTTTTTTTTTACAATTCAGAGGCGGTTGGTGGTGCTAGCAGCCGATACTGTTGCTTTTCTTCGATTAAAACGACAATAAGAACAAACGAAAAGAAAGCAGGAGAACTTCCTGAGCGGCGGAGGTGTAGCAGTAGCAGGAGCGGCGACGATGGGACGTTGCGGGCATCACGGCAGTGCAGCAGTGGAGTCGACATGGTCGCCTTTTCACCGATAAACTCAACAGTAGGCAGAGGATTTACGCTACCAGGTTTGTCTTCTTTTCGTTTTATTTTAACGGTGCTTCCCATTACGCTTTGTCGTCGTCGGACTTCGCGAAGCACCTTTGCGCATCTTCCTTCCTCCTTCCGCCTTCTTATCTTTTTTTTCTTCTCTCTCAAGTTGCATCTCCGCGCTTCATCTTCGTGCAACAGGAAACGAGAATCGCATGAGCCACATTGTGACAGGCTTATCCATTTGTTCATTGAGTTCTCTTCCGCTTTACACTCGCACCTACTCACGCGTTGGTGGAGGAGAAGCATGTGGGAGAGTCTGAGGCTCGACGCGTTTTTCTGATTTGCTCTGCAAACAAACAAACGCTGAAAACAAGCACCAGCTCGCCTCCTTAAAAAAAAAAGGGAGAGCAAGGGCACATCCATCACAATGCAGTTGACGCAACTTGCGCGATTCACTTCACCCTCATCATGTTAGAGCTGGACGGTGCCACCCTCACTTACGAGGAGTTTCGCCGCTGCTGCCTCGAGCCGAATCACCCCGCCATCATTCGCAACGCGTGCCGAAGCGCGGATGTGACATACTTCGACGTGGCTGCACTCCTGCGCCGACTGAACCCTCACGCACTTATAGATGCCCTCGGACCAAGGGCATTGGTGCCGGTGTACCCGAACTGTTCGACGGTGAGGGTCACGAGCACAGAGGGAACAGGGAGCGCATCGCGTGTGCCGGCCGGTGACGGAAGCGCTGTTACATCCTCAGAGGTAAAAACCACAAGAGCAGCCGATCCGGTGCGGCACGAGAACCTCGAGAAGGAAGATAATGCTGATGACGATGAAGCCTGCATGGAGGTGCACCTAGCGTCTGTGTTGCAGTCGTGGGTGCAAAGGGATGGTGCGAGCGAGGCTGCGGCGGCCACACTGCGTGTGTATTACCTGAAGGATTGGCATCTGCAGGAGGCGCTGGAGCACGCTGCTGCCCTCCCGAACACCGCCCAACAAGGAGGACAGGATTGTAGTGCGCAGCGGGCGGCCGGCGTGCACGGCAACGCGCTGTACCGCGTGCCGGCCTTTCTGGGAGCTGACTGGATGGACCCCTTTTGCCGCTACGTGCTCTCCACGACGGATTCGCGCGCAGGGTCGGCGGAGAGCTCCACAGCAGCTCATGGAGTCAAAACAGACGCTGCGAAGGGCGGGGCAGGGACTTCCTCCGGCGCGGGCTTCGGCAACAACCGAAGCGATTACCGCTTTGCCTACATTGGTCCAGCGGGCACGTGGACGCCGCTGCACTGCGACGTCTTCGGCACCTACTCCTGGTCGTTCAACGTGTGTGGTGAGAAGCTGTGGTTCTTCCCCACCGTGTCGGGCAACACCTACCTCCACGAGCATCTCCTGCCGTTCTTCCCGACCCCGCCCGACTTGCGTGTTCTGACCGGGTTTGAGATGATGTGCGTGGAGCAGCATCCTGGCGACCTGGTCTTTGTGCCTGCCCGCTTCTATCACCAAGTCCACAACATCACCGGCGTAGAGTTCCCCTTGCCTTGCGCTGCGCAGCACGATGAAGGGGGACGAGGTGCTTGGACGGGCTCATCTACCACAGAGGCAAAGGAGTGTCATGGAGAGGCAAACCCATCGTTCTGCTCGCTCAGTACGGTGGGGCCGCTTACGATGGCGCTGAACCACAACTGGTGCAACGCCTTCAACATTGAGTGCATGACCCGTGCCTTTCTCACGGATGCGCAGCGACTCGTTTCGCACCTGTCGGTTGACGACCTCGCTGTCATCTGCGGGACCGCGGAGGTGGAGGTGTGGCGGGAGTACTTGGATGCTATGCTGCACAACGGCACGAACTGGTCCTACAAGAGCATGACGAGCTTCCTGACGTTTTGTGTAAACGAGGTGGAGGGGTCTGCGCCGTGCATGGTGGCGATGGCAGAGGAGCGGGAGGAAGCCTTGACACGGGTGCGGCGTCTCCTGCACGAAGTGAAAGCATCACACGACGCTCTTTTCTGCCTTTGAGTACCCTTGCGCAAGCGCTCTTCACACCTTCTTTTTGTCTCCCTGTTTGTGTGGCCTTTGCTGCCGTGAAATACAAGACAAGTACCCTTCAAAAAAAAAAAAAGACAACTGCAATAAAGCTGCGTGACGGCGTCTGCGAAGAGCGAGGATACCTGGGGTACGGTGCCTGGTGTCTGTATCGTGTGAGCAGAGGACCAGTGCTTCAGCTGCATGAAGGCATTCGTTCTCTTTTGTGAGCACACGCACCCACCTTGGGAAAAAAAAGGGAAGAGGAAGAACACCGAGGAAAAGAGGGAAACTATTGAAAAGCTCAAGCCTCGTAGTGCGAAAACAATAGAAAAGGGACCGCGAGCGCACAATCACCCATATGCACATAAATGTGGAAGGCATATTTCGTCCGAGAGTGTGTCCTCGAACGTGCAAGCAGCTCCTTCACGCTCTTTTTTTTTTAACGGGGTGATTTGTGAGGCTCTTCTTTTCATGGAGGACGAATTCACAGCACAGAGCATCCTCGCACAACACGTAGTATCGTCCTTTTGTGGCTTGACTTCTTTTTCTCTCTCGCGATTTCGCTGTCTTTATCACCGCTGACCGTCTTCTCCCTCTCCGCTTCTTTGCATTCTGTGCTTGTGACGACAGTTTTTTTTTTTTCTGCTTTCTTTTCTCTTCTCTGCTGAGACTGAATCGTGCGGGCGTTTTTTTTTTCTCTTCGTTTGCACGACGTCTTTGCTTGCCGGTGCTTGACTCCTGTTTTGTATCAAGTTGTTTACACACACACACAAAAAAAAGAAAAACGGCGCCTCCCTGCCCCAACCGCAGTGGGGCTGAAAACAGGTTGTGCACACATTAACATTCGCCCCGCAGCTGAACTGACTTGGGCCGTTGGTGAAGAGGGAAGGTGCACACGTGCGCGCTTTCGCCATATTTCATCGCAGTTTTTATCCCTCCAACGTTTTTTTATTTGTTTACAGAAGAAGAGTCATATCTTCTTTTCTCTCCCTTCTCTGTGTTTGCTTCCTCTCCAGGATGTCCATACGAGCTGTTGGGTGGCTGGGATCTAAGCTGGGGCTCGACATTGGCGGCCGCGGTGCGGACGACGACGGCAGTGGCCGGACGGACAGCTTTGCGAAGGAGGAGCTTGCCGGCTTCGGCTCCACCGAGAACCGCAGCTCCAGTGCGGACCCGGTGGCGAATGCGGCCGGCAACAGCGCAGGGGACGAAGGCACCTTGGCCAGCGTGGCGAGTCAGTGGGAGGCGAAGCTGGGTCGCGTTTGGCGGCTGACGAGCGAGAAGGCGACGCAGTTTTGGAATACTAACGTGCGTAGCGGCGGTGGTGGCGACCGCAACGCCCCGTTCGGCCTCGGCTCCGGTAGGACGCAGGGAGGCAACGGTGGTGGTTGTGAGGGCAGCAACGGCGCCGCAGGCGACAACCCAGAGCTGGATGAAAACGGCTTGCCCGTCACCAAAAACTGGTATTACTTCGACGCCAATCTCGGCCGGTGGACGGTGTCAGCTGACGCCCCGCAGAGCGTGCAGCGGGAGTACTACGAGCAACTCGAGGAGACTGAGAAGGAGCGGCTGGGGCAGAAGACAGTCGTCGCTCCCCCGCCACCACCCCCGCCGCCGCCACCGCAGTCTATGAACGGCGCGGGTGCCTACCCACCTCCGCCTGGCAGCAAAGCAGCACCGAGTGGCGTCTTCGGTGCTGGCGGCTTCCGCAGCGGCCATGGCCCGCAGTACGCCATGCCGGATTACTTCGGCGCTACCGTGCAGACCCAGACGGCGACGGCACCGCAGCCGTACCCGAGCACGTACTCCCCACCACAGCAGAATCACCTCACGGCCGTACCCTTCCCTCAGCCCTCAACGAGCGGTGGCGTGAACAGATCGGCATCCGCCTCGGGCTACGCGTCAAACTCACCCTACTCCGGCACCCCAGGCTCCGCACCGATCCGCACGCCCACCTACCCGCCGGGATCGCTGTTGCCACCCCACGACCAGCAGCGACCGTTGCAGACCCAGCCGTCCCCTCCTCCGCTACCACCATCTCAGTTGACCGCCGCAGGGCCGCTGCCCATGAAACCGGCCGGCTACGCAGCCGCACCGTACCCTCCCACCGTGGCGGCCCTCTCGCCTCCTCAGGCCGCGCCGCTGCCCATTCGAGCGCCACTGACGTCGGCCCCAGCACCCGCTTCCCGCGCTTCCCCATCGCCCTCCGGTTCCTCCCTTCATGCGTCCTACTCTGCGCCGTCGCACATTCCAGATGTGTACCGGGCGTCTATGCACCAGAGCAGTGTCCTCGCTTCCCCACCAGGGGCAAACAATGGTCTGCTGCAGCAGCCGCTCTCTGCAGACCAGTCGTACACACTGCCTCCTCAGCAACTGTACACGCCCTATCCACCTCCGCAAGGCAACAGCAGCAATAACAACAGCGCGTACGGCTCTGGTTCTCCCTATGGAACCAACTTCGTGCCGACACACGCGCCAGCCACCCCACCCGTGCAGACTGCCAACAATCACCCCACCGCCGCCGCTGCCTCTGGTCAATTTAATAATCATTCCAGCCAGCCTACGCAAAGCAGTCTGGCTGGATCTCCGTACGGCTCCGCACGCCCGCCGCCGCCCGTGCCGTTGACCACAGCCCTCACAGCTCCTGCAGCTACGGCGCCGTCCGCTTCTACTGAATATCACTACGGCCCCACTCCGACCACCACCACCACGCAGCCGCACAGCGCCGCCAACCCGGAAACTCCCGGTGGTGCTTCGGCGGGGTCTGGCGGCGTGGCGGAGATGCAATCTGCAACCCCTTCCGCCTGGCAGCTGCAGCCGCCAGCGTCCATGACAAGCAATCCGTTTGCGCCAGCTGCACCGACGCAGACGCTGCCTCCAAGTCAGCGACCTCAACATGCGCCGCCCCAGCAGCCGCTTCCCCTGCCGGGCAGCAATAGCATGTCTTCAGTGAACGTGGCGTCTGCAGCCGCAAGTGCTTCTGCTTCTGTTTCTGGCACCACAGCACCGACAGCGGCACAACTTCCCCCTTCCTCATTCAGGCCTTTTAGTCCATCGTAGGTGAGGTACCCTAAAATGAAGTGCTTCGACAAGCGGAGCGGCTGAAGGAGTGGTAAGTGTATGGGTTTCCTGTTTTTTTTTCTAAATCAATGTTGCTGTTGGCTGCTATCACGTGAACACGGAGGATGTATCTTCTGTGTGTGCGTCCTTTCTATTTTGAAGAAGTGGTGTCTTTGCTGTTTCTTTTACTTTCTGTCGACTTGCCGTTGCCGTTGCTTCGCGTGATTTAATCGCTTTGGGGTGTGAGCGCCAAACACATAGAACCACACACACACACAGACACACACACACTCCTTCGTGCGAATGTGGTTTCTAGACGTCCCTTGACTGAATTGGTGTAGTTGTCTGAACTGTCGTGTGTGCTTTCTTTTGACTTATGGAGCTGTCTTTTTTTTTTAGCGAGAAAATGACAGCCGCGTACTGTTCTTTTGCGTCGATCGCTACCTTTGCGGAGGAAGGTGAAGGCTTTGTCTAACAGGCTCCTCTTTTTTTTCTTTTGTTTTCACTGCTTTGTATGGCTACGTTGCTGGCTTTCTTTCTTCCTTTTTTGAATGAGCATCACGGTGCAATTCAGCAAGCGGACCTTGCTCTGAGCACCAAAAGAAAGAAAGAACAAGAACAAAAAGCAATAGGTAGCGTTCAATGCAAGAGAGTTTACCTTCAATGTCATCACGAGTAGCTCCGCGTGAGTTTTTCTCCGTCGCGGGGAGGGGGAGGGGCGTGGATAAGTGTTTATTTTCTTTTATGCGCAAGGCGCGCCCCCCCTCTCTCTCCGTCTTGTTTTCTTTGTCCGTTTTTTTTTGTCGTTTCGTATTTCAGTTTCACTCAAGTGCCATAAGCGTGTGTTTCTGTCTCTGTGCATTTTCTTTCTGTTTCCTTCTCTCTATCTTCATACACATATGTTCGTACACAAGCTGCCTCCGTCTTGTCTCGCCCTTTCTGTTGTACGTGAGTTGTTGCTTCTTACAGGTTGCTGCAGCAGGTTCTTCGTTGTGATTTTGTTTTGTACTTTATTTCTCCGACTCCTGTCTTCACGCTTAACGATTCTGTGCGTGGTGCATGCCACCTTTTTCTGTCTCTTTTTTTCTTCCTACATGTTTCATTCGCGCTAGCACCTTGTGATAACAATAAAAAAGGCAGGCTCTTTCTCCCACTGACACGCGCACGCACACAGACACACCAACACACATATGCTCTGAACACGAATGCCACACGAGGCGGTGAACATCTCCATGTGCGTACTTGCTACTGTTTTTTTTTTATCTCACGTTTTATTTTCGCGAAATGTACTTTTCTGTTGCATTAGGTGAGAAGAAGGAAACACACACAACCCCCTCCCCCCCCCCACACACACAGAAAACAAAGCGCGAGGGGCACGTGCTGCCTTATTCGACGCGATGAAGCTGGAAAGGGAGGAGGAGAAAGAGGACAAAACTGTTGAGACACTGCAATCTCACTTTTCTTATTGGAGACAGTTTTAGGCTGAAATTGGAGCGTCTTGCGGCTTCGCGTGCCTCTGGTCGGTGTCTTCCTCCTCTCTTTTTATTTGGGCACTCCAGAAGGAATCTCTCTTTTTGACACGCGCGTTCTCTTACCGAATCCGTCTCCCTCTCCGCCTCTCTCCCTTTTACACTGCGACGTGTGCGCTGGACTGGGCCGATTCCCCAAACCCGGCGGCAACCACACTAACGAAATCTGCGCCTCGCCTCCCCCCCTTTTTTCCCTTTTGTTCTCTCTTCTCTTTCCCCCTTTTCCAACCGAAATACCCCTCCTTCTCCTCGACACCACAGTAATCACACGACACGTTGTCAAGCGAATCGAGTGAAGGTACACACACACACACACACACAGGTGAGACCTCAATTGCGCTTCCTTTGCCTTTTCTTTACCCCCCATTCTTCTTTTTTTTTCTTTTCTGCTTTCGCTTCTCCATCGCCGTTAAGGGAGAAGAAGAGGCGTAGAAGGAAAGGAAAGAAAAAGAGAGAAAAAAAAAGGTGCCCGAGGCAGATATTGACGGCGGCTGCGTGTGAGACATATTTGCGTCACTCGAGATCGCAGTTTAGAGCTGTTCTTTTTTTTTTTGCGTGTATAGAGGTGGCGTGGCAGCAGATTTATAATAAAAAAAGGTCGCGAGGGCTGCTCTTGGAAATCAAGGACAACAACGATCAAACCGTCTCTGAAGTCCTTCTCTCCACAACACAACAGACTCTCGTCATACGCACACACACACACACACGTGAACACAATGACGGCGAACAATGACGACATCTACGCCGCGTTTCAGACGCCGGAGAGCGGCGCCAACCCGTGGACGTCGAGCGCGAACCCCTTCGAAGCCCCACCCACCGAATCCCTTGGGGGCAATCCGCTCATGCAAGCCCCGCCCTCGCAGTGGGGGAGGACTGGGATGGGGTCGGCATGGGGCATCCCAGGCAGTCGTCTCGGCACGATGGGTGGCGCGCTCGCCGGTGCAGCGCGGCCGATGACATCAAACCGACCGGTGGGCTTCAGCAGCACGGCGAAAACCGGCGCGGCGGCCATCTTCGACCCCACAGGCCAGGCGCGCAACGCGAACATGGCAGTGGGCCCCGCACCCCCACTGAAGAAACGCAGCGAGAACAGCCCGGAGGAGGAGTTCGCGGAGATGGAGAAGACGGTGAACAAGCTGATCGAGGAAAGTGCCATGCTGGCGATGCAGAAGGACTACGGGGCGGCACTCGAGAAGGCGAAAGACGCTGGCAAGCTGGAGCGGCAGCTGTGCAAGCAGCGGGAGCAGCGTGGGTTTGCTGAGCAAATCAACGTCGACCTCACCTACGCCGTGCACTTCAACCTCGCAGTACAGTACCAGAACCACCAGCTCTACAACGAGGCCCTCAACACGTACAACTTGATCATCCGTAACGTGCAGTTCCCGCAGGCGGGGCGGTTGCGCGTGAACATGGGCAACATCTACCTCGCACAGAACAACTATCTGCTCGCGATCAAGATGTACCGCGCCGCCCTTGACGAGGCGCCGGCTGCCGGCAAGGACCTGCGCTACCGTCTGTCCCGCAACATCGCGAATGCCTTCGTGAAGCTGGGTCAGTACCGCGATGCGGCGAACAGCTACGAGACGGTGGTGGAAGGCAACTCCGATGTGACATCGACGTTCAACCTGATTCTGTGCTACTACGCGCTGGGCGAGACGGAGAAGATGAAGCGCACGTTCTCGCGGCTCCTCAACTGCCACCTCGCCGGCCTTGATGGCGAGGAGGACTTCGAGGAGGAGGAGAAGCGGAAGGACGTGTTAGTGGACGACGGGCTCAGCCGCATGCGCAAGGAGCGACGTGCGCGCTACCTCAAGTACATCATCACCGCCGCGCGACTCATCGCACCGGTGCTGAACAAGGATTGGTGCGTCGGGTACGACTACATCATCGGTCAGCTCCGCAACTACGAGATGCGCGACCCGAGCTCGCACGTCGCCAGCGAGCTGGAGATGTGCAAGAACTTGAACTTTTTGAAGCACAAGCGCTACCAGGAGGCGATCAGCGGTCTGAAGCTGTTCGAGAAGAAAGACAAAAACCTGCGCGCGCGTGCGGCGACGAACCTGGCCTACCTGTACTTCCTCGAAGGCGACTACGACAGCGGGGAGCAATACAGCGACATGAGCCTGGAGGAGAACCAGTACAACGCCAAGGCGCTGGTGAACAAGGGCAACTTTGCCTTTGTGAAGAAGGACTTCGAGAAGGCGAAGGAGTTTTACAACAAAGCCCTTGCTGTGGAGGCCGACAACGTCGAGGCCATTTACAACCTCGGCCTCACTGCAAAGAAGCTTGGCCTCTACGAGGAGTCGGTGCGCATGTTCAAGCGCGTGCAGGCCCTCGTGGACAGCAGTGAGGTGCTCTACCAGATCGCCGACTTGAACGACCTCGTCGGCGACCCATCCTCACTGGAGTGGTTTAATCGGCTCATTGGGCGCGTGCCGACGGACCCGAACGCGCTGGCCCGCGTCGGTTCCCTCTACGCCCGCGACGGCGACGACGTGCAGGCCTTCCACTACTACCTCGAGGCGTACCGCTACTACCAGGTGAACATGGACGTCATCTCGTGGCTCGGCGCCTACTTTGTGAAGAACGAGGTGTATGACAAGGCGGTGCAATTCTTCGAGCGCGCCTCGCACATCCAACCGCAGGAAGTGAAGTGGGAGTTGATGGTGGCTTCGTGCCACCGCCGCCGCGGCGACTACGTGCTGGCGAAGCGCCTCTATGAGCAGGTGCACCGCAAGTACCCCAGCAACGTGGAGTGCCTCAAGTATCTCGTGCAGATCTGCAAGGACGCGAACCTGACCGACGAGGCGAATGAGTGGTTCAAGGCGATGAAGAAGGTGGAGCGGCAGCAGATCCACAGCAGCAGCAGCAGCCTCGCCGGCGAGAGCGGCGACGACGACAACGACTCGTCGGACGGCGGCCACAACAGTCGCCACCACCGCGGCAGTGCAGCGTCTGGCACGAATGCGGAGGCGCCGGTGGCGGGCCGCCGTGCTGGCGGTGGTAGCGGCAATACAGCGGCAGACAAGGACCTCACTGCTGGGCTCTCCGACGACGACATCGTGGATAACAAGAAGAAGAGCAACGGTGGTGGGAAGGCGTCGAAGAAGAAGAAGGAGAGCGACTCGGACGACGATATTGACCTTCCCGGGGTTTGAGCGTGACGCACGCAGGTACGGGCGAGAGGTGGTGGTAGTGGTGGGGCGGTCCGCGGCTTGTGCCTTTCATCCCCTCCGTCTTCCGCCTTTCGGGTCTCCCCCGTGGCCGCGGACGAAATCCAAAGGGGCCGCCTCTCCACTCCCCCACCACGCGTTGCGCTTAACGATGTATTATACTCGCTCGTGTTTGTCATCGCGCTCACCATTCTCTCGGCGCAGAGGCATCGTTTTTCTTTTACATGTGTTTGTGTGTTTTCTTGGGTGTCTCTGTGTGTTGGTGTGGGTGTGTTTTATTGGGTTTCGTGTTGTTCCTTTGACTGGTCGATGTGCCACGTGCCTTACCTTTTTTTTTTGTGCTTGGGCACTGTCGTGGATTGGTTCTGCCTCCTCTCCCAGTGCTGGTGCGATGTGGAACGTTGCCGTCGAATAGAACGCACGCACCATCCCTCTACGTTTAGCAAAACAGATGGGTGGGCGACGGTCTGCACTGCAACGGGATATGGGAACACAGAACAGTCTGCTCTGCCGTTTTGTTTGTGTATTGCACAGGTTCTTTGTTTATTTCGTTTGATGTTTGAGATGTAGTCCACCACTGTCGGGGTTTTTTCCCTTTTTTTTTGTATAGAAGTAGCCACCACCAACACATGTACAGCGTTGCATTGATGCTGAGTGCGGTGTGTGTCTGTGTGTGTGCGTGTGTTCATGGGCGAAGAAACAAACGGACCAACACACACACACACACACACACTAAGCTGAAAACAGAATTGGAAGGGGACTGCCGACGAGAACAAACAGCTAAAACACACACCCAGACAACAAAGCGCACGATGAGACAGGATCTCACGTTGACCCGTCCTGAATGGCAGAGCGAGCGTAGCGCAGTCGGCAGCGCGTGGGTCTCATAATCCCAAGGTCGTGAGTTCGATCCTCACCGGTCGCATCCTTTTTTTCCCACCGAAACCACGCCCCCCAAAAAGAGACGCAAGGCAGCCGCCGAGACCTGAGAGGAAGAGGGAGGGAAGACGACCGCCCCCAATCCCCACAGTCCCCAGTAACAATGACAACAACAACTGGAAGAAAAGACGTGAAGAAACTCAAACAGAAGAAACCTCACGTTTTCTCCTTCCTTCGTTGGTGACTGCAAGGTTTTCTTTTTTTTTGGGTAGTTTTCTTCACCGTCGCATTCCAAGAAAAGGCTCACGGGGTGTGTAAATCCAAGGGGGGGTGCGAGCACACAGAAACTTCTTTACCCTTTTTCCACAACTTGCTCTGTGTGTCGAGCAACGGAGACGACTAATGCTGCAGTATACACGCAGAAAAAAAACTACTACAAACAAAAGTAGATCGTCATCGGATCACAAACACACAAGAAAGAAAGCGACAACTAAACATAGAGAGTCAATAGCAGTAGTTCTTTTTACAAAAAACTCACCAGAGCAGGCAATGTACAGTGATGATGAGTTCACGGGGAGCTGCCATTCCAGCTGCTCCACAGAGCTGCTACGGATGGGACAAGAGCAAGCAAGGACGAACCAGCCAGCGGACGCGCGCGACAGCGGCTGCTCAGATGGAACGCCAGTGATAGCGTCCAGCGATGAGAATGAAGAGGCCAACAACGGCTGTGATAATGAACAGGGTAGCAGCTATCACGGTCCGGTGGGGCTGACGGAGGTGCCCACCTCTTGTCTGGAACGCTGTGCCATCTTTTTTGATGCCGCGCTCTTTGATCCACGCAGTGGGCCCGGTGGCAGCAATGAATGCGTGGTGGAATGCAGCATGAAGGTGGCGAAGTATCCCTTCTGCCAGCCCACGGCGTTGCCCACGACGACGTTGCTGTACACACCGGTAGTGAGTGCAGCAAACATGACGAAAAACGCGCGCGCCATCACCGCGCAGAGGTGGGGGCAACTCATGGCGACACAGCACGGCATCCCGTGCGAGCCCAAAGGCACCGGCACCCAGTACGAGGAACTCCAAAAGACTGCGCGCACCTACCGCACCCTCATCTACAGTTACTGCCATACGCTGAGGGAGGTCAAAAATACAAGTAGCAACAACAACAGCTGCAGCAGCACGAGCAACACCCCCAATGCGGAAATGTCCGTTGCGCTTACTGACGACGAATTACACGATAAACTGCCCGGCATTTTCTGGAACACCGTTAACGTGGCTCTGGACGCCTGTCAAACTACGCGTGCACCTCTTGAAGTCGCTTTTCTCACCACCGAGAGTCGCTCCGAGGAGGTGGGCCGGAGCTTGCTGTGGCTGCAAAAAAAAAAAAGCGGAAGTCGTTCTCCCTCCTTACAAAGTCTCCACCGTTGCGTCGGTGCTCGGCGATGACTGGGACGTTCTCGTCTCGAGTGAAAAAGAGCACCACGGCTGCGGTTATCACAGCTACTTGATGACAAACAGCTACGGTAATCGCCGCCACTGCTGCGAGGGGACTGTAACGGCGATGATGAGGGTAATGGAAGCAGCAGTACGCAACTCATAACCGTGGCGGGACGAGAACTGTGTTTTGTCTTTTTTTTTGCCGTTTCTCTTTTGTCGTTGTTACATTGGTGACCACGCTCGAGGGGTGAGGTTCGCCGTTGCTCCTGCAATGGTCACCTCCACTTTTTTTTTCCGTGCTCCTGTCGCTTTGCGTTCGCGGCCGAGGCTCCCCTTTCTCTCTTCCTTTCTTTTGTGTGTCAACTTCTACTCAATTCGACCGTGAGAATTTTGCTTTTTACGACAACGGCGTTTTTTTTTTTCACAAACAGTTGCGTGTTGCGTGTGTAACAAAGGGCTTTCTTCTCTCTCACGTTCGTTGTCTTAAGTGCTCTCTGAGAAAATGCACATTTCACTGTGCAGCGTTTTTTTTTTCTTTGCTCATCACACAATCAGAGTGTCGAGTAGTACACCAGCGCACCACCATGAGGACCGTTCATTGTCGCAGGTATATATATATATATATGTACGTGTTTGTTTTTTGCTGTATTGCCGTCTTCTCGCCTTTCACTTTTTTGCTGATGTGCTCCTTCTACCCCCGCGTTTCCTCCCCTTTTCCCCCACCAATCGATGTGCATCTCTCGTTCAACGTAGAGAAACCCAAACACACACACACGCACACGCAGACAAGCGTCTACGACAACTTCCCCCTTCCCTCCTCCAACCCATCAAGTGTGTACGAACACACATCTATACATATAAAACTACATACAGTAAGCGAAGAAGCAAGGGGATGCAGTCGTACGGTGCGCAGCTGCGTGCGGCCATGCAGACTCTGCGGGCGAACGACGAACAATTTCAAGTGTTTTCACGCGGCCTTGACGCGGTACTGCAGCAGTGGACGGCGCTGCAGCTCGTGGCGCTGCATTGCGATGCCCGCGCACCGGCGGTGCTGTACGAGGATCTCTGTGCGTGGCACCAGCGCGATGGTGAAGTTTTTGTAGATGACATGGAGGTTTACTTTGAAGACTTCTTCGACAACGTGCGTGAGGTGAAAATCGAGGACGATAGCATGAAGGAGGTGGCGACGGTGCTGCACGACATGTACTGCCGCTGCTGTCTCAATGACTGGAGTGTCGCGGAGCACTACCAGCAAACTCTTCCGATTTATGCGCAAATGAACCCCGTTAGTATGTCGGTGAACGGCGGCACGGCAGAGGATCTCGCTGATGATGCGGAGGAGAGGGACGACGACGGCGAGGAAGGCGAAGACGTGGACAACGGCGGGCTGGATAACGAGGAGGAAGAAAGGGCAGCGGCGGCTGGGGCTGGGGCTGGTGTTGCGGTGGCGCCTTTCCAGCCTGTGCCGCAGGTTCAGCAGGTACCTCAGCAGCGCCGGCAACAGCAACAACAAACAAAAGCCCCAAAGCAGCAAAAGAAGCGCAAGAATGCCTCTGTGCGCGATAAGAACGGCTGGAATATTGTGCAGTAAGCGCAGCTTGCGTGACGGAGCGTAAGCACATGCGTATGTGTTCTTTTTTTTTTGCCAAATACCGCTCGCGAGTCTAATTGCGTCGTGTAAAGTACAAATATCCTGTTCTCCTTTCAAATGTTCTTATCTAACCGTGGTAATGTGAGCGTAAAGATGTGTATCGAAGCAGCACTCGACGACAGGAAGGAACGATAAACTGTTGTGCCGCGGTACAGAGGGGGGGGTGTGGAGAAGAAATGGATCTTCACACGTCCGTGCAAAACACCTCCATGGAGACCTAGTGAACACACCGCTTCGAGTTTCGCGTGTCCCCTTGTCAGCTTCTGAGGCTGGTGTGACCTACACAACGGCGGCAGCAGCTCGCGCCGTTCAAAGTGCAGCATCACTTGCTTTAAGTACGTTGTTACCCTTTTGAAAGAAGTGATGATCCTTTGCCGCTTTTTATTTTCTTTTTCTTTGCTTTACCAGTGCCGTGCTTCACACAGACCTACAAGTTGACACGAAGAGAATGCTCCGTTTTCTGTCTCGCAAAGTAGCCGCAGCAACGATGGCGGCCCCGCTTGTCCGCTTCCAGTCCGGCGCCGTCGTTGGCGAGTTCGCTGGAGCGGCGCGCAACAGCGCCAGCCGCCGGCCTCTTGCCCCCACCCAAACACTCCCTCGTTTTGAAATCCACGACGTACGGGATGAGGCGGCGCAGGGCAGCATGACGCGTGTGTCGGTCGACGGCAAGCAGCTGCTCGTCTCGCAGTTCCCACAGCTAGGTCCCCGCAAGGCGGACCCGAACGACCCTACCCCGCAGTTCGACCGCAACCGCCGTGTCTCCTTACGCTTTCGTCACATGGACCTCGCCGCTTTTGTGTGTGTCGTGGAGGGCCGGCTGCCAAGCCACCACATGTCAAACTCTGCGTACGAGCTTGACTTTGAAAAGACGCCGAAGGGGTATGTGCTGAAGGGACAGGTGCACCGCAGCTCCTCGCAGGTGAAGGAGGAGTGGAGCGTGCGCTTTGAAAACCAGTTTGCCGTGACGATCGAGCACTTCCTCCAGAGTGCGCTGACGGAGAGCTTTGGTTTTTTGGAGCATCAGCATGCGGTGGCGGAGCAGGCCCGTAGGAGGAACAACGGCAGCAACGATGGTAGTAACCAAAACAAAAACCGGAATCGCAGCGGCAGCGGCAGCAACCGTCGTCGCAACAACAACAACCGCAACAACAGTGGCAACGACGCAGGGACTCATGCGGAAGCTGGCAATACTGAGAGCTATTAAAAACGGCTGATGCTCTTTTTTTAGGGGGGTATCTGCTTCTGTAGCTCGTTGCGGTCTCTCTCTTTCCCTTTCTTCCGGTTCGTTGTGTCGTCGTCGGGAACAGAGACGCTAGCGTAGTGTTACCGCTTTTGTTTTGCTTTGTGTGCGCGTTTGGCGAGTGTGTAGGGGAGAGAAGAAGGCAGCCGTTGATGGGTGCTGTCCTCACTGATGGGTGTGTGTGCGGGATGTGCTTCTTTGTCTTATATATATGCCTCTAAAGAGTATTGTTGTACTGTTGTTCGGCACTTTCCGTGGGGAGATGAAAGGAAAGGGGGTGCTATAGAAAAGTTTGTGTTGTAGCTGTTGTAGCTCAAGGCTTGAGCTAGCCAAAAGATCAGAAAAGAGCACCAGTGACATGGCTATTGTGGAGAAAATCAAAAAATGGAGGGAGGGAAAAAGAGGAGTGGGGTTTTGCACCGCTGGGTCGGGCTCTACCGCTAAGACCTTCACGAAGGCGTGCGACTGTGGGAACGCGTGTGGCCCGTTGAGTGCTCCTCAATTCTGTGGATCCTCCTTCTGGGCTTCAGGGCTGGCGTGAGGGTTTTAGAGAGCAGACAATTTCCCCAACCGTGCACAGCCTCCTCACACGCACCGGATTACATGTGATTCAAGGCCAACGAGGGCAAACCACAAAAGGGAGTCCGCTAACTCTTTTTTTACTTTCTTTTTTTTTGCTGAATCATAAAGATGCGAGGCTTCGCTCGTTTGAATTCGCCAGTGTTCAGTGTTTTCTTGCGTGCGTGTTTGGACGCTTGATTTTGTTTTCCCCTCTTTCATTCCTAGTGCGAGAAGCTAGGTGCTGCATTCATCTCTTTTCATCGTCTCCGTTCTTCTTCGCTTGTCAAATGCGCTCCTATTTGCTTTTTCCCATAATTATCAAAACACGAAAGAGCAGCACCATCATCAACCACGCCTGGCTGCTCTTCGGCAGCTTTCCCTCCTTGCCCATCATCCTCTACTCCTTTTTTGCTTCCGTAGCTGCATTCCGCCTCTACGTTGTATCATTGCAAGCTTTGGTTCTCCACACACACGCACAAACACACACATACTCAGAAAAGACAAGAGAAATACTGGGGAGCGTAGAGACAAAGAACAGAGGAAGTCTGCCGGGTTTTTTTTTTCTGTTGTTATTGCTGATCAACCTTCTGCAACCATGCGGCCCTTTCTTCGACCGTCGCATGGAGGCGTGGTGATGTCTCGCATGCCCTCCGTGTGCCTCTCCCCGTCGTACCGCACCATTTTCGTGCGCGAGTCGTGGACTCCTGTCATGCTTCAGAGCCCTGACGCATCCGTCCCACCGTTCCCAGCACGTCTGCTCTGGCTGTACCGCAGCTCTTCCCCACGGCACCTCTCCTTGTGCGTGCGCAGTCCCTCTCCGAGCCCTAACTCCTTCAGCGCGGGCAGCAGCTTCGAGAGCCTGGAGGGGAGTGACTCCTCTTCAGCACCCGACTCGCAGCGCAGGGCGGAGGATTTCGTGTACGGACGGCTTTTCCTGCGTCCGTACGACGTTGCTCAGCTACTGACGGTGTTGCAGGGCTGGTCTGATGCGCCGGCGCTGGTGGAACGGCCGCGCTCTTCGTTGCAGCTGCGTGCGTTGGCACCACCGCCGTCAGCTAAGAAGGGTCAGCCATCGTCGTCAGCCTCTTTTTCTTCACTGTTCCTTGGGGCAAAACCGCGTGCAGTGCAGCTGACAGCGCGACTCACCCGCAAGCTGCTCTCACAGGAAGGAAAGGGTGATTACGCAAAGGCTTCCACCCCGATCACCGACCTCGACCCTGAGGCCTCCGAAGACTACCCAAAATCCGTCTACGCGGAGGGTGAAATGGGCACCCTCACCACGGTGCTTCGTAATGAGGACTTGGTGCTGCTCACTGCCCACCTCGAGAGCGTGCTCAGCGACTTCTTCTCGTTGGAACATCACGCTGTCCGCGAGGTGACGCGTCGTGCTCTGGGGCGGCATGAGAGGTCAGGCAACACAAAGTACATCTCTTACTCGGAACAGAGCGGTGACCACACACATCTTCGGTCACTTCACACGGGTGCCCACGAAAGCCATCCGCAGTACCGCAGTCACATGTACCAGTCACGCCAACCAATCGCCGCCGCTGCTGGTACCGGTGTGCACAGAGCCGTCGTCATGCATCCAATTGAGCTTGACGGTCTTTTCGGGGCCGTTGAAGACGCCGCAGAAAATTTGATTACACAGACGGAGTCGAAGGCTCCCACTCCAGAGCCCGCATCCCCTCCTTCTCCCTCCGCTGCAGTGAAAGCTGATGCTGCGGGCGACGATGCTGACGAGTATGAGGAGGTCGCGGAGGAGGTGGAGGAGGTGGAGGAGGTGGAGCCTCAACGCGTCAAAACCGCAGCGGACAGCAACGAGCCGGAGATGAGCGGAGCAGGCGGGGAGCATAGCGACGGCGCAGACACGCCCTCTGCTACATCGGCAGTGGAAGTAGACGACTCGCTCGACGCTGAACCCGACTCCACCACCACCACCACCATCGTAGCAGGAGCATCAACGGCTGCACCTACCATTTCGTATCAAGCTTCCCACACCGAAGACAGTGGATACGCAACGAAGCTGGGCAGCCGCAACGCCAGTGGCCGCTTCGTGCGGGACGGCAGCGTGGTCGCCGCTGAGGCGCAGAAGGTGAGCCGCATCGGCGACTTCGACGTGTTGCATAGCACCCAGTGTGCGCAAGGGTCGACGGAACAGGACGGCGCGCGCACCACTGTGCAGGCCACCAGCACAACCGGTGCCTTCTGTTCCACCTCAGGGGAGGTGAGTGGCACATTTGCTTACCAACGCCTGTCCACGGTGACGGGGTCGTCCTCCGATGCCACTGCGGCTGCCGATGCTGCGGCGACGGCAATTCCTGTGCGACGGACGGAGTCGTCAGCCCCGCCTCCACGGCAGGCGACGGCGGGCAAGGGTGTAGAGCGCAAGGGCGATACGTTAAGCTCCACCATGGAGATGAGGGCAACGGCTGTGACGGAGGTGGGGGCGGGGAAGGCAGAGGAGGATGGAGAGGAGCAGGAGGAAGAGCCGTCGACGGATAAAGAGGCCGGCCACAAGCATGCATCACACAGCCGCGGCAGCGCAAAGAAGAAAAGCAGGAAGAAAAAGTCGAAGATGAAAAAGGCGCCGAAGCGCAAGTTGACGTCGAAGGTGTCCATGGCTGCTTCCCCGGCACAGACGATGTCGTTTTGAGAGCAGTGTTACGACTTGATGCAACAGGCCTCGTCTCGCCGTAGGGGAGGATAGAGGTGAAGGGGAGAGGGGTGTTTCTTGCTCCTCCCCTGCGTCAGCAAGCGCGACACATTTTTTTTGCTTTCTTTTTCTATTCCTTTCGCACGTGCGCTCAAAAGGATGATGTTATCCGCAGATGGAAGGCATCGATGGAGGCCTTTGTCTGCTGATCTCACCGGGGATTTTAGGCTGAGAAAACAAGGAAGAATAGTAAGTGCAATGAAGCTAGCGAAGGTGGTGCGTTGCTTCAAAGAGCACCCGACAACAAAAACAACAAAAAGAATGATACAGCCTCGTGACTTCAGAAGAAGAGGACATTGCTCTGTGTTGTTCCCCTAGGTTGTCTACCTAGACTGGGAGTGGAAGAGCGGGGGAAGGCGTCGAGTGTGGCTGGTCACTGCTTCGGGAGAGAAAAAAGCCAACTATTAATCAATCGAGCAAGGATCACAAAACTGGGTTTTCTTAATTATGCCATGTAACATGCATCTTCTCCTGTGCATTTTCCTGTTGCCTCTCACGTGCGTTGTGTGAACGGTGGGTGACGCCTGCGTACTCTTTTTTCCTGCGGTTTCCGCGTTTGTGCGCCACACGCAACGAATCGAACGTGGTTGCTAAACGAAACAGAAGTCTCAACATCGCTTTTTCATCTGCACACACATATACACACATCTCAAACAGAATAAAGAGTAACATACAACACCACAGAAGAGCTTCCCATTGCAGCCTTCTCTCTTGCTCTCTCCTTCTCTTTCGTTATATGCACACACGCGCATCGTGGAGGTGCGCAGCGCTCAGCGGCTCAAATTACCTGTATCGGTTTTTTTTTTGCTGATATTCTCTCTCTCGAGTTTTCATCTACTTTTTCACAGACGTTTCTGTGCTTTTTACTTGTTTTGTATTTCAAGCGTCTAGGTTTGTTTCTTCTTTGTGTGTTTTCACACGAGAGGTCTATCTCTCTCTCATATATATATACATCAGCAAATCATGCCTCAAGCAGGTCTTCCCCTTCTCGCTGCGGTGTGGTTCAGCGCGGTGGCACCGGTGGTGGTGGTGGATGGTCTCTTTGTGCTCACCCGTTCTCTGGATCCTGCCGTGCCGCACCCCCTGAGGGATGTGCTCCCCTTCAATTACTGGATGATGTACGCCCAGTACGACCACCGTTACGGCCCTAACGATGATGCCTTTGTCATTGCCCAGTCGTGGCTGAACCTGGTGGAGGTGGGGTTGGGACTGCTAGTGGTGTTGCTGTCGCTATGCCACGCCAAGAACGCGGCCGTGAAGCTGGCGATTCTTGTGGCGATGATGACGCTGTACAAGACGGTGTTGTATTTTGCACTGGACATTGCTGAGGAGGGCAAGTACACGAAGCACAACAACTTTTTCGAGCAGCTGACCATGGTGGTTATTCCCTCGTCCTTCTGGATTATTGTGCCTGCCATCATCATTAAGAAGTGTCTCCGCGTTTTGGCGCTCACGAACGTGCCGGAGCACCGTGGTAAGTCGAATTCGAAGAACCAAGACGAGGGGAAGCCGGTGAATGCGGCGGCACCGGCTTCGTCTTCCAATCAGCAATCCAACAACAACCAACAGAGCCACTCGAACAAGTCGAACAAGTCGAACAAGAAGAAGTAGGCTAACGAGCTGGACATCGGTTGTTGTTTCCGCCATTTTTTTTCTCTCGGAGTCTGGAGAAAGGCGACCGGTTTATTTGCCGTGGTGGAATAGCAGGACGTGGATATGCAATTCACTAAGGAGGGAGAGAGTTAGAGGGGAAGGGAAGGAACGCTCTTCCCTCTTGGCTTCTTTGCTCTTTGCTCTTTGCTTGTATGCATCAACACTGCCCCCTGTCACGTCATCGACTTGATGCAACTCTCTCTCTCTCCATCAAAGAAAAAAAAAACGAGAGCCGAGAGGTGGAGCCGAACAACGGTGCGTGGACTGAAAGAGGAAAAGAGTATAACACAAAGAAAAGAGAAAAACAGTTGAAGAGTGAGCATCATGTCAGGGGCTTTTTAGAGGATGCTGTGCGCAAAGTGAACAGAGACCGTCTCACGTCACGCACACACGTTGAAGGCACAGGGAAAGGTGCGAGGCAACAGGTGCAACGGACAACACTTCGGGCTTTGGTGTTGATGATTGTGTGGCACTCACGGCCACATCTTTCCGGTATCCGGCGCCGTTTTTTTCTACTGATTCACTACCACAATGTGTATAAGAGCTGATCCTCCTTTTCTTTTGTGTTGCTCTTTCTCTCTTGTGGGCTGTTCTCCTGCTCTGTCACTGTCTGTGGGTGAGTCGGGGATTCTGCTGACACGGGGGTGAGGGACACCGGATGTCTCCACCGTTACCTTCCTGCTATTTTCTTTTCCCGCGTTCTTTCTTGACTCCCTTTCTGCGCCGGTAAATGCTGCTGCAACGACACGTAGAGCAGAAGCACAGCAAAGCTCGCAACGTTCTCGCATCTTTTCTTTTCAGAAATCAACTCGTCAATAACTGCTCCTCTCTCTTCCTTTTCTTCGTGCGCTCCCTCCGTCTGGAAGCCGAGTGGGGGAAAACAGGATAGAGAAGAGGAAGAACAAAAGAGAGCGAAGAAGCGCTGCTGTCCAGTTCTCTGCGCGCCTTTCTCAAGGCCTACCGGATCGTCATTTTTTTTTAAACGAGGGTGAGAAAGTGTTTTAATACACGCACACATACACGCACACACGCATACATATATTGAGTGTATTGGCGTGATTTCCACCTTTAGTTGTCTCGCCTCGTTACTCTTGAGCGCTTTTCTTTGTGGAGGTCGGACTGTTTCCTTTGTTTTCTTTTTCTTGTATTTGATTTTGTACTTGTTGCTGACAAGAATACACACACACACACACACACACATCAATAAAAAAAGAGAGGTACACGGTGCTTCAAACTCTTCGCTACTGTCTTTTTTTTTTGCTGGTATCTTTTCTTTTTAATTCTCGCTTTTTCTTTTTTAGTACGGTGGTGGCCCACAACGTGCCTGACAAACGCGTGGGCCGTTTTTTTTTTTCGTTTCTTTCCTCTCACGCTGCTTCCCAGAACTCCAACAGTACTCTGCTTGCTTTGAAGAGCACAACACTTTCTCAGTCCTTTTGTTTTCTTCCTACGCAACTTCGCCTCTGACGCCCAAGGGAGGAGTGGCCTGACACCCGCTCACTTGAACCATTAGCGTTTGCTTTGCGTCGTCTTTGCCGTCCCTGCACCGTCTCCGTTTTTGCTGCTTTGTGTGTACCTCCCTGCCATCACACCAGAGAGGGAGCCGGGGGAGGAAAACACTCTTGAGCGAGAGTAGCTCCAGATCAGCATGAAGCGCTTTCCTGGACATCCGATGCCCCTCTGCGCAGGCAGACACGCTGTCGCTGCGGCGCTGAGTTGTGATGCCTCCCCCATCGCCGTCCCGCGCATGCGGTCGGCTGTGCCATCGCGGCTGTCTCACACCACCACGTCTGGTGCCTTTTCGGGTGCGCTGCACCACTCGTACGCCTTCTACTCCAGCCAAACTTCCAAAGCTCTTTCCAGCAACACTAGTAGAAAGGCGCGGGCGACAGCAGCGCCGGTTCCTGGAACGGCAGCCCCTCTGACATCACCAGCCACCGCCGCAACGAAGCCCACTGCCTCACGCAGCCGCGTCAAAACCGCGAAGAACCGGAAAACAGATGATGTAGTGACAGAGCCAGGTCCGCAGCAACATCGGCAGAAGGTGCTGTCGACTCCATCGCCGATCTCGTGTCGTGGTCGACATGCGCCCTTGACTCCCCTCGCAGGCTTTTCTGGGGGCGACCCACACGTCAAACCGATGCGTGGGCGGCGTCCCTCCGAGCAGCCGCGTGTCCGCCGCAACGCGCGACAGAAGGCCGCGCTGCTGCTCCGCTCGCACGAAGAGCAGGTGAGCGCGACGGCCGCGGAGGGATCGCTCCCACCTTTTACATCGTCGGCAGCGGAATCCGCTGCAGGCGGAGATGCGGGAACGGGCACACAGGAACGCCGTACATCTGACGCCGTGCCGTGTCGGTCACAGTCCTCTGCGACGCCAGCTAAAGTGAAAGAGAGGGCAGAGGCGGCTTCGCTCTCGACGGATGTGCTGCTCCTCCACGTCCAACTCACCACCTTTGTGGAGCGTGTTTCATCACAGGTGCGCGAGTGGGCAGCGGCGCTGAAGGAGTGGGCTCACCCGTCCTCCGACCCGACGCTGCTGGTATGGGAGCGGCAGCTGCTTCTTTCCCTGCGCAAGGGCTCTTTCTCTGACTGCAGCGTTGTGCAGTACGCGATGCAGCAGCGCTACGACGACCACTTCGGCAGCAGCAGCCGTGACGTAGCGTTTCTGTCTCTGTACGCACGCGTCCTCGTTAACAATGCCGTTTTCTGTCTGCTGAACTTTCTCACATACCGCGCAACCGAGCTGCTGATGGAGGCGCTGAAGGTGGCACGCCAAGCCTACGTTCTCAAGCACGAGCAAGCACAACAGCCGGAACAGCGGTGCGCTAACGGGCGAGAGGGTGAGGTGCAGGGTCGACAGTGGCGTGAGCGTGCACGCGACCGCACCGCATCGAGTCCCAGCCTCGCCAAGGAAGTGTCTGTGGCACGGAACAAAGACAACAATGCCCTCTCTCCTTCTTCTCCCGCACCCCTTTCTTCCTCTTCCGTGAATGCGGCGGTTCAGATGGTGAACGATCCTGAAGGCCAGCTGACGTTCCTGCGTGTGCTGCTTGCGAATGCTTACGCCAGCGATCAGCAGTACTGGAAGGCGGCGGAGCAGTACCAGCTCATCCTTTCTGCTCTCGAGCGCAGTCCACTATGGACACCCGACCAGCTCACCCCTGGGGTAACAAGCCACATGCCGCTGCACTACACCTTTGTGGAGGAGGATGCAAAGCGCTTCTACGCGGATGCCGCGCGCGTCGACCACGCCGTCTCGCAGGGTACCGCGCAGCTGCTGCTTCTGCAGTCGCAGGGCGTGGCCGCAAACGCGGTGCCCTTGATGCACACGCAGCTCGCCATGGCGCGCTTGCACCGCCACGCTGGGCGGTACGCTGAGAGCCAGTCCTTCTATGAAAACTATCTCGATGTCGCAACCGAGCACATGAACGGCGAGGACGTCGCCGGGGTGATGTTAGAGCTGGGTCGCTTACTTTTCTACCAGCGGTGTGACGAAGACGCTGCTCTTGTGTACCTCGAGGCGGGCTCCGGTATGCTGCTGGAGGACGCACAGGAGCTGCTGGAGGCGTCTACCGCAGGCACCACCACTACAGGGGCGGTGGTGAATGCGGATGACAGGAAAATGGCGTTGCGCGTCGCCTGCGGTAACACCGCCCAGCGTGCGGCCGGCGGTCTCATCGACACGGCCATGGCATTCCACGCGCAGGGTCACACCGGTAAGGCGATCGGTTTGCTTGAAGGCTGTCTACGGCTGCTCGAGGCAGCGGGACTTCGACTTGTCAGTGGGTGGGTGCGGAAGCAGTACGCTGACATGCTTGCCACCGTGTCGTTGGTTGACCGCGCCTTGGACGAGTACACGCAGGCGACGAAGATGTTGCGTGAAGAGGGCGGCGACGCGGTGGAGCAGCTGGGGCCTGGCGGTCGGCTGATGCACCTCAATGCGTTGGAGGTGGAGGCGCACCTCGCCTTCTGTCTCCAGACCTACGTCGGCGACCACAGGCGAGCCATGACACACTATCGCAGTGTGGTGCAAGGGGCGTACCGGGCAAGCCCACTGGTGAAGAGTGCGCAGGCAACGCTGAAGAAGCGTGCACGTCGACAACGCGCCGCCGCCGCCGCAGCGGAGAGCCGCACGGGAGGAAGGGAAGGCGGTGGTCGTCGTACGCGTGGCAGCCACAGCAACAATGCGACTGGCATGTCGTCCGTTGACCTGGCACTCAACCCGGATGTCCTGCACTGGGTGTTGTCGAGCTTTGTCGCCTGCTGCGAGCGCGTCGGTGCCCACGCGGAGGCCATCGGCGCACAGAACCGCCTCATCGAGATCGAGGGAGCACTGGGCGGCAACGTGGTCGACTCCTACCTGAAGCTGATTTCGTTGCAGCGGCTATCCGGCGAGGTGGAGAAGACGCTGGCGTTGTGCTTCTACGTCTTTTACCTCCCCGATGCGATGATGCCACCACATACGCGGCTGGAGGTGGCGAACTGCTTCGCCTCTTGCTGCCACCAGCTTGGGAACAATCGCATGGGTGCGGTCTTGATGCAGGCGGTGCAGCACGTCCGTGGCGACCACGATGCCAATGCGCTGGTGCACTACGCCATGTGCTTGAAGGCGCTGGACCTGGCGGATCGTCTGCAGCTCGATGGCATGATGGACATCGAGGCGAGTATCCAATCCATCGGCCGCGTGTTTCGCCGTGCCGCGAGCATCGTGGTGTCAGACACCGTCATGGATCGCGAGGAAGACGAAAAACATGCCGCACTGGCTGCAGCTGCTGGTGCGTCATCGTCGTCGATGATGACATCATGGACGCAGGAGCGGGGCGAGCGGGTGCTGAACGGGCTGATCGTACTGAGCCGCGGTGCCTTCTTCTTTCATCAGAATCGCTTCACGAAGGACGCCGCCGACCTCTATGCCCACGCCTTAGCGCAGGTAGACCAGATTGCTGCGACGATGCCCGTCCTATCCGACGCCCTTCAGCGTGAGATGGGTATCCTCCTCGTCAACTTCGCTACACTAAAAGCAGCTGAGGACGCAAAGATGGCGGCTACGCTTTACGAGCGGGCGGCGGCGGTGTGCCCATCGTACATGGAGGTGGCGGAAGTCGTGGCCGACTTCTTCGTCCAGTCCGGCGACTACGCAAAGGGCTCCGTCTACATGAAGCGGGTACTCCGCGCGAACCCGTCCTCGGCGGCGGAGATGCACCTGCGACTGGCCCGGCTGGGTACCGGGCCAGCGTGGGACACGATGTCCTACGGGCAGCGAATGGAGGTGGTGGAGCACCTGCTGAAGGGCCTGGGCGTGTCGGCTGAGCGAGTGGCGGCGGCGTATGCAATGATGGCGCAGCGCCACCAGAGCTGCGACGATGCGAAGGCCATCTTCTCCCTCAGCGATGTCGCCCCTCTACTGATGGACGGTGTGGCGGCGGCGATGAGCGAGGAGGCGGTGTGCTTGGCCACCTATATTGTCCAGACCCGCTTTCAGGAGCCACAGCTGCTAAACCGCATGTACCGCCGTGCCCTCCTGCGCTTTCCGCAGCACGCCACCATTCTCGTAAACTACGCCACTCTTTGCATGTACACCGGCTACCACGCCCTCGCGCGCAAGTACATTGCGAAGGCGTACGCGGCGTCGTCGGGCGACCTGAACTGCACGATGTGCTACGCCCACTACCTGTGCCGCTCCTACGACGACCAGCAGATCGGCTGCGGGGAGTCGCTGTACAGCGGCTACCTCGACAAGCACCCGAATGCGTCGCAGGCTCACGCCGCCTTTGCCAACTTTTTAGCTGGGGCGATGCCGACTCCCTTCAAGACAGAGATCCACTTTAAGCGTGCACTGGAGCTGGGACCGAAGTCAGAGGACGTCGTGCTGCAGTACGGGCAGTTTATGTGGGCCTGCACGGACACCAAGAATGTCTACACGAACGACGAGGTGCGACGCCGTGTCTTTGATCGGGCGGAGCAGCTCTTCAAGGAGGCCGTCGCCATCAATCCCAATAGCTTCACCGCCTGCCATCAGCTCGGCACCTTCTACGCTAACCGTCATCACCGCTTCGAGGAGGCGATGACAATGCTGTACCGAGCGCATAAGCTGCAGCCGGGCAATGTGGAGGTGCTGCGGCACCTTCTCAGCACCTTACACGAGGAGTGCGTCCGCGTGCAACGCGAGGAGCAGCGACACAACGGTACAGTGGCAGGCCAGGGTGGCAGCAGCAGCATCAGTGTCGCCGCTGTGGGACAAACCTCACGATTGCGCTCGCTGACGTCGGCAACGCAAGATATGTTCGAGAATGTGTTGGCCAAGGAGCCGGGCGACCGCGCCACCCTCGAGCGGTACGCGCGTTTTGCCGTCGAAACGCTGAAGGACCCTCGTCTTGCCGCCTCTCTGTACAGCCGCATCCAAGAGCTGAATCGCAAGTAGTTATTTACCGAATACATAAAAGGCAATGGCTGCTTCAGATTGCAAAACAATGACGACCACACAGTGTGTGTGTGTGTGTACGTATATATGTCTTTTCCTTCTAATATTTGATCTGCTTATGGTTCGTGCCCCCCGTTGGTTTCGTCAGAGAAGCGTGCACGTCTGATGCTGCTGCTGTATTTTTTTTTTTTTTACATGCACCAAGAGTAGCCTAGATCTGTGTTTCAACCTTTCTTCTTTATTTTGTGTTTGTCTGTTTTTTTTTTCTGGTTTCGAACTCTTGTACATTACCTTGATGAGAGCTTTTTGCTTTTATCGGTAGCGCTGTCTCGATCCCCTCTCTCCCCCCTTTCGTTGCTGTTGAAGCTGAGGCTGTTGTCCTTGGAGACCAATTTCCATGGGAAGCCTCTTGAGCGCTTTCGTCGTATCAAAGGAAGAGGGGAGGAGGGGAGAAGTCAGCGTACAGCACGCTGACCGACAGAGCAGCTGTCTTTTGCTTTCCCCGCCTTTCTTCTTTGTGATTCTGTCGTCTCAGAAGACGAGGAAAACAGTTGTGTACCCCCACATGTGTGTCGTTCTCATCTCACAGCTTCTCTAACTTGTCGTTTTTTTTTCTGTACCACAGACACCATCGCTTGTTTTTCTCGGTGATCTCCTTTTTTTGAATTTCTCTCTCTGAAGGACAGCGTAATGGCTCTTTTTTTTTAATCATGTACACCCCTGCACATCAAAGGTGCTTAACAACAACAAAAAACTGTTTATCGTTTTGTTTTTTGCTGTGTAGCTTTGGGTTTCATCGTTTTCTACTTGTACCAATATGAAGCACAAACATATATGCGCACAGAGACACAGACATACACACTCACAACTTCCTTTTCAAGACGCTCTAGAAGAAAGGAAGGTGAAAAGCGAGCTTGTGGCAATCGCGATGCGACACGATGATGGACTGACGGCTGCCCAATGAGAGAGGTGGTCGGGGTGAGAGGCGAACACTCTGCACTTCGTGCACGTAGTTTTACCGAGATGCAGCGACTTGATGGAGGTGAACCCGCTTTCTTCCTTTTCTTACTCTGTTCATCAATGCGCTTGCTGCCCACATGGATCTGCTCTGTTATTCGTTTTTTTTTGCCTTGGGATCTCTCTCTCTCTCTCTCCCTTCCTTTTTTGCTCTTCTTTGTTGCCTGGCTCTTGTGTCTCTCGATCAGTGAACGCCATCAGGTGTGGTTTCATTACGTGAAAAATAGGCTTCCTGCTTTCACCATTCTTTTTTTTTGTACATTTTTGCGCTACTGTTAACGTCACCGTCCATTTTCGAACCTACTAGCACATACCTGTGACTGTGCGTGGGAGTTTGGGTGTGTCTGGGAGGGCTGCTGCGCGGTGCGACGATAAGGAGAAGGCACAGAATACACAAAGAAGCGCAAGACGGCCAGAGTGAAGCTGTCGGAACGTGTCGTTGCCTCACCCATCACAGTCAATCACCCTCCCTCCCGTTCAACATTGATTCATTGACTTCGCTGCACCACGTTTGTTATTTTCCTCCTTCCCTCTCTCGAACAAAAGAAAACGGGTTTTCAGTGACAGCGCCGGGCTTTTTTTTTACTAAAACCCAAGCTGAGTTAGTTTGTGTCTCGAGGTGGTTGTGCCGTCCCTTCCGCGGTGACATAAGCCAACACTTTCCTTGTTCTTTTCTTTTATTGCTAAAAGTCGACGACAGAAGAGGAGGAAGGAGAAGAGACAGATAATATAAAAAACACACGGACACAAATGCCTCGACACGGTCTGTGCTGGGCAGAGGGTGCCGTGGTGCGTATCGTACTTGTTACGGTGTGCTTGCTGGGCATCAGCAGCGCTTCCTTTCCGAGCCTCGTCCGCTTCGCTGCTGCTGCAGCGGAGACAGATAAGCTGGCGGAGATCTTGTACGTGCGTGGATGTCGCGAGCCGACGTCGGCGGATGCGCGAGAGACAATGGGCTGCTTTGCCTCTGCCTCCGCCGGCCAAGGTGGGGCGACGCTACCCAAGAGTGTGGTACTGTCTCTGCAAGGTGTTAACCTCCCCACCGACCTATACGACCACCGTGTGCTGCTGCAGGAGTACCGGCGACCCTCCCTACTCGGCGAGGAACCGAGCGAGACGGCTGGGGCGGATGGGGGCGAAGGGGACACTCGTGGTCGACTGCCAATCGCCATGCTGTGCGAGCGACCCAGCGTCTCTGAGCTGTTCCCATCACAGCTCATCACGTGCGAGCTGGTGAACCCGCTGCTGACGATGAACACGAGCGACGTTTGGCTTCCGCGACTAAAGCGACTGCTCGACAAAACGGTGTGGTTTGACGTCCGCCTCGAAGTGAAGCGTGGCGACGCAAACGACTACCGCGCCGTCAGCGTGCTGCGGCGAGCGGTGCAGCTGCAGGTGCGCAACATCTCTCAGACAGACAACAACACCGATGAGACTGCGCAAAAACGACAGCACCGGGCGGTGTCGTGGGAGGAGGTGCGCCAGCACCCACTGGAGCGTCTGTACAGCCCCATTTCCGCCTCCGAGGTGAACGCGACGGCATCGAAAGGAAAGGCGTCTGCTGAGCAGGGCGACAATGGTCTGTTCGAGGATGCTGATGCACTGCAGCATGGTGAGAGGGTGTGGGTGGAGCTGGGCATCGGTGGGTTGAAGCGCGAGCTGCGCTCCTTGTTCCGTCGCGTCTTTCTCTCCCGGTTACCGTCGCTGGCCCCGCTGGCGGAGGCGCTGGAGCTGCAGCACGTCCGCGGCGTGATTTTATACGGCCCGCCAGGGAATGGCAAGACCCTTATCGCACGGAACCTCTTCCGCCTCCTAGGACCTAACACCCGACTGTCCGTCGTGAACGCGGCCGATATCCTCTCCAAGTTTGTCGGCGAGTCGGAGAAGAACTTGCGTGACGTTTTTGAGGGCTACGACATCGGCACGAGCTCGAAGGCGGAGGACGCCGAGAAGAGCGGCGAGAAGACGGCTGCCGACAAGACAGCATCCAAAGGAAAAGCAGCGAAGGCCGGTACGCTGCAGGTGCTTGTCATTGATGAGTTCGAAGCCCTCTTCCGCCGCCGCGGCCACTCCGGTGATGAAAGCTCCGCGAAGGCTGTCTACGACGGCGTGACCAACACCCTTCTATCTCTAATGGACGGGGTGAAGAGCCGCAACGACTTGCTGGTCGTCGGGCTCACGAATCGGCTGCAGGCCATCGACCAGGCGCTGCTGCGTCCTGGCCGCTTCGAGGTGCTCCTAGAGATCCCTGCCCCCGACGTGCCCGGCAGGGAGGACATCTTCTTTATTCACACCGATCGCCTGCGTGCGCACCACTTCATCGCGCCGGATGTCGACCTGCACACCTTGGCACTCGAGTCGGGCGGTTTTTCCGGGTCAGACATCGCGGGCACGGTGCGCTCTGCCGTGAGCTACGCCTTACTGCGCTACCGCAAGGACGGTCTCTTTGCCAACCTCAGCAGTGGTGCGCCGCAGAAGGAGGCGACGAAGACGAGGATGAAGGAGCAGACGACACACGGTGTGGCAGCAGCGTCGAATGAACCGGCGGAGGAGTACGGCCATCGCCCAGGCGACATGGGCGGTGCTGGTGGGCTTTCTCAACTTGACAACGGTCGCGACCACAATGACGAAGCACGTGAATCTGCCTCCGCGTCGTCATCACCGTTCTCCTTTGACACGACGTCGTTTCAGGTCACCCGCGCTGACTTTGAGCGGGCTATGAAGGATATTCGCAGCGCCAAGGACGAGGCCTCCGCACTCTCGCAACTGTCCACCGACGGCGACGGCGCCGCCGCTGACGTGATTGACTTCGACGGTACTGTCAAGAGCAACGTGGAGCGGGCCACCGCGGTGATGAGCCGCGTCATGCAGAGCGACCGCACCACGACTGGCCTGATTGCTATCACAGGTGCGCCTGGCACCGGCAAGTCGACCATCGCCCGTACGCTGACGCGTGTGCAGGACTTCACGACAGTGCGCTTCTTCTCATGCCGCCGACTCACCGAATTGCGGGATCGCGAGGAGCAGCTCGCCAAGCTGCGCGATGCCCTCAGCGAGGCCTCACACACGGAGCGTGGGCTGGTGGTGCTGGACGACTACGATGTACTGGTCGACTCCATCGGTGGTGGCGGCGGCTACGCGGCCATGACGCTGCGTGGGCTGCTGTATGAGTACATGCACCGCCCGGGTGGCGTAAGTCGTGCCCTCGTCGCGGACTCACCTCTCGCCGCTGCCGAGGACGCCGGTGGTGAGGCCGAGGCGGGCAGCGTCGTCGTGAACGCGGGCAGCCGCGTCTCGGCCGACCGCAACCGCCGTGTGCTGGTCCTCACCTCCACCCTCTCGTCCGTGCTGCAGCCGCTGTCGTTTGACGTACACCTCCGCGTCCACCCTGTGCTGCGGCGTGGGGCGGCGACGCTGCTGACGGAGTACCGCGTCGTCGATGCCGCTCACGCACCGGCAGTGGCGGCGGCCTATCCGGTGTCGATGAGTTTCCGCACCTTTCTGCGCGTGACAGACATGTCGCTGCAGCGGTGGATTCAGCAGCTCCCAACGACCACCACTGCTACTGCGGATGGGGTGAAGCTGCAAGACGTCAAAGCAAAACAACCGGGTGGTGAACAGGGTGCGACGACGGCGACGAAGGGCGATGTGCAGCTACCGGCGTACTTCGCGACATCAGAGGCGATGCGCAGCACCTACGATGAACTCCACGCCGAGCAGAAGGTGGCGAACTTCTACACCGTCACCACGGATGAGGGGTATCGCAGCTTTGTCGCGTCGGTGCGGGCGATCACGGCGAATATGCGCTTGACGGATCCTTACGAGGGCTGGAACGGCAACGGTGACGAGGACGAAGAGAAGAATGACGCCGATGAGGAGGACGGTGATGATGTGGATGGAGAGCCGGAGAGCACGATGGATCTCGACACGGTTGTCGGGGCCGCGGACGAGTTGCTTTGGTAAGACAGTTTCTGTTTTCGTGTCCTCCGCCGTGACGGGTAGAAGAAGAAGAAAGGTGAAAAGCGTGGAAAGGAAGGGTGAGCGCTGTTGAATTTCGTTGCTCCACACCCTTCTCTGATGTCATTGCTGCCGTTATTGTCACCTTGAACGGACTGCTTAAAAAAAACAACAATAATAAAAAAACAATAACGAGCGAGAAAGAACAGCAAGAACAGAACTCATTTATCAGTCTGAGCATGGCAAAGCACATGCGAGGTGAAGGAACTGACGGGAAGGTGCCTGTTTTTTGTTCTTTGATTTCATATCCCGGCCCTCTCCCTCTCTTTCTGTCTTCCTCGTGCGCAGGGCAGCTTCTGCACACCGCCATCGCAATAGAACACCCTTCTCTCCGTGGCAGCAGCTAAGGAGTGAAGGGAGCAAGGGAAGAACAATAAAAGCCAGCTGCATCTGCCGCCGATGTGGTTGCTGTTCAACGATGTCGTGGCCGCGAATCCCTCGCCTCAGGCGGTGCTCACTGTGTTGTGATGGTGTGAACAGCGCCGGATAACTTCATAGCGCCTCGCGTATCGTTGCTACTTCTCTCTCCCCTCATCACCTCAATCTCCTCTTTTTTTTCCGGCTTTATGTCAAGTCCTCGCCTCTCCTTTAGATTCGACTTACGCGGCGACCCCCTCCTCCTTGTTGTCTTAAGTGCTTGTCTGTGCTTCTGAGTGACGTCAACGAGGGGCTTCCAAAGAGGAGTTTTCAAAGAGCGCACAGAGACGTCTTTTTTTTTATTTTACGTGCTGGCTTGGAATATATATTTGTAGGTAAACCTGATACCCTGCGTGTCGTGCGACGAATAAGGTACAATAAGCCATATTACAGAAAAAAAAACAGAAAAGAACATCGGTTTTTGTTATGCGGAGGGCATCACACTTGTTGCTCTACGCGGTCAGCGTGGCCACCGGCACACGCCCCGTCACGGCGCAGGCTGCGGCCACCCCTGCGGCTGCGACCGCAAAGACGCCTGGCACTGCGGTTGCGGCTTCCGCCACGGTGCCCTCCGCGAATGCACTGCCCAGCACACGTCCGATTTACATGGACAGCCAGGCCACCGCGGCGTTGGATCCGCGTGTGCTGGATGCGATGCTGCCCTACATGACGGAGGACTACGGCAACCCACACAGCCGCACTCACCAGTACGGCTGGAGTGCCGAGGAGGCGGTGGAGGCGGCGCGTAAGCAGGTGGCCGACCTGATAGGGGCCAGTCCAAAGGAGATTTTCTTCACCAGCGGCGCCACCGAGTGCAACAACATCGCCATCAAAGGCGTCGGCAACTTCAACAAGGCAAAGAAAAACCATATCGTCACCCTGCAGACGGAGCACAAGTGCGTCCTCGACTCGTGCCGCTACCTGGAGATGGAGGGCTTCGAAGTGACGTACCTCCCGGTGATGAAGAATGGCATTGTGGACCTGAAGGTGCTGGAGGCGGCCATCAAGCCCACGACGTGTCTCGTTTCGTGCATGGCGGCCCACAACGAGATCGGCGTGTTGCAGCCGATTCGCGAGATCGGCGCACTCTGCCGCTCCAAGAAGGTTCTCTTCCACACCGACGCAGCGCAGGCTCTGGGCAAGGTGAAGCTTGACGTGAACGCAGACAACATCGACGTCATGTCCATGTCTTCCCACAAGGTGTACGGCCCAAAGGGCTGCGGTGCCCTGTACGTGCGTCGCCGCCCGCGTGTGCGCCTGCGCTCACCCGTCAGCGGTGGAGGCCAGGAGCGCGGCATCCGCAGCGGCACGGTGGCGACACCGCTGGTGGTGGGCATGGGTGCTGCGTGCGCCATCGCGATGCAGGAGATGGACCGCGATGCTGCCCACAGCAAGAAGCTGCAGCAGCGACTGTTGAATGGCCTGCAAAGCCGCTTACCACACCTTGTCGTGAATGGCGATATGGAGCACCGCCTGCCGGGCAACCTGAACATCAGCTTTGCGTGCGTGGAGGGAGAGAGTCTTCTCATGGGGATGAAGAATGTCGCGGTGTCGAGCGGCAGCGCGTGCACAAGTGCGTCGCTGGAGCCCAGCTACGTTCTGCGTGCCCTCGGCGTCGATGCCGAGAACGCGCACACCTCCATCCGCTTCGGCATTAGCCGGTACACGACGGAGAAGGAGATCGATGTGGTGATTGAGGAATGCGTGAGAAACGTGGAGCGTCTGCGAGAGCTGTCACCCCTGTGGGACCTCATGCTCGAAGGTAAATCACTGGCGGATGTGCAGTGGCGCTAATTTGGATGCGAGCGGAACGAAGGAAAGAGCTCCCTCACATGGCAAAGAAACGATGGGGGAAGAGGGGGTGGGAGGAAGGAAGACATCGAAACAAGCAAGCAAATGAGTTTACCAAAGGCGAGCGCTCTGGCTTCTTTGTTCATTTGTGACGGAACCCTACCCCCTCTTTAAACCCCTTTTTTTTCTTTGTAGCTTTCCCTCTCGTGCTCTCTTTTCGTAACATCTTCAGCCATTACCCTCATATTTATACACAGATTTCGTTGGCTTTGACAACCACACGGCAGACAAAGCCTTGTTGGTACTCACATGTGCTTTCATACACGCATATATATCCACGCTGTCTGCGCCTCGTCTTTTTTTTTGTGCTGGGTTCTTATTGGCTTCACTGCCTCATTCCCCGCGACGTTACAAGTAACAAAGAAATTATTGAGCAGTTTTTTTTTCTTTGTTTTCGTGGCTGACGTCAGGGATGCCGATGTTTCTCTTTCGTATTATTATGGTGATCAACTCGAGTTTTTCGAGTTTTTCTTTTTTCTTTCACATACAGCATTGGTGCTTATTCATCGCTCTATCTTCCGTTGTCCTCAGGTTTACATAAAAGAAGAAAAACAACACCAGGGAACAACCTTTCAAGAAAAGAAAGTGTGTGCTTGATGGCTTAGAGTGTGGGTGCGATGGGAAGGTATGAAGGAGCTCGTGCACATGCAGGCGAAGAAAACTAAATCTGAAAGCAGATGGCTGTTGCGGCGGGAATCGCAGACGTGAAGTCTGCGTATTGGGCAGAAAACGCTGCCACGTCGTGATGCACCCACTTTTCTCAAAATTTGCACCTAGTACAATACCTCGATGGATGACTCCTGCTTCTGTGAGCACGGTGGCACACTCGTCAGCACGTCTCTCTGCCTTTGTGAACGCCCTCCTCCTCGTCAATCTTCATTGTGGTGTTTTTCCTCCTGCACGCGCTGACATTCCTTTCTCTCTTTTTTTTTTCTTGCTCCTTTCCCTGCTCATTGGTGAGCTGCTCGCCGCTGTTTCGTGACGAAGAAGCTGTCCGGCATCACACACACACAGAGAGAGAGAGAAGATAGGTAGTTTTGTGAATTCGGGAGAGAGAGCGAGAGAGCGATAGGGAGTCATGTCGGACGTGAGTGAGCGCTTGAAGGGCAAGCTGAAGAGCATTGCTCGGCAGAGCTCAAACAGGTATCGCAAACCGCAGCATCAGCAGCTGCAGCGTCCGGGCAGCGGCCCGCGTCGCTTCACCGACGACAATCACCCCAACGCGAAGCGACCGCGCGCGGACGAAGGCAGTGACGGCGCAGCCAACAGCGGCCGGTCCGGCGCCAGCGCCTATCGTGGTCAGACGAAGAGTGAAGGCGGTGAAGGCGAGGACGAGGGCGAAGTGCTGGGCGTCATCCCAAAGATCACACTGGAGGACATGGGCGGGCTGGCCAAGGAGCTCCCCGTGATCAAGGAGCTCATCCAGCTGCCGATCCGCATGCCACATTTGTTTAGCTGCCTCGGTGCGGACCCGCCGTGTGGGGTGCTGCTGCACGGTCCGCCCGGCGTGGGAAAGACGAAGCTCGTGCACGCCATCGCCGGTTCTCTGCAGGTGCCGCTGTTCTTTGTCTCGGCACCGGAGATTGTGTCGGGCATTAGCGGCGACAGCGAGGCCAAGCTGCGCAACCTCTTCATGGACGCCGTGGCTGCGGCGCCGAGTATCGTCTTCATCGACGAAATCGACACGATCGCGGGCCGCCGCGAGGACGCGCAGCGTGGGATGGAGGGCCGCATTGTGGGGCAGCTTCTGACGTGCATGGATCAGGTTTCGCAGGCGTGGCGGCAGTACAACAAGGTGGTCTGCGTCATGGGTGCGACGAATCGACCCGAGGCCCTCGACACGGCGCTGCGTCGCGCCGGCCGCTTTGATCGCGAGATTGCCCTCGGCATTCCGTCCATCGACGAGCGCCAGAGCATCTTGAAGATTATCTGTGCCAGGCTGAACCTCGCCGACAACGTGGACTTTTTCGAGCTGGCGAACATGACGCCCGGCTACGTCGGGGCGGACTTACATCTGTTGGTGAAGGAAGCGTGCATCTTGGCGATTCGCCGCAAGTACAACGAGCTCGACGAGCACGGCAACCTCGACGACGTCAACCCGGACGAGCTGACGGGCTTCTGTGTCACCTTCGAGGAGCTGAAGGAAGCGACGAAGCGGGTGCAGCCATCTGCCATGCGCGAGGGCTTCACGACGATTCCAAATGTTTCGTGGGACGACGTTGGCGCGCTGGAGGACGTGAGAGAGGAGCTGATGACGAGCATTCTGCAACCGATCCGTGCCCCGAAGCTGCACCACCGCTTTGGTCTTGACCACCCAGTCGGCGTGCTCCTCTACGGCCCACCAGGCTGCGGTAAGACACTCGTGGCGAAGGCGATTGCGAATCAGTCCGGCGCGAACTTCATTTCGATCAAGGGTCCTGAGTTACTGAACAAGTTCGTTGGCGAGAGCGAGCGCAGTGTGCGTATGGTCTTCGCTCGTGGACGGGCGTCGGCGCCGTGCGTGCTCTTCTTCGACGAGCTGGACGCACTGGCACCGCGCCGCGGGTCTGACCGCGCCAACCCGAGCAGCGAGCGGGTGGTGAATCAGCTGCTGACGGAGTTGGACGGCATCGAGGGCCGCAAAGATGTGTACGTGATCGGTGCAACAAACCGGCCCGACATGATCGACCCTGCCATGCTTCGTCCTGGCCGCCTCGACAAGCTGCTGTATGTGCCGCTCCCGTCAGCACAGCAACGCGGGTCGATTCTGCAGACCCACGCACGTCGCTACCCTGTGCACGCTGATGTGGACATGAATCAGCTCGCCCACGATGAGCGCTTAGCGGGTTTCAGCGGGGCAGACCTGGCCGCGCTGATGCGTGAGGCGTCGTTGACGGCGCTCAAAGGCGTCTATCAGTCGCATACAAAGGAAGAGTTGGAGGAGCTGGAGCGCGACATCACCGGCAGGAGTGCGAACACGGCTGATCTTCCGACAATCACGATGGAGAACTTCGAGGTGAGCTTAAATAAGGTGAAGCCGTCCGTGTCGGCAGCTGACCGGGCCAACTACGAAAGTATGAGCGCAGAGATCCGCAACAACGCGAATAGTACGGGATAGAATGGAACAACTCAGAGAGAGAGAGAGAGGGAAAGCTCTGAGATGCACGACTGTGTGTGTATTGCGCACGAAGAGAGCGGGTGGGTGCGGCACACTTTTGCTGCGCGCTCCGTGGAGTTTCTCTTCCGTCACCTTCCTTCATTCCCTCCATGTCGCCCCCCATGTGTACTCCGCTCCGTTGTGCAGCTCTGTTTTCTCTCCCTTTGTAAGCAGTGCGGTGTGGCGCTCCTTCTTTTTTTTTTCTCTGCCTTTTCCGGTGTTTCGCTCTTTAAGACCGGGTAAGTGCACCACGTGCGTTCGTGTTCTCCAAAGGAACGGACGAAAGAGAAAAAGAAAGTAGCAGTTGTAACACCGTGGTCCATGGAGAGGGGTGGTCATGTGCGTACAGCTCCCGCGCGTTGCTCAGGGAGGGCGCTTGTCTGATAACGCAGCATACGGGAGCCTGAATCACACCCAGTTGTCAAAACAAAACGGAAAGAACAGTGCCACCTCTGCGTGGCGCTCAACTTTCTTTTTTCTCACTTCTGCTCAAATGAAGTAAGGAGGGAGGAAGCAGCTGTTCTAGTGCATAGGTGGCGGCAGCAATCATCCGTCTGTTTTTTCTGTGTGTGTGTGTGTGTGTGTGTGTGTGTGTGGTTCCTGCTGATTTCTCCGGAAAGGGCACTCCTCTCTCTTGTGCTTCTCGCTCCTGCTCAACCTCTCTCTCCCACCTTCCCCTCCCACCTCTGTTTCTTACCGCAGATTCTCCGCCATCATGCTTCGGCGGTGCCTGCGGTGCCTTGATGTGCCGCGGCCAAGCGTAGAGCGTCGAAAGCGGCGCCGCGGCGATGCCGGCGGCGGCAAGAAACCAACCTCGCGCAGTCCGGGAATGCCGGACCTCCCAAAGAGCGCTGGTGGGTACATCTTTCAGCAGCTGCGTCCACGATTGCCGATTTCCTGGCAGTATGGCTGGCGGTGGAGCGCGCTGAAAAGCTTGTGGGTTGTGGGCTGGGGTTCCTTTATCGCCTACGTGGCGTATGTGATGTTCTTCAAGTACACCGAGGGCGAAATTGCCGAGCAGGCAACACAATACACCTACGTGCGCAACGAGCGGGGGGAGGTGGTCGATATCGGGTTCAAGCCCATCATCGACGCCACCAAACGTGCACGCCGCCGTGCAGACAAGCTGCTTGACCCTGATGAACGTGATTGACGCGCATCGCAGAAAGATCAGCATGAAGGGGAAAAAGCGGATGAAAAAAGGAAATGAAAAAGCGATAATCACCAGCATAATTTTTTTTTCTGTGTCTGCGTGTGTATGTGTGCGGCTCTGCTTGAGACGTCTCGCGCTGTGCGTTGTAGCTGTTGTGCCTTTTTTTTTGTTCCGAATTATCGCGCTTGTATGCACTTCTCTCTCTTTCTCCTTCTTTTCTTTTCGTCTGATCACGAACTCCATCAGTTTTTCTCTTCTGTTTTTTTGAAGGGATAGCTTTCTTGTGACATCTACGTTGCCCTCGCTGAGAGGTCAAGCTGAACGTTAAGATACTTGAACCAACGAAACACGCTGCGGTGCGCGTGTCGACTCTTTCCCATATCCTCCTCACGTGCAGTTTTTTTTAAATACCTCTATTACTCGCACCCCTCTGAACGGCAGTGCCGCATTGATGTACGGGACCATGAATACGTGCGAAGCAGAAGAGGAACACCAGCATCAGCAGCAACGGCAATGAAGCAGACAAACAAACGTTCCCTCGCCTTTATGAGGCTGCGAAACAAGGGTAGGTACAAGACAATGAAAACTGTCACCAGGTGTCTCGCTGACGGCTGAATGTAGCTCTTCTCCATCCCCCTTTTCCTCTCTGTGCTATTTTTTTTTCTCCTCATTTTTGCTTGAAGCCATTTGCTGCAGCTGCTCGCTGTGTGTCACGTGTGTTGAACCGTGGGGCTTCGTGGTTGGGCTGCCCCTTTTTCCATTCAGCTGCCACTTCTGCGTTTTTTTTTGTTGTTGTTTGCTGTTTGTTGTTGTTGTTGACCCGCATTTCTTTCATTTCATTTCCCTTTTTGTTGTTTTTCTGATATATTCCTAGCCATGCTTATCAGCGGCACAGAAACGTCGCATGCGCCGACGCACGCGACGACGGTGCCGAGCGCTGCCATCACCGAGGATGGCCAAAGCGTGCGGCAGCCAAACCCCAACACGACCATCACCGCCGCCACCTCCGAGGCCCCCACGGGTTTCCGCAACCCCGCTGCAGTCGACCGCGGCACCGTTTCCTCGCAGCGTCGCGGCAACCTCGTGCTATATGTGAAGTCCAACGACAACGAATCGGATGGGCAGCCGCGCGGTGCCACCAACGCATTGATGCTGTCCCAGCAGAACGGCGGCGCCAGTTCCGACAACTCCCAGGGCGAACACAAGGACGAGGACGGGGATGGGGAACGGGAGGACTTGGTTTCGCTGGTTGTGTCGACGCTCACGAACACCGGGTCGTCGGTGATGAACACGGTGACCGGAGTGGCACATAAGCCACTCCTCACCACGGCTATCGTATTGCTGTACGTGATCCTGCTAGACATTGTGTTGCTGACGAACAACGAGCTGTTGAATCGTGTTCTGCGCCGCGTCAGTGCCACGGACAATGACGCCCTCGTGCTGCTCTCCGCCAGTCTGATGCGGCAGATGAAGGAGGCGAGGAGGGACCTGCACGACACACTCGCCATGAGGAATCCCCCGACGGCGCTGGAGCGACTGGAGACCGTGCAACGCAAGGCACTCGCGCTGGAGCGTGTCTGCAACCGCAGCCTGGCGCGGCTGCACATGCGGCTGTTGTTTCCCGGCTCGGTAGACGATCTCACCTTTCTCATCGAGCAACACGTGGACTTCGACGCTCAGCTGCAAAAGATCGCCGGCGAAGAGCTGGAGTGGGCGCGCACCGTCCTGTCGTCCTCCGTCGTGCACATGAGGGGCGGCGTACCGGAGGGACAGCGCTTTTTACTCGGGTCGCACGCAGCCATCTACAACACGGTTGGCAGCGGCGACAGCAACGGCAACAGTGGTGGTGCGACATCGTTGGATGCAGTGGAGCGTCACGGCAGCAATGGCGAGGACGCTGAGGAGGCAGCAGATGCGCAGTCCAACCCGCTGCGTAACGTGCGACTCGAGCGTGTGAAGAAGACGATTAGCATTAGCGCCTCGGCGGCATCACGCCTGCCGACGCAGACGAATGCACACGCTGCGCGCGCTGCTGCTGCTGCTGCGAAGCAGAGACAGCTGCGGCTGCTTCGCAAGGACAAGGACAACAGTGCGGCGCTCGAGGAGGAAATGGAGGAGGAGGAAGGTGCGGGGGGTCTTTTGAGCCTGCTGAAGAACAAATATGTCGCTTTCATGATCATCTGCGTACTCATCGCTGCGGTGCTGCGGATGGGGTAATTCCCCCACTGAGAGGATCCCACAAAAAACGGTCAAGCAAGCCACGAGGAGAGTGGGAGTAGGGGAAACAGTGAGGAGGGCAAAAAGAAAAAAGAGCGTCAGGATGCAGTTGCGACCTTGCTGAAACCACTGCAACGACATGGAGTGCATTTTTTTAAACTGGTCTTTCTGTTTTTCTTCCTGACCCTTCGATGTGCTCACGCCTCGTCCCGTTCTTCCGAGTACGGAAGATTGCACCTCGCGTTGTCGCGATGCTCACAGCGCTGCTGCTGTTGTTGAGACTGCATAACCGGAATGAGGGGCAGCGCCGCCTGCAAGAGAAAAATGCCTGAGTGTAGGGAGAGACGGAAAGAGCGCGTGTCCTTCAGACACACGCACACACACACACACATACACGAAGCTGTCTTGTACTTTTAAGAAACTCCTTCCTCAGTCATTTCGTCTCCCTTCACCGCTGATCGCGTTAATGCATTTGCGCTTCATCTCGCTGTACTGCCGCTCTCTCCTGTTTCGTTCATTTTTCGTTTGGTTTTTGGAGCTCCACGAGGCAGGTGCAAAGTGGGCTTTCTGCACTTCAAAATGCACTTGCTGAACCCTTCTCCCTGGTGGGCACACTTCCCAAAGGGAGATGAAGAGAGCTGAGGGGCGACCACAGCAAGAAGTACACCGCGCACGTGGCCACCCCGTCCCTTTTTTCGGTGCTTTGGTTTGGTTTATTTCTTGTTGCTCTTCCCCCAAACACCATCCTCCTTTAGCTGCAGAAGTTGCGTTTCCCCTAAAAAAAGGAAAAATCTGCACGTTTGTTTGTGTGTGTGTTTGTGTTCGTGTTTGTGCGTGGCATGGCGCTGTGTCTTTACCGCCTTTTTTTTGCCTTTTTTGTTTCTGGACCCTTTGCTTCAACATTTCGTTGGCTCACCAAAAAAAAAAAAGAAAGAAAGAAAGAGAGAATGCACAGACTACAGAGGGTGTCATGTAATGCTGCACCACTGATGGACATCGCCCTCGTTCCGTTTTGCAGATGCTCGAGGAGGGAAGCAGGGGGTGGGGTGAAAGAGCTGATAAAGTGCACGCTGGACTGTTTCCATCTCTTGCAGGCGCGTTGGACCGCCCTTCACGGTGAGCAACGATCGCAGCCTCCGAGGGTGGGAGGAAAAATGCGTCTCCTCTTCATGGGCTGCTCTGGCTTTTGTTTCATCTTTTTTTTTCTCTCTGCGCCGTCACCAGACATTTTCGACCGCCTCCTCTTCTTCCTCGATCTTGCCCTCCCCACTCTTCCTTTTATTTTCCCTTCTGCCTCCGATCTTCGGTACGACAGGAGGTGTCTTTGCAGCCAGCTGTGTTTTACAGACAAATACATACACCACATCACTGCTCCTTCTTCACACTTTCTCTCCTCCCTTTTGCGTCGTTTTTCTCGAAGAAAAAGTGGAGGACAGGAAACAGAGGCTGATAGCCGCTATGCCGGGTCTTCATCAGCGTGTCATCGTGAGCCGTTGCGATGTTGGTGGTGTATTCCACCGAAGCCGGCTGTGGTGCATGCGCTTTGACAAGGAAACCCTCTTTTCACCACCGTCACCATCGTCCTCAGCGACTACTGCTGCTGCTCCTTTACAAGGAGGAGCAGGATCTGCTACCACGGCTACCAGCGCGGCCCCCACTGTGTCTTTCCCTTTTGCTGCCTCAGCATCCTGCCCGACAGCTGTTCCTCCACGGGTGTCGTACCGCCCTTTGCCGGCCAGCATGTACCCGAAAGAGGTCCCGGCGGACTTCACACCCTTCCCGCTGCCCAAGCACGATGCTTCGCTTGGGTTTGGACCAGTGCGGCTGCGCAACGTGCCGGACATCGAGGCGGCGCGGCAGCGCATGGCGATGACTGCGGCAACGGAGGCAACGATGGCGAGTCCTCTGCCTCGTTCAGCGTCACGTCCCACCGTAACGCAGCTGTGGGAGGCGGGGGAGTCGACATCGCGGAGTGCCGAGGACTTGGCGGTATCCATGCAGTGGGACAACGATGTACACACCTCAAATACGGCATCGTCTGTGGCAGGTGATGTAGCCTCTAGCACCTCCACCGACACTATGCAGCCGTTGTCTGACAAAAGCAGCGGAGACGTGACGTGTGATCTTAGCGGCTACCACGTCCACGCGCAGTTCCCGCTGCTCGACATCTTGGAATGCGACCGCAGCGTCGAAGACCTCCTCGAGCAGTTTTGGAGTCGCCCGCAGCGCGAGGCACGCACAGCCACTGTGCTCGACCTGGCAGCCACGCTGCAAAAGCGCAGCAACGATGAGTTGACGCGCATTTTGTATGAACTGAGCTCCCTCTTCACGTGGGACGGCAACGGGCTGCAGTTTCTCGTGACGACGGTAGTGACGCACGGCCGCCCCTACACGGTCACGAGCGAACTCACAAAAGCCTTCATGCAACTCGTAGATGCGATGACGGTGACGTTTGCGGAGGAGCAGCCGCAGCGGCTGGCTGAGTCACCTGCTCTCTTTGCACAGGTGCTGCACTTCTTGGCCCTCGTTAAAATAATGGAGCCGAACAAGTGGTACTCGCAGACGGCGAACTCCATGCAAAACCGCGCCGACTATTCCCACCCACGCGGCATCAATCAAAACACGGCGTACGTGACGACCGGGCAAAACCTGCGCGAGTTTCTCGAGGACGTGGTGACGAGCGGACACGAGGTCGGCGATTGCGACGACGCTGAGCTACCGCTGCCCACAGCGGGAGACAGCAACGACAGCCGCACACAGACGCACCGCCTTACCGCTACGTGGACGGTCGATGATCTGCTGGACGTGCTTGCCGGGTTCGCTGGTCTGATGCCCGATGGCAAAGCGCCTTCTGCGGTGGTGGTCGCGTTGCTGGATGAGCTGTGGCAAAAGTGGTCGCTGGTGGACTTTGAGTTGACCACACCACAGCAGGCGGAGCAGCTGGAACGACTCTATTTACTGCTGCAGATAATGGACGTGCAGCGAGATGCCGTCCTGGACGCGCTGCTCGGCGGCCGACTGCAGGGACACACCGCAGGAAGCACACCCGACGGTGCGCCGCTGTTTCGTGTGCGAGAGGACACCCCACCGCTGAAGCTGGCGGCGTCGTTGTGCGAGGTGCGTGGACCAGACTTCTTCTCCGCTGTCTCGAAGGACAAACGTACCGAGGTGAAGGCGGCTGCGCTGGACATCCTGACGGCCAGCCTCGCCAAGGCACGCGCCGCGCAGGACGAACCGCTGCTGCAGGCGTTGGTAGAGAGCGGTACCGAATTGTTGCTGACCCAGGACGACAAGGAGGTCGCACGCGTCTTCGCCCAGCGCGAGGGATTCGACACGATGATGCTGCGAGCGGTTCCGCACCTCGCGAGCGTAGCTGAGCGTCTCAGTACGCAGGACCCAACGTGGAGCGTCTACCCACTCACGCGCGCGGCGAAGGGCGGCCTGCCGGACACACAAGCCGTTCTCGCGCATCTTCGTGCGCACCCGGTGCCCTACGTCACGAGCTTCCACGGCCGTCGCGTCCACCCGGTGCGCACCTTTGCTGCAAATCTGGACTTCATCAAGTCGATGGACAACGTCTTTCTCCTGCACTCGAGCGGGGTCGCGACGCACGTGAGCGGGCTGGTGTCGGTCGTGCGGCGCCTGCGCAGCGGCAAGGACGCGTTGGTTGTCACATCCAGCTGCTTGCGTGCCCTGCAGGCTGCCGCGCAGTACGGACGAACGCAGAAGATTCGCAACAGGGTTGATCGTGCGCTGGACATCGTCGCCTACGAGCTGGAGGCGGGTCGCGCCGTGCTATTGCCGTTGAGTGAGGAACTGTATCTACATGACGCAGGAACTTATTGCGATGAAGACCTGATGCTGTGGACGGTGGCAGCGTACCTAGCACGCGACCTGCCGTTGGTTAAGGTCCACACGATCATCAGCCGGCTGAGCCCTGCACGCCACCCTCAGCACATGCTGAAGGCCGAATTCAGCCCTGCTGGGAGTGCGACCGATTTGTATAACGCGTCCACTCCACTCCTTCAGTCGCTCCGAAGCAAAGAGCTGCGCTCGGTGACACACCACCCGCTGCTGCAGCGCCCCGTGACGGACCGCCCACAGAAGCTGTACAACGTGAACCCGATTCGTGCTCGCTTTGTGTATCGCCGTGACAAGGCCCTCTTCGACAAGTATCACGTAACGGCGCGCAACCTGGCTCCAGGGTTTAGTCAAGGTGCCTTGGCGAGCGATCTCCGCGGACTCGGCTTTTACACACCAGACCACCCGCAGGTGCCCTATGCGCCCGTCTCTGAGCTCGTGGCTCGCCCCGTGCAGCCGTAGACCACAGATTTACAGACAACCAAGCGTGGTTGTGTATGAGAGAGAGGTGCGTGGGTGGGCCTCGTAACAGCCACGCGACACCCCCTCTGCGTGAAGTGCTTCCCCGTGTTTGTGTTACTCCCCGTTGTCGTTCTCTATTTCTGGTGTGTGCGTATGTGTGTGTTGATGCTGTTTACGCGGGTGCATTTCGACACACTGAACTGCTTCGGTGCTCGGGAGACTCCGGGCGGTTCCGTATCTAAGCTTAAAAACTCCTGACGGTGCTTGTGATGACGGACTACGCTGTCACCGTGGCTGGAGCGGTGAAGGGCGTTGTGAGATGAAAGAAGGGCAATGCGTTGCTTCGACTCCTCCTCGGATCAGACCCTTCTTCCTTTCCCTACCGCACTCACACGAAAGAAAACAATAACAGCAACCACAATAGTAGCTGCAGTGAAAAGCAAAGCGGCGCAGCAGCTACGTTGCTCGTGGTGCTGAAAGGGAGAGGGGACGGCGAGGTTGATCTTCTTGCGCTGAGTTCTTCTTATCGCTTCTGCTCAGCATAGTCAACAAGGTTACACGAAAGTGGCCCTCATGGGCGGGTGTTTTTGTTGTTCCTCAAATAATGATGCGGCCTGGTATTATGGGTGCCGTCGCGGCGCCGCTTACCCAGTAGCGTTTTCTCCATTCATCGCCATGGCCCCTCGGCGGTGCCTGTGTCACATGTTTTATCTCCTTTTTTTTTCATTTTGTGCCTGTCCGCATCTGCAAATGTTGTTCGCCTCACTCATCTTCCTTTTTTCTCAACGTCTTTTTTTTTTTCGCACAACAAACAGCAGCAGCAGGAAACAAACACAGCGACGTAGGAGCACCAGTGCAGATACAATCGTGTCTCTGTGCGGCTCTGCGTCTCTCGAACAAACAACGAAGGAGTGGAGTGGAGCAAATGTTTTCTCAGCAGAAGTCCAGTGGCGTCTTCTCCTTCGGCGGCCCCGCGGTGACAGCGGCGGCAGTTGACAAGAGGGGTGCGAAGCCGCTCTCCCAGGCGGAGAAGTACGAGCAGGCCCTCGTAACAGCAAAGGTCTTTCTGGAGGATAGCCGGGCCCGCATGACCAAGTCAATGGAATCCTACACGGCTGTGGCAAACAGCAACTACTGGTTCTACGGGTATTTTGGTGGGAACATGTTGGCGACGGTGGCCGTGTGTATGACGCTCGGCAACCGCTGGGCGTTCTTCCGCAGCTACAGCGGGTGGATCGCCGTCTTCGGCGGCTACTTTGGCGGCAAGGCGTGCCTTGCTGCCCACTCCTCCTACCTGCTGGGTGGTGTGATTAAACAACTTGACCATGAGGTGGCGGAAGCCGTGCGGATGGATGAACAGACGGACCATATCGTGCCGGACTACCTGCGGGAGGCGGAGCGGCTGAAGCAGGTGAAGTACGAGTTGATGCCCAACCTACCAGAGGCAGTGGAGGCGCGCTCGCGGCACACCGAGCTCACGCTGGACGACCGCGCCGATGCCTTAATCGACGCGTACTTAAAACGCAAGGAGGCTCTGGAGAAGAAGTAGGTACCAGGAACAACAAAAAGCTGTGGGCCCTGCTCTCTTTGTTGTGGGATGACTTTTATGCTGGTAGAGAGAAAAAAGATCGGAAGGGCCGTGTTTGTGTTTTATATATATATATGAGAGTGCGGCAATGGAGAGATGGCCGATGTGCGGAAAGGCGACGGCACAGTACACTCCCTGCGCGCTGTGTTCTTGTGTGTGTGTGTGTGGGGCTCTGTGTGTGTGTCCCGCTGTTCTTGAGCCAGAGGGTGGCTGCATCGATGAGGATGACAGTGGTTGGTAGTCACATGACTGGCGTGCGCATGCGTGTGTGCGTATATATGTGTCGATATACTTATACTCATAAAAAAAAAAGAAACCAGTGCTACAAAAAACGACGAAAAAGACAACACATGGCTTTTATTGGCGCTGTCCTCTTTACGGACACACACACACGCACACACATGCCTGTGCCTCAAAAGAAGAGAAAGACAATTGCTGCTCCTGTGTTGGGGTGCAGGAGAACTTGAGTAGCTGTCTCAGGCTTCTATTGCAGAGCAAGAAGGGCGAGGAAAGACAAAGGGCTGGCAGGAGCTTTTCTTTTAGTGGCGCAGCTTTTCAAGTGGTTTGATAACTGGTGAAGCCGATTGACCACCGGATACCCCTCCTCCCCTCCTACTTCTCCGACCCCTCCTCACAGATGACAGACTCGAATGTCGCCATTGAAGAGGAGAGAGGAGGAAGAGGGGGGGGGGGGATAAATAGCTGCCGGTCGTGATAAGACACTACGCCAGCTCATGCGTTATTGATGTTGTCCGGTGGAGATTGCCAATGCTGCACTCGCTCTTTTACCTTCCTCTCTCCACTCACGAACCTACCTTTTTGTTTGCTTGTTACGTGTGCGTTGTTGTCGCTGATCTGGTTATTTGCCTCCTCTTTTCATGGGGATCTGTGGGGCAAAACATGCTCCATCCACGCTCGCCGTTACACCGTGTTGAACTCCCTTTTGTGGTTGTCTCTGTGCCGCTGCGCTTGCTTCAACCCCCCATACATACAAATATACACGCACACAACACGCGTTCACATGCATCCGCGGAAAACGTTGGGTGCTGTAAAAGGAAGGAAACTACAAGCAAAGAGCGAGCAGCACTCACGGTAGAGTAGATAACACACCATTCTCGACCCATCGGCGGGTTGATGTAAAGTTCTTGTTTGTTTTTTTCTTAGTGGCCACCTTCTCACTTGCTTCTCCTGCACGCTGAATCGCCGGCCACACACACAAAAAAAAAGAAAAACAGCGCCGCAGCCGGCGTATTCCTTGTGCTTGCTTGTGTTTGTGTGTATGCGTGTGTGTGTCTGTGTGTGTGTGTCATAATCGTAAAAAAATGTCACGCTCTATTACAAAGGGACAGCAGCGCGCGACGGAGGTGGTGAGCGGCAATCGCAACGGCTTTCTCACCCCCTCCTCCGCCGACTACCGCGGTAGAGGGGCCGGCGGCGCTGACGCGGCTAACGCCACAGGTGGCAAGGGGCAGTTCTACACCTCCGAAGAGCTGCTGCCGTATCTGACCGAGACGGAGAAGGCGAGTCTGCGGCAAGAGGTGCTGGGCACCATCAATGCGGAACTCCAAGTAAACACCGATTTAGAAGTGACAGTGCCGCGGCTGCTGCGGTCATGCCAGAACGAGTCACGCGAGCTGCGTCGCGCCATGAACTCGATCGCGTCATCGCAGATTGTAGAGGCGCAGCGAGCGTTGCAGATTGTGCAGCAGAACTACAACAAGGTGCAGCAGCTCCGCGAATTGTTTCTGAAGCAAGGCGATCTCATCCAGGGGCTCGGCTCCGACACGTTAAGCTACAAGCACCTCCGCCAGCTGCACTACCTGCGCGACAACGTCAGCTCCGTTATCAACTGGTCGGAGGCGCTGAGGGAGGTACGCTACGGCAATCTGTACGTGTTGGTAGAGCAGCAGAACTTCAAGTCCATGTACGCACGCCTGAGAAAGCTGCAGCTAATTCGCCGCACCGTCATCACCAAAGCCGGGGCGCGCTACCGCAGCTTTCAGGCGGTCTTCGAGCCCTACTTTGAGAAGCTCGACGTCATCCTCGCGATGTTCGTGAACGAGGTGTTCAAGTTTCTCGAGGAGGACGCGATGGTCATTGCCATCCAGAAGGCGTTAGAGGACGACCCGGCCGAGGCCACACACACCGGCGGGTACGCGAGTTTCGGCTCGGGCGGAGCGAAGGCCACCAATGCCGAGGACGCGCCACCAGACCCCTTCGAGTCACTGCGGCAGTGCGTGGCGATTTGCGCGAGTGAAGTGGAGAACCCGACGTTTAACTTTGGCAGCGACGGCGTGGAGACGGAGCCGCAAATCAGCGAGGACACCATCTACACCGCCGTGGCGAAGGGTGTGGCGCAGCTGTGGGAGGAGCAAATCATGCAGGACGTGGTGGATCCGTTCAGCCAGATTTCCGTCTACCTGGAGCAGATGAAGAAGATCGAACCGCTGCTTGAGGCGTTCGAGCTCACGCTGTTTCCGCTGTCCACCAAGTTCTCCTTCTTCAGCCTCGTTGTACAGGCCGTACATGCTGAGGTGATGAACGTGATGCACAGCTACGTCGATCCTGGCGCGGATGTGGAGGCGAATGGCTTAATTGAGGCGTCCTTGTTCATTCAGTGGTACAAGGAGATGATGACGACGAACAACTTTGCCCAGTACGTTGATGTCTCGACCATCGACGAGATGTCGGCTTCCTTTATGACGGCTGCTGTAGGAGGTTTGTCGGAGCACCTCACCCGTCTCTGCCGGGCGTGTGCCATGACAGTGTGCAATGACCCGAAAGGACCCACCATCCTCCCCACCGGGCTGCCCATCACCACCGGTCCGGTGGACATGTTTAGTGTTCTGCAGCAGTCGCTCAGCGGGCTGAACACCGCGATTGATGTTTCCGTTATGCGGCAAATTGGCAAGGCCTGCGCGGACTCTATCTACGCCTACCTGGATGAGTGCAAGCAACGCAGCGACTTTGACTACTGGGAGGACACCAACGCAGGGCTGCCCACTCCGGAGGCTCCTGAGGAGTGGCAGCAGCGTCGCATGCTTTTCCTCTACGCCTTCTGCAACGACTGCACCACCATTGAAAACAACCTCGACACGATCGAGCTCAAATTCGCCTCCTGCTGGGATTACGACAGTCCCACGGGGCTTGATGGGGGCGGCAGTGGTGGTGCTGGGGGTGGGGACGCGAACGGTAGCGTCTCTGGCATTGCCGACGCGGCCGGCGAGGCCTTCTCCACTCCCTTCCAGAAGGTGCAGGATGCGCTGCCGGTGAACGCCTTCTACTACCTTGATGAGATCACCGCGCAGGTGGAGCGGGTGGTGGAGGGGCAGTGGGCGAAGGTGTTCCGCCCGGGGGAGTGGTACTCTGACGCGACGAACCCAATGCAGCTTATCATCTCCACCGCGGCGGACTTCATCGATGAGGAGTTCGATACGATGCTGCAGGAGGCACGCTCTCGCAAGCTCATCCGCCAGATGCTGATCCGCAGCGTAGAAAAGTACATCGGCACGCTCATGGAGTTCCTGGCAGATGTGATTCGAAACCCAAAGAAGAACTCAGTCGACAACTGGCTTGTCTTCGCTGACTGTATGCAACGCGACATCGAACTGTCACTCGGTATGTGGGCCGAACACTTCCCCGACAAGCAGGGCGGTATCCTGGATCTTGCGCAACGTGCACTTGAGCTGTGCAAGGAATTGCTCACCGTGCGGAAGCCTGTCGACTTTGAGTTTCTGCTGCGGGACAAGCTCCTGGATGACTTCGACGACTGCCCCACCTTTGTGATTCGCTTCTGCTTCGAGGCTCGCCCGCAGGAGATCGATCGCGAGACGCGCGACCGACTTATGGCTGTCTGGACGGAGCGAACCGCATACCAGAAGCGCGACAAGAAAGACATCCCCGTCCGCGATCCCAAGAAGGTACCATCCTTCTTCGGTACGATCGACCGCAGCATTGCCGACTTGGAGAAACCAACCGGTTTCTTTGGCCGCAGTCTCAAGAAAAAGCGCGTCGCGGACCAGGAGCTCAAGGCGCAGCAGCGCAAGCAGGCAAAGCGGGCTGCGCGCGAGGCACAGCAGGAGGCTGCTGTTGCCGCCACAAAGAAGCGCGGCGCGATGTCGGCACCGAAGCTGAAGTCGAGCGCGGTCGAGGTGGCATCCTTGGCAGATATTCTCAAGTAGCGCTTCAGCAAAGCTGGGGCACCTCTCTCTTGTTCTCTTCCACTGTGTTGTATGTCTGTGTGTGTGAGAGAGAGAGCGTGGGGCTTCGTCTGAGTTTTACTTGCATCGTTTTTTTTTTTTCAGCTGTGACACCACCAGCGGAGTGGAAACGGAGAAGTGTGGGAAGAAGGGGGATGGGGAGAGGGGGCATTTAGCTCCTGCTTCTGTTTCACTTCTACTGCTGACTCTCTTTTTCTTGTTTTCTTTTGATGTCTCCCGTGTGTCGCACTCACACGCACTTTTTTTTGTGTGTTTTCTTGGATTTGCGTCCATGCGCGCTGAAGCCGTGCGCTACAACATTGTACATTAGTCTGTCCCTCTCTCCTTCTCTCCTTCTCCTTTGTTTATCGTATCACTCCCCCATCTTTTTTTTCTTTTTTTTTGCGTCTCCGTGGGCTCGTTGATACTTGGCCTTTGTGCCTGCCTCTCTGTGAGTGTATATGTGGAAAGCTCTTTGTCAGAACATCTGTATTTCCACGCTGGTGAAGGGGTGTGCGCATTTCAGTGTTTCACCGGTGGTTTTTTTTTCTGTTTGTTTGCTAAATGGTGATATTCCGCTGAGCTGCTTTTCATCAAATGAAAGGCAGAAACAACAACAACAGTCATGGAAACCAGAAAAGACAGAAAAAGGCACAAAAAGCGCATGAAGTACAAGGCAAAAGAAAAGCGTGCGCGCGTGTGTGTCTATGTGAAAAAAAAAAAACGCTTGGTAAAAAAAGTGAATGTGCTGGCGTGGCACACCTATCTCTGAGAATGGACTGCAAGCGAACCTGTAGACACCGTCCATGTCCCTTTGTGGTTTTGGCGAAAAATTCACGAGAGCAGGCTTTGGGACCGCGTGTGGTGATCCACTCTTCTCCTCGAGGACTGCGCTTTACGACCGATCGGCTGTGCGATAACTTAAGGAAAGGAGAGAGAGAGAAACGCACACACTCACAAACAAACGGGAAAGAAGAAAAACTGCCTCATTCTCCGCTGACAACGTTCCCTGGCGGCAGGTTGGTTTTGCTCTGGTGTTTTGCCGAGCGTCTTTTGTTTTTTGAGAGTTTCTCTCCTTTTTTTTTTACACACGGTGAATGCTGTGCAGCGAAGGGTGCTTCTCGGACGCTTCCTCCTCTGCAGGTATCACACACTCCTCTTCCTTCGTTTCCTTTCCTTTTGCGTGGTGGCGCCGTAGCTACAACCATACACACAACCACACTCAGCAAAAACACGGCAACGAGGGAAGGCAAAACAAAAGTCTGATCTCCAACGCGAAGGTAAGAAAGCACTGCCGTCACCCTGAACGAAAATAAAAGAAAAGAGGAAAAGGGAGACAACTGCAACATCCCACACTCTGAAAAGAAAGAAAGAAAACGGCGGACTACATGTCAGCAGCAGCAGCTGTGCGTGCGCCGCCGCACCTGGTGGACATAGCGGCCAATCTTACCGACTGTGTATTTCGTGGTATCGACTGGAAAGGCAATCGCCTCCACGACGACGACTTCGATCGCATGCTCGCACGTGCAGAGGAACACAACGTGCGGCAGATCATCATTACCGGCACAAATCTGGCACAAAGCGCCAAGGCGATCGCGCTGTGTCGGCGCTACCCCGATCGACGTCTGCTGTGCACCGTCGGCGTTCACCCGGCCCACTGTGGCGAGTTTCTTCGCCCGCTCGATCACGCGGAGGTGCAGCGGGTGGTCGACAACGATTCCTCTCTTGTTCACGCCCACTACACAAAGGACGATACGTGCACACCCGAGGTCGAAGAACAGCATGCGGCGACCCGCTTGGCGTACCTAGTGGAGCTGATCGAGAAGAATCGTGACGTGGTGGTGGCGGTGGGTGAGATTGGCATCGACTACGCGGAGCTGATGTTCTGCCCGCGCGAGGTGCAGGAGAGGTACTTTGAGCGGCAGCTGGTGGCCTTTGCTCCGCTGGGTCTGCCATTTCTTTTCCACTCACGTGAGTGTGGGATGTCGTTCGTGAACCAGCTGCGCTCTACGTGGGCGAAGTGTGCCGCGCCGTCCCTCGATGAACATCCATCGAGCACTCCTTCGTCGTCACGTTTACGTGGTGTGGTACACAGCTTCAACGGCAATCGCGAGGAGCAGGACACGCTCCTCGCTATGGGACTCTACCTGAGCCTCAACGGCAGCGCGTTTCGCGAGAAGACGCTGGCCGATCAGGTTGCAGCGATCCCTCTGGATCGACTCATGCTGGAGACCGATGCGCCGTGGTGTGACATTCGCCCAAAGGACTACGGTGCCGCGTTCGTCACGACCACATTCCGCACGATAAAGCGCAAGAAGCCGTTTGAGCTCGGCGCCTGCCTCGAGCGCCGCAATGAACCCTGCCATCTTGTGCAGGTGCTGGAGGCGTATCTGGGGAGTCGCAAGGCCTCGTCGGAGGTGCCGGAGGAGGAAAAAGCGAATACGACGAGAGCGAGCGTTGTAGCCGCCGTGTACGCGAACTGTCACGCGCTGTTCGGCTTGTGAAGCAGCTCCCAAGACGCCCGCACAGCGCACCCTTCTTTTTTTGTTGTCGGACGGGGCTGGAGGGAGTGACAACGGTGGCTGTGGCATGGACGTTTGCCTTCCTTTCTTCCTCCTCTCTTCATCTCATGTGGGTCCTGACTTTTCCATTGCGCTGGCTCACACTCACACACACGTACGGCGTAGACTAGTACAGCAGTTTCCCTGGCTTTGAGTCTCTCCTGCGTGTAAGGGTGCTTCAGCATTCCACAAAAAAAAAGCAAAGACATACGTGAGAAACGAACGAGTCGGTGCACACACAAAAAGCAAAGCGACGCCGGTACTTGTCTTGAACAAGACTGTAAATTTCATGCAGCAATGGATGCGCCTTGGAAATGCAGGCTATCCTCGTCGTGTGTGTGTGTGTGTTTATATGCAGTGTTAACTCTGAGACTTAAACAAAAAAAAAAACGATAGAGGTACGCAAAGGTTGTGGCAAGCCACTTATTCGGGTGCTCCACAGAACCACAGCGCAGCTCCTTTCTTTTCTGTTTTCCACCGCTTCTCAGGCGGAGACTCGGCGAAGCTTCGCGTGGCGTTGGTGACCACGAAAAAGAACTTCTCGTGTTGCAACGTTCCCGCTCCCTTTTTCTCCCTGCTGTGCTTTTTTTTTTTGTGACGTCAACGCCTTTACTAGGCGAGTCAACCGTCAAAGCTCTTCAGCGACTCCTTGCAGCTTGCACTCAGAACTGCACCTTCCCCGTGTATTTGGTTTCGCTACTACTCCTAAGCACCGCGGAGCAGTCGATCCAAGGCACAGAACCTGGCCCCTCTTGTTGAGGGTGCTGCTAGCTCGCGATTGTATTTTATTTGCGAGAAACATGAAACGGGAACAGGACGTCGCAGAGCTGCTTTCGAGTTCCTTGAACGAATGCGCAAGTCCGTCTGCACCGCGCTGCACGCAGCGCACACTTAGCGGCAAGGAGCATGGCTTCCCCACGCACCCCTATGTTGTGGAAGAGATGGAGGAGGTAACCGAGTATCAGACCATTCTCCTGCGGTTTCCGTGCTTTGATTTCTTTCGCCATGTGCACCTGTGCGAAACGACTATTGGAGAGGAGGAGGAGGGGCAAGGCGGTGGGTCATCACCACAACTTCCTCACCCTTCACCGGAGCTCAGCGAAGGTGGCGCTGCTGAGGTACAGCCAGGCCCCAAACCATCCGCTAAGGTGTGGAGTGGTCCTCGCACTGGCCACGAGAGCCGGTTCGCTCCCCAGGCACTACAATTCGTGCCAAACACCCTCGCCACGGACACACCGGTCGCCGTGCTGAACGGCGGGACGGCAAATGAGATGATATTCGAGGGGCAGTGGTGCGAGGTCGCCGGCGATGGCACCGCCGTGACCAATCGTGCTGTCTTGCATCTCAGTCCGGAGAAAACGACACGGCCTGCACAGCGGATGAGCGAGGTGCCGAACACGGAAAGGCCTTCGCCGCCCTCCGCCTCGTTTGCAGCGTCGCCCGTTGCGCCAACGACTTCGAGTCCTGTAGCGAGTTTGCTGCCGCACGCTGCGGTGGGCGTGACGGCAGACGAAGAGCGTCGCGCTCGCACGGAGGACCTCAAGGGTTGGGTTTACGACCGTGTAGATGTGCCAACAGCTGTGCTCGTGATGCGGCGAGTGCGTTAACGTAACGCCTTTCGCTGAGAGCACACGTACTCACGCACGAAGCGGTACTGCAAGTGACATGGAAGGAAGTCCTCCTCGTAGTGCAGTTATTTCATCACAAACGTAGACGTACACACATGCCAAAAAAAGCATCTTGATGGTACCAATGAACTTACTTTAGAATGCAGCGGCCCTCGTGATACTTCCGATGGCGACGTTAAGAAAGGAAGTGAAATACTACAAAAGCGAAAGGTAATGTACTGTTGGGGAGAGAATGGTGGAAAATAGAACGATGTGGCGTGCATGCGCGAGGCTTGTCGCGGATCGTCAACTGTAAAACATGCAGAGCTTTTTTATGTTTCTTCCCCTTGATCTGAGGGAGTTCTAGCTCTCCATTAACCTCTTTCTTGTGTGAACTGATGAAATCAGCGACATATCTCGCGGCTTTTATGTTGCTGTCTCACGTTTTTGTTCTGCTCAACAGCCTTTCACTGCTCGCACGGCAAAAGCAACGTAAAATAATATTGTATCCTTCTAAAGGTGTCCACTGAGAGGGGATGCCTCTTTTTTCTCCCCAACCTTCCCTTGATCCCTCACTTCGCATAAGCACACACGCGACTTCAACATGTATCCTTGGAATTCTGCGGTCGCACCGCGATCAACGACTTCGGGAAAGTGATGGAGGCGTGTGAGCAACATCAAATGGTATGCACGGGCATGAAACCACGTGCTTTGTCATCGTCATATGACCTTGTCTACCGTATTACTTGCCGTCTCTTTCTCTAACGGTTTTCGCTGCTTGTCTCCCCTCCTCTATCCTTGCGGGGGCCTCTCCGCTGCGTCACGGTGTTCCACCCTTTACTGTTCTTTTCGTTTTCTTTTGTTCTTCCCTCCTTCCTTGTTTTGTTGGGTGTTCAGCAGTGGCCACACAACGGACCGCTTCTTCTCTGCTTTCCACTTTTTTTGTTGTTGTTGGTGGTGGTGGTGGTCCTTCCTCTTTGACTGGCCACCAGTTCTCCTCCACCTTTTCTTCTGTGTTGCCCTGCTTGCTTTTCTCAACTGAAGGTCTTGGGTTGCTTATAATATATATAAATATAAATATAAATATAAATATATATATATATATATTTATTTATTTATATATATGAGCCCTCTACCACTCTTCTATGTGACCATCCACGGCCGTTGGCTGGTACCGTTCTTCCGGCGTCGTTATCCTTCACAGGAATCGGCTGGGTCGCAAAACTCCGCGCGGCCTTCATCACTAACCGATATACCCTTCCACAAACACTTGCTACTATATCTATTGCGTTTCACGTGCAAGGAAGGGTTCGAGCGATTTAAACACAAGGCCTTTTTTTTTGTTTTCGCACTTGTAAGCTGCAATAAACGTACTGCACGTGCTTACTCTGTTTTTGTTTTGCTTCTTCTTTCTTCGCAGTCACCTACTGCAACAACAGCAACACCGGAGCTTTGTCTCCTCCTCTCCTCTTTACTTTCTTCGCAACGGCGTCTTGAGTTTTTCGATGCAGCAGCCCGCCGCCTCTTCCGATTCGATCTACTCGGACCGGGAGCTAGGTCCAGATCGTCCCATGGAAGTTCGTGGACTTACCCATGAGGAGGTGTCCAGCGGGGACTCACTGTCTGAGGTGCGAGTCTTCCAAGCCCTACCCAGGGGCGACCTGGAGAAAGTGAGAAGATTCAATACCGTCGTGGTTACCGGCATCACCGGCGTTTCAAAGTCAAAGGAGCGACCGCTTCCCCCGATTCCACGCAGTGGTCACGCCGGTGGCCTCCACAACCCTAGCACGTCTGTCGGCTGCGTTGAGTGCCCCACCAGCGTGTTCAACGTGTACGACCGCGAAAGCACCGCAGCGCCAGCAAATGACGACGACAGCGAGCACGTCTGCACTGCTGAGGTGATCGAGAGCGGCGATAAACCACAACGCCATTTCCTCTGGCACCAACTGGGCCACACCATTCTGCGCGTGCTGATCCTGATGAAGCGAGAGTGGTGCTCCACGGCGTGCGAGCTACTCATTCCGATTATCTTCGTGATCGGCTCCGTCGCACTGTGGGCGATCTTCGGTACCTCGAGAGGGGATGAAGGGATGTACTTTTCCGACAACTCTACGGTGCAGCAGGCACAGGCTTACAGCTTCGTCCCCATGGCGATCTGCGCCAACCCTAACGTCACAACAAACATTACGGGCGTGTCCCCCTGCACGGCTGCAACGGCGTCCGTGACGAATTCAACGATTCGCTGCCCTAGCGGTCGTGGCATCCCGGAGGGGATGTGCTACTACACTGCCTTGCTCGCTGCGGCATCCAAGATAAAGGACGACGTGCAGCACCACACATCCATTGCCATCCCGATGGACACGCTGATCGCCCTGCAGTGGGTGGCCCGGGACGACTCCATCAGCATTTCTACGCCTTTCTCGTACGGCGGCAAGCTGTACTTTGCGCCGGACACGGCGGAGGTGCACTCGCTGGTGGCGAGGATCAACGCGAGCTCGAAGCTGTTCCCGAACGTGCACGGCGGCGTCTACTCGACGGTGGACGCGGCCACTGCGTACGTGAAGGGGCTGACCAACAGGGACGCGCCGACGTGGGCCATCGTGGCGGTGAACAGCTTCACGACCGCGAGGTTTGACGTGACGATCATGGTGAACCAGTCTGCGCTGCCCAAGACGACGAAGCGGCTTGCATCGATGTACCTCGGCGGCATCGACACGGACGGCAACACGCCGTACCTGTTCTCTGGCTACACGACGCTGCAGTCGCTTGTGTACGAGCACTACGTCACGACGGTGCTGGGTGGTGCGGCGACGAAGCCGCTGAGCTACACGCCGATGCCGACGCCTGCGTACAAGACGTACTCGTTCCTGACGTACGGGCCGCAGCTGGCGCCGCTGATCCTTGTGCTGGGCTTCCTGTACCCAGTATCGCAGCAGACGAAGCGGATCGTGGTGGAGAAGGAGCTGCGCATCCGCGAGGCGATGCTGATCATGGGACTCTCGGAGGCGACGATGTACCTTGCGTGGATGACCGTGTACGGCGTGTGGTACGTTGTGTCGTCTGCGATCATCACGGTGATTCTTCGCTTCACCTACCTGCCGCACACGAGCGCGGGGTACGTGTTCTTCATGTTCCTGTTCTTCTCGTGGTCGACGGTGACGCTGTCGGGTGCGATTGCTGCGCTCTTCAGCAAGGCGCGGCTGGCTGCGCTGCTGGCGCCGCTGATCTACTTTGTGATGGCGATTCCGCTGTTCGCGATGCAGAGCGCCTCTGGTGGAGCGAGGACGGGCATCATGATCCTGAGCCCGAGCGCGCTGTCGGTGGGCTTTGCGATCCTGTTCGACCACGAGGCTGCTGGCGGCACGGACGCGAAGGCGCTGACGTACTTCCGCGACGACCCGAAGCTGATCCTTGTGTACGTGTTCCTTGTGGTGGACATCTTCCTGTACCTGCTGGTCATGGTGTACTTCGACTGCGTGATCCCGAAGGAGTGGGGTGCGACGAAGAACCCGCTGTTCTTCATCATCGACCCGATCGGGTGGTGCTGCTGCCGGAAGCGTGAGCACGACGACGCGGACGACGTGCCGGACGGCCGCGCGGAGGACGGCGTGTTCGAGGAGACGGACCCTGCGGAGGAGGCGCGCGCTGCTGTGCAGATCCGCGGGCTGCGCAAGAAGTTCCGGCGTGGCGGCAAGACGTTCCTCGCGGTGAACAACCTGTACTGGACGCTGAAGCAGGGGCAGATCTCCGTGCTGCTGGGGCACAACGGCGCCGGCAAGTCGACGACGATGAACGTGATGACGGGCATGCTGGAGCCGGACGGTGGCGACTGCCTGGTGTACGGGTGGTCTGTGCGGCACGAGCTGAGCAAGGCGCGGCAGGAGATCGGGCTTTGCCCGCAGCACAACATCCTGTGGCCGCAGCTGACGGTGCGGGAGCACCTGGACTACTACGCAGCGATCAAGGGGCTGCGGGGTGCGGCGAAGGAGGCTGCGATCCAGCGCCTGCTGGATGCGGTGGACCTGCAGGACAAGGAGCTCTACCAGTCGAAGGCGCTGTCGGGCGGGCAGAAGCGCAAGCTGTCGGTGGGCGTTGCGTTCGTTGGTGGGAGCCGGCTGGTGTTCCTGGACGAGCCGACGGCGGGCATGGACGTGGGTGCGCGGCGCCACACGTGGGGGCTGCTGAAGGAGATGGCGAAGTACCACACGATCCTGCTGACGACGCACTTCATGGACGAGGCGGACCTGCTGGGTGACACGGTTGCGATCATGAGCAAGGGACGGCTGCAGTGTGCGGGGTCGAACATGTTCCTGAAGTCGCAGCTTGGCGTGGGGTTCGTGCTGACGATGTCGGTGGCTGCGCACACGCGGCGCGAGACGATTGACCGCGTGGTGCGGGCGTTCGCGGCGGACGCGGAGACGGTGGGGAGTGGCGCTGGCGAGCTGGCGTACCGGCTGCCGATGGAGTCGAAGCCTGCGTTCCCGGACCTGCTGGCTGCGGTGGAGGAGGGCATCCCGAGCCTGGGCATCAACGCGTACTCGCTGTCGGCGACGACGCTGGAGGAGGTGTTCATCAAGATCGCGGAGGGCCCTGCTGCGGACGAGGAGAGCGCGATCGAGGACCTGGAGGAGGAGGAGAAGGCTGCGGCGACGAGCGCTGTGTGGAACGTGGAGCTGGAGTCGCGGTCGCTGGTGCGGTGGGGACTGCAGTTCCGCGCGATGATCATCAAGCGTTTCTGGAATGCGCTGCGCGACCACCGCACGCAGTTCTTCCAGATCGTGTGCCCCGTTGCGTGCGTGCTGCTTGCGATGCTGCTGACGCTGGTGAAGCTTTTCGAGTTCCCGGACACGACGCTGACGAGCAGCGTGTACGGGTCGACGGTGGACGTGGCGCTTGCGAACTGCGCTGGCGTGCTGGACACGGTGACGCCGTTCTCGCCGGATGTGCGCATGGACGTGTGGAGCGGGACGTACAACGGGACGGGCTTCTCTGCGGGGCTGAGGGAGACGTACTACCAGCACGCGAACGAGCGCTACGGCGGTGTGATGTGTGCTGCGAGCGCTGCGGACACGTACCACAGCGTGTTCTACAACACGACGGCGAGCCACGAGCTGGCGATCGAGACGGCGAACGTGTTTGGCGCGTATGTGCGGCAGCTGACGGGGTCGAGCGGAGTGGAGATGAGCATGGTGGTGGGTGGGCTGCCGAAGTCCGCGCAGGACGAGGCCGTGCAGTCGTCCATCTACGCGATGATGATTGCGGTGATCATCATGATCCCCTTCACGTTCATCCCGTCGACGTTCGTTGGGTGGATCGTGAAGGAGCGCGAGTGCAAGGCGCGCCACCTGCAGAACGTGTCTGGGCTGAGCTTCTACGTGTACTGGCTGTCGAACTTCGTGTTTGACCTGTGCTGCTACCTCATCACGATGTTCCTGGTGATTGGTGTGTTCGGCATCTTCCACCGCACGGAGTACACCGGCAAGGAGAACATCGGCGCGACGATTGTTGTGTTGCTGATGTACGGGATCTCTGGCATCCTGATGGCGTATGCGCTGAGCTTCCTCTTCGACAGCCACTCGACTGCGCAGAACGTGGTGATGCTGGCGAACTTCATTGTGGGCTTCCTGCTGGTGCTTGCGGTGTCTGCACTGATGATGGTGTCCAGTACGGAGAAGGTGGCGAAGGTGCTGCGGTGGATCTTCCGTGTTGTGCCGTGCTACTGTGTGGGCGAGGGCATCAGCAACCTGGCGCAGCTGAAGGTGAAGCGTGCGTACGGCATCTCCGCGAGTGCGTGGGACATGGACGTGGTGGGGTGGATCTGCGTGTACATGGCGCTGGAGATCCCGTTCTTCCTGTTCGTGACGCTGTTCGTGGACCACCCCGGGCGGCGGCAGCGGAGCCAGCGGCTGTTCCACAACGCTGACGCTGCGCCGGAGGAGATCGCTGACGAGGACGCGGACGTGGTGTGCGAGCGCGAGGCGGTGCTGTCGTCGCCGGAGCGTGAGGGCGACCTCGTGCGTGTGATGCACCTGCGCAAGGTGTACCCGAACGGCAAGACGGCGGTGCGCAACGTGACGTTCGGCGTGCAGCCCGGCGAGGTGTTCGGCTTCCTGGGGACGAACGGTGCGGGCAAGACGACGACGATCTCGATCCTGTGCCAGGAGTTCTACCCGACGAGTGGCCGCGCGTACGTGTGCGGCAACGACATCGTGACGGACAGCGTGGCTGCGCTGCAGTGCATCGGGTACTGCCCGCAGTTCGACGCGTGCCTGGACCTGCTGACGGTGGAGGAGCACCTGTACCTGTACGCCGGTGTGCGCGGGATCTCGTCGCGGACGCGCGACGTCGTGGTTGCTGGGCTGATGAAGCTGTGCGGGCTGACGGAGTACCGCAAGACGAAGTCGCAGGAGTTGAGCGGGGGCAACCGGCGCAAGCTGTCCGTTGCTGTGTCGCTGATGGGTGGGCCGCGGGTTGTGTTCTTTGACGAGCCGTCTGCCGGCATGGACCCTGTAGCGCGGCGCGGGCTGTGGAACGCGATCGAGACGGTGGCGGACAACTGCTCTGTGGTGCTGACGACGCACCACCTGGAGGAGGTGGAGGCGCTTGCGCACCGCGTGGCGATCATGGTGGACGGCACGCTGCGCTGCATCGGTGACAAGACGCACCTGAAGCAGAAGTACGGCACGGGGTTCGAGGTGACGGTGAAGGTGGCGAAGGAGGACGCTGCGGTGATGGAGGGGGTGAAGCGGTACTTCAGCGAGGCGTTCCCGACGAGCGAGCTGACGGAGGTGCGTGCTGGGCGGTTCACGTACCAGCTGCCGAAGACGGTGAAGCTGTCGAGCGTGTTCACGTCGCTGGAGGAGCAGAAGGACGCGCTGCACATCCGCGACTACAACGTGTCGCAGACGTCGATCGAGCAGGTGTTCATGCGGATCAGCGAGGAGGCTGAGCTGCGGCAGGTGGAGGAGCATCACCTGAAGCTGGAGGAGCAGCAGGCGACGAAGCGGTGCTGCCGGTGTGCGTGTGGCACGTGCTGCGGTGGCGGCAGCGACGACGAGTAAACACACCACCGCCGCCACCACCACTGCTGAGTTGCGGGTGTGGGCAGCCGAGGACCTCGGCGCGTGCGCAGACGCCACGGAGCACATTGCGCCACGCCGCGCTGCGTCGTCGACAGCTTCTTTTTGTACTTCCACCTTGCTCAGTGTTGTGGGTGTCATGCGTCATACATATATTCCCCTGTTTGTTTGTGTGCCGTCATGTGGTGCCGGCGAGTTTGGCAGCAAATATCTCGTGTGAACTCGCACGCTGTACTTCGTTTTTCGTGTTTTGCTTTGGGTGTTGTTTCTTGTTTCATGTCTGTTCCTATCTTGATGTTGTTTTAAATGTTGTGTTTTCCTGATTGTAGAATTCCGGTGCTTTTAATGGTTCGTGGTGGTAGTTTGGGTGGTTGCTGCGTGGGAACGTGCTTTGTAGATCGACATGTTGCGTCAGGTTGGCGTTGAGTGTTTTTGGTCGTTGTGTCGTGTGGCACTGCTGGTAGTGTTTTGCCTTTTCCGTTACGTACTTCACACAGGTTTCTTGTGTGTGATGTCTGAACCCTGATTATTCCCTGCACTCACCGTGGTATCGTGGGGTCTGGAGGTAGTCACTATGTGGCAAGGCACATGCGCGCCTGTAGCGCTCTTCGAATGAGGTGGCGGTTATTGGAAAGGCAAGGCGGCAGACAGGTCCGGCTTAGACCCCTGGCTGGGGGCTTAGCAGCAACATTCACACACCTAACAAGGACACAGCGTGCAAAGTCGTGGCGCATTCGGTTGTAAATCCTACTCGCTGGAGTGCCAAAGTCACTGTTGCTGCTGCGCTGCTGCTCGCGATGCCCGAGCGTAGTCCTGGACCACTTTGCGCTGTGCTTAGTGGAACTGCAACGGACCATCTCATGTGAAGAGGCTGGCGCTAGCCCGTTACCTCGAGGAGAGTTGGTGCGGTTCCTGCCCTCTCCACGAGGCCACTTCTCCTCACTCTTCCACAGCTTCCCTCTCCATAGTTTTGTTGCTCACAGAGAAGTGCCAGGACGCTGGGCATCGCAGAGACGAAGGCGACAAAGTACTGCCGCTTCGCGTACATCTGTGGTCCCGTCCATCGCTCTGGGTGAGGTTTGAAGTGCTGGAGAAGCTGTAGCCGCGGTGCACGTCGCATATTGGTCTAGGAGGACCGTGAGTAGGATTTTGTGATGTTATCTCTGTTTGGGTAGAAAACAACACCATTTAAAAAAATAAGAACCTTGTCTATGAGTATTGGAGAGTGGAAGCAGCCCTCCTGATAGTTGTCTCTGTGCAGCTGCTGCGCTGGTTTTGTTTTCTATTGAAGATGTATGTAAACCTGTCTGTGTTGCGGAGGGACTGTGTTGCTGTTCGTCGGCGTTGACGTTAGTTATTTTGGGTAAATCAGTGCTGCTGCTCTGCTTGTTTGCTCGCATCTTTTTTTCTGCTTGTTAATTCGTGCTTTAGTGGCTTCGCAAAAAAGGTGCTCCTAATATGACTCCACCGCTACGTGCGAGTGGTGCTTTCCTTGCTGCTGTTTTTTTTTTTTATGCCTTTGTTGCTTTTTTGTTTCTGTGCGTATGCTTTCCCTTCCTGTGTTGTAGGTGTCTTACGCTCTTTCCTTACATGTTCATAATCCCTTGGTGTGTGTCTTCTATCCAGACTTTCAGAAGGAGCTGATTGATCACCTCTCTTCAAAGAGACAACGGGAGACCGTGCTGAAGTTTGTTGGTTTTTGGTTGCTGCTCCCTTTCCTTGGCGCGTGTGTTTATGCTCAGCCGCGGCGGAGAAAGAAAGAAGCGTAGACTTGGTGAGAGGCTTCGGTTCTGCTGGTGCTGTGCTTGTTATCACACACATACACACGGACACACATGCACACAGATGACGTGTACGCTGCTGCTTGAAACACAGAATTCTAAAAGAAAAGAACACTTTTTCTTTAATCTTTCACCTATAGTGTTTTTCTTTCCATTTTTTTCCCTGAGAGTGACGCACACACGTTTTTTTTTTCTGGTCTGTGTTGGCTGGCTCACTTACTCTTCTGTGCAGGTGTGTGTTGTTGTGCTTGCGCCGAGTGCGCTAGAGTGGAGAGAGAACGCCGCTTAAGTCTGCACATACCTTCTCTCCACTCAGTTCGCTTTTCAGCACGAGGGATTCTGACCCCCCCCCCCCGAATGAGGCAAAAAGTACAGAAGGGAAGCAAGTCGCATAACTGACGTGTGTAAAGGGGTTCTTTTTTATAATGAAAAACTGTTTTTGCTGCTTTTTGCTCACGAACCGGAGGATTGAAAGCAGTGGCTGTTGAAAGGAGCGCGCAGACAGACGTACTCACGCTGTACACCTCTTTAAAAAAAAAAAACACTGTCCCCCCTCCCTCCATCCTCTTTCCGCCTTGTGGATCGAACAAACTCGCTTCATCATTCTTTTTTTGTAGTTTCGTTGCTTCTTTTTCTTCCTAACATTGCTGAATTCTCTTTCTCTTAGCTTTTCTTTGAGAGTCGTACACATGCTTATTTCCTGTCAGTGGATCAGAGACGACGTTCCGTGGTACACGACAAGCTTGTGTTTATGTACGATTTGTGTCTCGAACTGTCCCTGTCCCCTGTCCCCCGCTCCCCAAATTTTAAGTGTCTTTTGAGTGACGGGTGCTTGAGAGCCAGAAAAGAAATGAGCGAAGATTGAAGTTTCTGTCTCGTTTGCACCCAACTGAAAAAGTACTCTACGATCGCGTGATGGGAAGAACGTCTGACGCCGGGGAACTCAAGAGAGCAAAACACATGGAGAGGAAAATGCCATTTTTGTTTTTTCATTGGAAGCCATAAAGTGTTGATACTCTCCTTTCGTACACATGTATATATGTATGTGCATTTTTTTTCTGTTATTTCTTATGATTTTGTGTTTATCGGTTGCTGAGCTGAGGACTGCTGCTTTTCTCTCACGACAGAACATCGTGTGTGTTCACCTAATTTCTGCTTCCATGCATGTGCCACTTATACCAAAAAAAAAATAATAATAGTAACTATTGGTTGAATTTTGTGTTTCTCAGTGTTACTAAACTGCGTGTATCGTGGGCGGTCTTTCGCTAACACGAATTTCGATTTCGGCTGTTTCGTACGCCAGGCATTCGCAAGAGCAGTCGTGCTGCTTACCGGTCTCTGTGACGGCACCGGACAACTGCTTTCGCAGTTCCCCACCTTTGACCCTCAAATGGTTCATTCATGCTACTACATGTTTGTATGCTGTCGACTTTTATTTGTTTGGTTGTGTTCTTTGGCTGGTGTGCTGTGTAGTGTGCCTCACAAGCACCTCTAGTGTTCCGTCTAAAGACTCCAGTCGTTAAGGATCACCCTAAGCTGTTTCCTCTCTCTGTCCCCTTCTCCCTGCCTCCTTTTTTTCAATAAATAAAGACCTGTGCCTGCTGGCCACCGCTGAATTTTCTGGGTCGCGGCGAGGCTGTGCGGCGACACACCGCCTTGAGGCGTTCAGCTCGTTTATCGGCAAAGCCGTACTCAGCGGCCTGATGGAGTTTGAGCGGATGCCTGGCCGGCAGGCTCCCGACGCCCCCCACGCGGTCACTCGGACACAGTCCTCCCCTCGAAACTCTGACTTTCCTTTTAGTTCTCGCACTTCACACGAGATGGTTTCTGACCAAATTGTTGAGCACAGCAGTGGCGTGCGTCGCTCATTGAATTCGTGTGAAAGCAGCAGCACTGCATCGGCAGGGTTGCTGGGGCAGCGATGGGCTGCGCTGCTGCGGCGAGAAGAGCAACTCGAGTCAGCCCAAAAGGCTTTCGACGATGCCGTGGCAATCTGGGAAACTCAGCGACGTCTCTGGGAGGCAGACTTGGCGGAGCGGGTGGCACAAGTAGAGGCCCGTGAGTTGAAGCTGGGAACAGCTCCACGAAGGTGATAGAGGGGCAGTGCGGTCGAGCGCCTTTTTTTTCGTTTTCATTCGCTCGTTTGTTCTTGTTGTTGCCGCGACCAGCTCTTTGCCTTTTTGCACGGGGCTGGCGCGCACTCCCTCTCTGGATGTGTTTTTCTTTTCGTACTCTCTTGTTGCTTTACCGCTTTTTCCTTTTAGAGTTATAAATCAGTACCGTTCTGGCGTGTGTTGTGGTCGCCCTCATAAAGTTCACATCAAGGCATGAGGACGTCTTTCTTGTGAGGTGATCTTTACGCAATGACCCCATTTCACTCCTCTTCCTCTTTTATTTTCCACTCTTGTTGGCGTGCACCTGGGAGACGCAGCTTCCAAAGCAACAACAGCATTTACGACTCGATGAAAGCCAACGCACTTCTTCGTTGTCTTGTTTTCCATGAATGCCTTCGCACTGCTGTGCGTATTGCTGAACTTCCTGTTCCCTCTTCTTTATGCCGCGTTTTTCTTTTTCTTTTGGCTTTTGCTGACTGCGAAAGCCGCTGGTGACGTTGTACACAGCATGAAAACATGTTTGACGCACTGGGGGATATTTATTGCGGCAACTAAGCTTGCGTACCATTCACATTCACGTACAGACACACACACACAGAGAGAGAAAAAAAAAAAACACTCTGCAACACAATGCTTGAGAGCAGATCTTGATGTAGCCAACCAGAGCGCAACAAAAGCTCTCTCATTTTTTTGTTTTGGAGGAATTTGTTTTTTGCACCAGAGATCGGTCATGAGTGTTCCCGGAATTCTCTGCTTGTTGGTAAACCGAACGGTGCGTTCCCTTCGCCTCTACGATGGTGCTGCAGCGAGTGTGGCGATCTGCTCGATGGGTGTGCTGTGCGAAGTTCGCTTTCGTGCCCCAAGGTTGCCTTGCTACCTGGCTCCAGCGCTACACACGTACACGCAGCTCACAGTGCTCATAGAGGGACTGTCCCAGCTGCGCGTGCCACCTGCGAGGATGACGGCTTCCGTGCTCAAGGGGTTTCTTACTCGACTCTGTGAAAGAGGCGCTTTGTAAGCAGAGGAAAAAAGGAGGCCTATGTGACAGGCGGAGGTGGCGGCCATGACCGGCATGATACGCGTTCTGCAGCAGCATCACTCCCAGCGGACCATGCGTGCCTCTCTCGCCGCCGCAGACGAGGCTCTGGTGGCAGGGAACGACACTACTGCAGATGCACATGACCACGTCACTGCATGACGGTGTGCGATAAACGCTGTTCTCCCTCCACCAATTCCTGCCTCATCATCGTCGTGGCCGTCTTCATCAGAAGCTGCTGCTGCTTCGGCTGAACGCCAGGCAGCGGTGCAGGTGCTTTACGTAGTCGAGGTGTTCATGAGCGCCAGCGTGGACGCGACGGCGCCGCACACCTCACGTTGGATTTGTCACCTGCTGCATCAGTTGCTACCACACTGCCTGACGTTGCGTGAGTACCTTTACCTGCACCGGCGACTGTTTCAGACAGACGTTGCACCCACGCCGTCCTGACAAAGCGGTCACAGCAGTAGCAGCAGCAGCAGAGGCGTCGATGCGTTTGTGTTGAGTCACGCGTATCACATCTGTGGTACTGCCTCACCCCCACTAAATGGCTCCGACGGGGTGTTTTCATTTGCGTCTACAAGGGACTTGCGCGAAGTGCCAACTGCTCGCAACTCCCTCGTTGTTCACAGGCGGATGATGGGTACCTCAGCAGCACAGCTTTCCCAGCTGGAGCGTTTTGTGGTGCTGCGGTGCGTAGCGCTCTGCAAACTGCTGGGGTGCAAGTGGCGTGCAGGTAACCAGATGACGGAGCCCCGGTGATGCTGCTGCCACCACGACGTCCGACTGCGCGTTTGCGGAGACATGGCACTCCTTTTGCTCCGGCTCCGCCTTCTACAATCTGACGCGTGAGCTTTGCCAAGACCTGTGCGGCATGTCCTGGTACTGGTGGCTACGTCTGCTGGAGGCTAATATGGCATCCACGAGTACATCACCCATTGAACAGGACACGCTTGGTGCTCCACGGGTGTCTATGGTGGATGCGACACAGCAATCCAATGCGCTTTTGCAGCTGTTGCACGCACAGTACTAGCCTGACACTTTCGCTACTGCAGCTCCTGACAGGCCTATACAGCATGAACACACTCCACAAACCACGCCCATGGAAGCCACTTGTGGCCATTCAGACAAGACAAACACTGTTGTCGTGGCGGTGCAGATGCTGAGCTCGTTGCTTTCCACCTGCTGCGGTGCAGGCGCGGTCGCGCGTTCACCACTGCGCGTGGTGCCATACGAGTCGTGGGAGCTCCTGGCTCTGCTCTTCTCCCTCTATCCCCCTCCCACGGCCGCCTCGCAGGCCGGCGAGACTGTCGCATTCGACGTCTAGCTGCAGAGGCGGGTTCGGTGGTACTGAGGCGGCACACAGCGTCTGCCGTTCGTGCGAGGTGCGGTGCCGTGGCAGCGCTTTAGTAAATCTCGAGAAGCTGCGCTCTCGTGATTGCTGGGGTGATGGTGTCAGTGGTGGAGATCAGGCGATGCCCTTCTACACGCCTGTGCTCCCGTCACCTGCTGCGGTGCGACTCCACCTACATCCCGAGCTTTGGGCTTCGCACGGCGCACGCTTTGGCGTGCCGCGGAGAGCGCAGACCGTTTCTTGCATCACGTGAACTGCGATATCGGTGAAGATGACGTGTGTGTGCTTCCTGTTGGGTGGGAGGTGGAGGGGCACCTCCTACTCGGTGCCAAGAGAGATGTAGTTGAGGCCACCGCCCCCCGCCAGGAGAGGCGGGCACGTGAGCAGTGTACACTCGACAACGATGATGACAACGACGAGGACGTCGCTATGAACACGACCAAGGGCGGCTGCTCTGCACACCTGTTTCCACACTCTAAGGGCTTCGAGGCGGACGTGCTTCACCTGTTCGCTAGGGTGTGCGTCAGCACATTATGTCTGGTTCATGTGTTGCGCCGTCGCTCTTTGACTTGGTGTGTGCCTGTGCGCTGCCAGAGCGGCTGTTCGACGCCGTGAGAGCGACAATGACGACACGTGCCATGGAGGCTTAAGCAGTATCACCACCACGTACTTCGATGCCGCCACTGAAATCGTTCGACGGCGCGCCAGTGCCCAGCCTGCGGGTAATGTGGGGCTGGCGTGAGCGCCTGTGGTGGTGTCGTCCGCACAGGCAGGCGACAGCATCTTCGATGAAACCGTAGACGCCCTTCAGGAGCTCCTCCGTTGCACGTTTTACAGAGGCAGCGGACCCGCCCCTCAGCACTCACCCCCCAACGATACTCCCCTGTCTGCATTGTTGCGTCTATTTTCCCGCCTCTTGTCTTTTTACCTAGACGAACACGCGGCTTCTCTCTGGGTGGCTGCCCCGCTGCGGCGTGTCCGAGCTGTGGTGGCATGCGTGCGGCAACAGGCAGCCGTGATCCCACAACGCCTTTACAAGTGCATCGCTTCCTTGTCGAGGCAAAACGCGGACGGGGTGGCCGCTAGTGTGGACGAGTGCTCCTTCATCTTGACGTACTACACAGCCTTCCCATTCCCCTCGTATACGTGCGGGACCCCTCCGCCGTCAACTCTGCGTGAACACTGCTCAAAACTGTCGGATACGATGATGTCCGGCTTCGAAAGCTCCCAGCACTGGAGCGACTACGTCTCTATGAGCGACACGCTGCGTGACAAAAGTGGCTCGCTCAGGCATTGCATCCCCACAGCAACGGTGCAGTAGTTGACGCACCAACTGTTGTATCGCGACGACGTTATGATTCGGCTTACAGACACACCACAGCCCAAAACGATGTGCTGCAACGACGATGCCGTCGCTAAGCCAGAGCTCCGCAAATGGTGGAGTCGACGACGCGGCAGAGTACGTGCAGTGTGCGGAAGATGCGCGTCTCCTTGCTGATCTCGTGGAGCATGTGAAAATGGTGTCAGAGACGGCTTGGTGGCTGAGGACCGTCTATGTGGACGCGGAATGGCGTGGTGCTCCCTATGCCACTCCACCAGGTCGCAGGAGGTGCGAGGTGCGTGTTGGTGCCTTCGCTGCTGCAACGCTGCCGTGTCACTTTTGGAGCTTCTGCAGGGACATGGTGGCAATATGCTCATCATTGTGCAGTGAGACGATGGAGCAGCAGCGCTGCGTGACGTTGTGGGTGACGCACGCAGAGGCGATTGTGCTGGGGTGTCTCAGGGAGCGGCGGGAGGCGGAGCACCGCAGACGGTGTGGCGGCGAAGGCGAGGCCGGCTCCCGCGCGGCAATTACTGTGTCTTATCACAGCAGAGTTTTTTTAGGGGAGGAATCCGCAGAAAGGGCAGCAGTGTCTCTGCTGATGCCCTTTCTTTGGCACACTCTTCATGGTCCCCCACCAACACACAGAAAACCTAGCGCTGCTGGAATGCCGATGGATGACTTCACTCGTTGTGAGGCAATGTGCGCGATGCTCGACTTGAGACGGCTGCATGCCTTTGCGCAGGAGTGGTGCCACCTTCTTCCTCTCGCTGCTTCCCACGTGCCTGTCCACAGGCGTCTCATGAAGTGCCTGCGCGCATCTTTTGCAGTAATTACTCAAATGGTCAGCGGAGGCGCAGACCCGCTGTCACGTGCGGCAGCCGGGCTCGAGGGGACGCTTTGCCGTCTGGCTTTGCTGGCAGGGGCGCCATCGACACCCTTGCAACGCTTCGTTCGTGATTTTAGTGACATGCTGGAAAGCATCAGTCGAACAGCACCGCATAGCACACATCGGGCATACGCTGCCCCTGCAACAGATGGCGCTTCTCCTCCATCCATGTCAGGTTTCACGATGGCAGCGGAGGCCGCTGACAGCACTGAGGACTTGCCCCCCATCGAGATGTACGTGCGCTGCTTCCTCCCCTGTCACCTCTTTCTCACATGCTTGAACGGCGCTGTGATACCGATGCGAAGAGTGCCAGAAACAAGACTAGTTGCTTTGACGGGGGTGCATGTACTCATGCTTCACAGCCTCTGTACCTACCACCCACGTCTGTATGTCCACGAGCGTGGTGCTTTCTATGAGGGTCTGGGAAGCAGCGATGCACATGGTACGAGCGACGCGCTATATGTCCCGATGACATTGAAGAGGTTTGATGCGTCCGAGAAACAGCTTCTAGAGGTGGAGGTGGGGGCAGGACGGCTCTCTGTTTGCGAGTCAACCGGCAAGGCACACCCTCTTCTCTGCCTGTGCTGGGTGCGTGAACTTCGGGCGGCTGTGGCAGGACTCGATGCTGCCGCCGTGGATTTGTGTCAACGCAACACGTGAATTGCTGGAGGCAGGGTTTTTTTTGGTTGGTTTTAAAAGGCTGCTTCCACTCTATTCGTTTGGCAGAGTTTGTTTATTTGTTATTGTAGTTCCCCAACGCACCACGCATGCGGTTTTTTTTTGGCTTTTTTTTGTACCTATCTTGAAAACTGCTATTTTCCCTCTCTGTATTCTACAATCGACTGCCTTACGCTGCTAAACTCCTCTTTTTTTTTTACAATGAGGGCCACTTCACGGCGGCCACACCAAGTTCAACAACAACAATAACAACACGAACTCCAGAAACGGACGGAAGCAGCGTCGCGTGACGGATATATATAAAGGCACGAGTAGAAGACCACGTCCTGCAACCAAATTGCGGAGAGATTCATTTACCTTCTTCATCTCTGTGTGACGGTGGTCGTGCTCTGCTAATCAGTTTCAATGCTAGAGCAAGCAACACCTTCAAAGAACAACTACTGTCGCTCTCGTCTTTTCACCTCTTCGCCTTCTCTTACTGTGGCGGATGATGTGCCTCGCTTGCCACCGCGGCGTCCGCGCGCAGTCCACGTTGCCTCGGACCAACTCTCCAAAAAAAAAAAAAGAGGGAAAGCGAACACACTACGTAAAAGGTGTGAAGTGAAGCGTGGAGGGGAAAGTCCCTTTGCACTGTTCAGCGCCTGGTCCGCAACTCGAGGCGGCGGTGAGGCGGAGGAATGCAGATTGAGGCTGGTGTAGTCTCCACGTGTGTTCGGAAAAGGCGACTTCAACTGTTCTCTGGCGTATATCTAACTCTGCATATATCTCCTTTTTTTCCCCAGTGAATTTCGTACTGGGCTGTAGCTTGCGTACACTCTTTAGCTTTTCTGCTCTACGTGTTTATATTGTTTGCAGCAGTGTTGCATCAAGCCGTGTTTTACCAGCTGTGTTTAACGTGTGTGTCTTTTTCTTTCTTTTTCGCTTGAGTGTGACTGGTGGTGTATTGCATCTCTGTTCTTCCTCTTGTGCTTTCGTTTTTCGAGGTTTTGTGTGTGTGCGTGTGTGTGAAAGATACCGCACATTGTGTTGGACGGATTAAAGAGGGTGAGGCATTCTTCACGTCAGGTTTAACGGTGGTGAGCACACTTCCTTTTCCTCCTCTCTTCCGGTTTTTTTTTTTGTTGTTGTTTGCTCTACGCTGATCAACGTCGAGAGCTCCTTTGGCTGCAGGTCGTGAGCCAACTGTGTGCTATTCCAGTTTCCTTCAGCTCTTTTTCTTCTCCTAAACAGCAGTTTATTTGTCTCTGTGGCGTATTTTCCTATTTGTGTTTTTTAATGAGTGCCATAGAGGAAATAGCTGACTAGAACGGCGTAACCCTCCATCGTTTTTATCTTAAATACTATTTGTCTGTGTGTGACCACACCAACGACGCATCTTGTGAATACGCGGGAACTTACGTCTTTTCCTGTCCGCTCACCACGTTTTTCTGGTGCTGATATCTGCGGACGGGTGTGCACGTGCTTAATTAACTCTACGCTGGTGCCGATCTGTGTGTGTGCGTGTGTGCTGCGTAATGGGCAACCCGAAAACAGCAACGAGTAGATCGCGAGCTGCGACAAGCCAGATCTCCTCCACACAGAGCGGCGAGCAGCGTTTCTCGAGCAGCTCCGACTTGTGGCCGGAAGTGGCCCCAGATGAGTCGAGTCGCCGCGCTGCCCACCGCAAGAAGAGCCTGACCACCTCGCGCGATCAGCTGCTCTACCTGCAGGCGCTCTTCCCCTACGCCCCCTACGATGAACTAATGGGAGTCATACGAAAGACCGACGGGCCGGACGAGGCTGCGCAGCACGCCTACGAGGCTCTGAACCCCAACTACACCGGGTACCTCTACTTAAAGGAGCAAACAGATGTCATGAACGACACGAAAGCCACCAAAGCCCAACGGGAAACCGCCTTTAATGGACTGAAGGAGGCACTTGAGGAGCGAGCCACGGATGCGTTTCGGCCTGGCATGTTCAGCAACCTTTCGCAGCTGCAGGAGTACCACGAGACGGTGGGGCTCTTTGCAATTGACACGACTGAATGGGATCGTGCGATGATGCTACCAGCACGCGACATGGCAGAGATGGCGTTCATGGACTTGCCACTGCGAGAGGAGCCTTCTTCGCCTTCCTCGTCCTCGTCTCCAACTCCAACGCATTCGTGCAGCGGTGAGGGCAACGGCGCCTGTGCAAGTCACGACTATCGCCCCGAACCTCGCGTACCCCCGCTTGCCCTCCACGGCGGCAGTACGCACTTTATGGACTCCAGCTTTCTGAAGCCGTCCGGCGGCAACTTCGACGCAGCACTGCTGTCACCGCAGACTTCACCAACTGTCTGCCAACGTGAGAAACGCGGAAGCAAGCCACGCGACGGCTGTAAGACACCGATAGCATCACCAGCCGCGCGTGAGTCTGCGCAGCAGCAGCAGCAGCAGCAGCAGCCGCAGCAGCAGAACTCCGAGGACGTCGGGGTGCTGTACCTGCAAGACAGCGACCCAAAGTGCAAGGCCCCCATCATCGCCTGGGCACCGGAGGCAATTCGCGTGGGACCGGCGGAGGCACTGCGACAGCAGGAGGGTGCACTGCGTGTCTTTGACGAGGCGACGTTCTTCAGCGATCCGCTCGTAGCACACCATCACTCCCCCATTCTCCTGCAAACGCCTGCTGGACAGCGTGCGCAGCCGGCGGATGCACGACGCTCCACTGTGGTGCAAACAGGAGGAGGAGCGGAGACGGTAGAGCAGAGTCGGTCCGTCACTGCTAACTCACCTCAGCTGCTGGCGGTGTCACCGAACCCGTCGCCGCGTGTGGCGGCGGTGGAGTGGCACGAGCCGATCGATAGCCCGACTGATTCTCTGCCATACATAGGGGACGAGGACGACGAAGAACAAGAAGAGGAAGGAGGAGAGGAGGGGGACGCGTCACGGGACGGCGCGGTGAAGGACGGTGGGTCAGGCAACACGGTCGAGGGCCCAATTGCTCATGTGGTGTGCGATCCGACGCTCCTGGGTGCGGACCGCGACAACGCATCCACCACCGTTCGCTCCCGGTCAAGTGGCGTGGCAGGCGAGTACCATAGACGCTCCACCGCAGAGCACCACCCCGATTTCGTCTCCACCACCCATAGTGACGCGTCGACGCATCTTGTCATGCAGCCCAGCCTGCGCGAGACAACAGTGGAGACGCTCAAGTCCCGCAAGCGCCGTCCGCTCACGTCATCGGAAAAGGTGAAGCAACGGATGCGCAAGCTGAAGCCGGTGGGCAACTTGGTGTTTCTCGACAACGCAGAATCTGCTCCAACTGCTGTGTTGCCGGGCGCTGGGGGCGGTGCCCTGGACGACGACGCGGGCCCCAACCCGATGACAGCAGCAGCTGTCACCGCCTCGCCCTCCGTGCGGGTATTGGATGGTGGCCCGACTGCCGCGGAGAGTACTTTGCGCACGGAAGATGACGTCTACACCAACCCCTCCGCCGGCACACTGCAGGCGGACTGGACAACGCGTAACAGCCGCTGCAACGACGATCCTTCGCAGGTGCTCAAGACCGGCCCCCCTGCGAGCGGATCTGCTGGCGCTGCTGCCACCAACGTGCTACCATTGCCGTCGTCGTCTGTTACCGGGAACTGCGATCGAGTCTGCGGGCAAGCGGTGTCGATTCCCTCAGCCCACGTCGGCTGCTCCAGCCTTGATCTCGCTGCGTACCTCAACTCCGAGGAGGAGCGGCTGAGCTGCATTGTGGAGATGCTGAAGCCGTTCGAGGACATCTTCGGCGCCAAGTTCCGTTGCGAGCTGGTGCGGTGCATCTACGACGACTGCCGGGCGATCCGCATCTGTCTGCAGGAAATCATGCAGCGACTGCTGCACGTGGTGAGCCTTGCGATGGTGGGAAAGGAGGTCGCGGAGGGCCTCTCTGACGAACCGCTGGACCTGCCCCTCTTCGGCTCTATCCTTCTCTCTACCTCCGCCGTCAAGCTCGAGCAGCTTTGCTTTCGCGAGTCAAAGTGTGAGTTGCGTTTCTGCGAGGAGGGGACACGGCTACGGGTGCGGCTCAACGTGAAGAAGGTGAAGTTCGAACCTATTCAGTTTGCCTACATCGACGAGGCTGACGCCGCACGGCAGAACCGCACTGCGCAGCAGATGCGTCGCAAGATGCCCCCGCCGCGGTCGCGTGCAGCGGCGTGGACGCTGCGGCACAACAACCAGGAAAAGTATCAAAATGGCATCACACGCGGCACCGCCACCATCGGCGCCGCCAACATTAAGCTAAAAGGTATAGTCTACGTGTGGCTCATGGCGTCTGGCAAGGTGTACGTTACATTTCAGGAAGCTAAGGTGTCCGTGGGCTCGTTTAGCGTGTCGACGGACGTGACGAAGCTGAACGTGCTCTTCACGCTCGGTGCGCCGATCCTTAAGCTGATGGTTGAGCGCATGATGCTGGACGCTGTGAAGGGTGTGCACGCGTTTTAAGTTACCTGTTTTCTGTTGTTGTTACACATGTGGTGTCGCTTCCTTCATTACAGGCGCAACAGAACTTCTCTCTCACGCGACATTTCTGTTTTTTTTTTCTTGCACACTTATGCTCTCGCAACGCGTAAAACAAATTTGACACCAGTTGATGCGCTCACGCGACGAAAGTGCGGTGCGCCCGACAGTAACGGAAAGGGAAAATAAGAACACTAAAGATAAGAAATGAGAAGAAGTGCGTTTTGAATTGCCTAGTTCTCTTCGTTCTTTCTGTGTCTTCACGAGAGCGCTGTTTGTTCCAGCGTCGACGAAGGACATTAGCAAGAGGGTAGCGTAAGGCGCAAGTGCTGTGTTTCAGCCACTATGTAGGCTATGCTGCGGTCGCCTCTGCAACATTTGCAGCACTTCTCTTATCGAGCCGTTCCTCTCCTCCTGCGTTTCTTTTCGTGTTACTTTGCAAAAAAAAAAATGTCGCTCTTACACCCCCCTGTCCTTTTTCCCTTCTTCAGTTGCCCGTCATTTTCGACAGCGCGCGACGACTCTTCCCGTGCTGAATTTCCTGTCTTTAAGCCCGCTTGTTCTTGGTGCGGTTTGGGCGGGGCAGGGTATCATCGACGACCTGCGCTCTACGGCGACCTCACACATACTTTTGTTTCTCTGGGTTTTTCCTTTTTTCTCTTTTGCATCTTGTGTCGTCGGAGAGACGGAGAGAATAACAGAGCAAGGTGGCAACCTCCACGGTGTGTGCGTGCTCTACTCCTCGTCCTCTTCACCACACTCTCCACGAATCGTTTCACGAAGGAGTTGAGAAGGTGTGCCTTGCCTCGTGTGTACGAGAGGCAACATAGACACTGGAAAGCTATCGGAAAGAAAAAACACTCGAACACTTCGTCGAAGTGGTGGAGACGGCCAAGCAGAGCCACCGGGACAGCAGACAGTGTATATCAATCCCTTACCCGTGGTCCGACACGCGGTCGTTGCAGTTGTTTAGCTTCCTTGTCTCCCCCCTCCTTCCCTCGAGTATTTGCACGTCACGTGCGACGCGTCGGCTACGGCCGTAGCGAACTCCTCTTTGATACGCCTTTAAAAAAAAAAGCAAGTTTTTTTTTTTCAACCGACACCAAAGTCAGCTGTTTGAGAGGCATTTGTGGTGGGTGCGCGATCACGAACCTGTTTTGTTTTGCGCTTTTAGCGAGGAGGTGAGTGTCCCGCAAAGAAAAAAGACAAGTCCCACAAAGCTGCCTGGCCAACGGACGCGTGTCGAAGGCAGAAAAGGAAAGAAAAGAAAAAAGAACACCAAAAAGAAGGGGAGGCAGAGAGCGTGTCTTTCTTTCGTTTTTGAAGGTAGGAAGCCACAGAGCTACCCTTATACACACAATCCATCTCACAGGTTTTTTTTTTTTTGCGCCCCTTCTTTTTACCCACTCGTTGTTCAAGACGAACAAAAGACTTTTTTTTGTCTTTTTTTTTGGCTCTTTCAATTCACCTTTTCTCCTTGTCACCGCTCTTCTCGCCCTTTTCACAGCTGCTGTTTGTGTTCGTGGTACCCACCAACAACGACAGCGACGGCAACTACCGCAAAGGTAAGAAATTCAAAAAACGGAAAGAGGATTTCACCTGAAGCGGCATTGGCGCTAAACAAACAAAGAAATACAATCACTGTGAGGCGTTTATTGCAACCTCCATATATATAAAGAGCTTTCTTTTTCTCTCCTTTCTCCCTCTTTGATAAGATAACTACTTAACGAGAAACCGCTTATTCTTTTCTGTTTGTTTTTAGTGCCCCCCCCCCTCCTGTTGAGCGTCTTTTGTTGACTCTTGTTTTTTTTTCTTTTAGTCTGTGTTATTGTTGCTTTTCACCCTTGTCTATCAGCCTCGAGATATTATTTCACGTTACCTTCTTTTTGCCTCTATCTACCTATTTATTTACTTTGTTTTCGTATATCCCTCTTCCTTATCCTTTTGAGTTTTTCTCTTTCTATCCATTTTTCTGTATATATATATATATTATTTCGAGTCTTTGCCTCCTTATACAACGTTTCGTGCTTTCTATTTTCTTTTGTTTTTACCTGTTTTTTCTCCATTTGTGTAAGACTTTTTTTTTGGCAAGGCGTTGACCTAATCCTCGAAAAGAGGAGAACTGTGTATATAGCATATATATATGCTCCTTTTTTTTTGTAGGTGGCGTTACAGAAACTGTGAAACTGTCCATCGCACCGTACGTTTTGCCGCTTTGCTTTCGTCGAAGAAAGTTCTACAAAGAAGAGAATAGAGTAAGCGTGTGGGTGTTATTCGCTGGCGAGCAATCGGCTTTGAACATTGCAGGACTGAGACGATCACGTTGCAGCACTGCAGCTCGTTACACGTTTTTTTTTTTTCTGCTTATTCACCTCACCTCTTTTTTTTTCTCTCTTGCTCTGGCGTGCCGTGTAGGGTCAAGCAGCAGGTGACGAAAGAGGAGAAACAGCAAAGTTATCACTGTTTTCATTACTATTCTAAATCTACAATTCTCTTTGGAGTATACGTGAGGTGCTGCCCAACTTTTTCTGTGTTTTTTTTTTCAAAGCCCTTCTTTTTTGTGTGTGTGTTTTTCAGTTTTGCTTCCGCTTGCCCTTGCCGGCACTGGGGCGTCGTTCCGGTTCACAACTTCACACAGGATACTTGTTCTGAATCGGCGGTTGGTTTTATTATATTATCCTTCTTTGTTGTCCACTATTATTATTATTATTATTATTATTATTATTTAAAGAAACCTCTTTTATTTTAACTTGGCAGATTGTGTACCGCAGTCTCCCACGCTTGCTTCTTTTTTTTTCTATTTTTTTTTTTTGCTGCTGTTGGTGTGCTTTATTTAGCTTTTTTTTTGTGTGTTTTCTTCTTCGTGGTCAAGACGCCTTGTTTCCCTGTCCCCCCCAAAAAAAAACTAGTCCTTTCCCAAGACCCCCTCTCCAGACCTATTTACCTACTCCTATATCTTACGTTTACCCTTTCCACTCTGCGGTTTTGCACAGCTCGGTGGAGCTGTGTGTTTCCTCAGCTTTTTTTTTTTTGACTGCATTTTCCACCCTCCTTTTTTTGGGATTGAACACTTAAAAAAAAAGTGTTTTGTGGTTCGTTTGACTTTCATTTCCCTCCTTCCCCCCCCTTTCTCCTCATTCTTTTCTCTTTGTATTCCTCCCCCCTCGCGGTGGTGGTACTCTCGCAGGCCTCTTTTTTTTTGTTTTCTTCTCACCTCTTTGATCACTCTTTCTCTTGTTTGTTTGTGTGTGTGTGTGTGGAGGAGAGTTTCCAGTTTTTTATCTGGCCCTGCTTGATCGCCTCTTCACTTATTTCTTTCCACACACACACGTGTTGTGGTTGCCAGTGCAGAATCCAGTCTTTATTCCGTCTGTTTGTTTTCCTCTTGTTTTGCTGGTCCATTCTGTTCCGTATTCCACGTCATCATCATCCTCTTTTTCTTGCTGTAGTTTGCCACTACTCACTATTTTTTTTCTATTTTCCTGGCACTAGTCGGAGAAAAAGAGACCGAAGCGCGAGAAACAAAGGGCAAAAGAAAAAAAAAACGTTTCCGCTTTGTGTGCTTTCTCATCTCTCTCACCTGCCCCTTCATGCATCAGCAACGCGCTTCTCTTGTTCAACGTTATTATTAGTTTTATTTCTCCCTCTCTACCGTACGCACAAAACACAACAAAATACAAGAAGTAGAGGTGTTGCTGTTCATTCATTCTTTATTTTTATTTTTTTGTCTGCTCCTCGTTTTATTGCGACAAACTCGACGGCTGGGGTTGCGCCACACTTTCCTTCTTCCTTCTTCCTTTTCTCGTTTCTGTTTTTGTAGGTATTATTATTATTTGTACTCTTTTTTAGTTTGTTTTTCCTTTGGAAAGTGAACGAGATCAACAGAGCTCTTTCAATTTCGGACGTGCGGCGCTGCAGGGGTTGGCGGTGCGGGCAGGCGTTGCTTCGGTGAAGCAACAGCAACGTCAGGGGAAGAAAAGAACGAAGATTGTAGCATTTTTCTTTTAGTACTCTTTTGAGTCGGTTGAAGTTAAGAAGCGGTGCGTTACGGTACCACTGACGCACGCTAATACACTAAACACAAGCTTCGTTTCTTTCTTGCTGTCGTTGTTGCTTTAGTAGCATTACTGCTTCTCCCCCTTCACTTGATGCGGCGTGACGCAGTTCTGTTGCCATGAAATCCGACGCTTTTGAATTCACGGCGGTGCCGAGGCACCACAGCATCGATCACATCAAACCGCCCACCGCGCATCTTTTGCCTCCCGGCGGCGGCGTCTCCCCCGTCCTCATCTCCACCACGACCTTCACGCACCGCGACGCCGTCCCGCATGAAACGAGTCGACGCACCAGCACTCCAAGCCCGGATATGGTGAAGCGGCAGGAGTGGGCGGCGATGCGAAAGATATACACCGCCTCTGACAACGACTGTACCTGCGGACGAATGTCCCCTATGACAGCTACAGCTACAACAGATGAGGCAAAACCCTTCGCACAGGCTCACAGCGCCAGCGTGATGCGGCCCAGCTTGCACAAGGAGCGACTGCTACCGGCGATGGAGAGGCTGCCGGCAGCGGTGCGGCAGGCCTGCACGCCAATGCCACCTACCGGTGCTACCGCAACGGAGCTTTCCTTCAGCGACGACACACGGATCAGCAACAGCAGCATCTCCCTTCCTGGCAGCCGACCCAGCAACGCCTCATCCTCGTGCGACATCAGCAATAGTCCGGTGAAGGCAGCGGACGTGTCGCGGAAGTCGAGCGGGAGTACGCTGGGGAACGATGCCGCTCAGGCCGCTGCTGGGGCACAGAAGTATCGCGTTACGATGTGGGAGAACGGCCCTCACACCCGGCTAACAACCGCGCACCGATCCGCGACGCCGCTGCCGCCGCTGCCGTCCCCTGCACCGCCGAAGGCGCCATCAGCGTTGGCACCCCCACCTTCTTGGAGCAGCATCACCCTTTCTCTAGGCAGAAGCCCGCCGAAGCTGAGCGAGATACCACGGCTGCCGCGCAGTGTGTCGCCGCTGGAGGGCTGCGCCGTCATGCTCGCCCCGCACCGACCACCGCAGCGGTGGTCGGGGAGTGACGATTGCGACGACAGCACCGCCACACCGGCAGACGGGGAGGGCCTGGCGGACGACGGCGACGGCGGCGTCAACGCGGCGCTACCGGTGCGGCGTAGGAAGCGGGTGGGCCGCGGCTTCAACCGAAAAAGTCGCGACGCCGAGTCTGGCGAGTTTACGCCCAACACCCTCTTCAGCGAGCGGGCGCAGTTGGTGTGCACCGGGAGTGATTTGACGTGCAATACGTCTTCCACGGGGCTCCTGGGAGGCGGGCAGACCTCGGTGATGGAGCGGAACCGACGGACGTCCATCTCTTTCAACAACAAAGTGGCCGTCGCAGACGACGAGTCGTTTAAGGATGACGACCTGCATCACCTGTGTGACACCCCGCACCACCAGAGTCTCGCACAGCCCTATCCGCTAGCGCTGATTGATGCAGATTTTTCGCTGCTCTCCTCCACGACGATTATCAAGCGTGATGGTGTCACGCATATCATATAGAGAGAGAAGGAGTGAGAAAATTGATAAGCAAAAACTCAAGACGCTGGTCTGCTGAACACGCGTCTTGTTGAAGTTAGAATTCTAGTGTCTATTCTGTTTTTTTTTTCTGTATCGATAGGGAAAAATGCTGATGAAATATGGGACATATATATACATAGCTTTTTCGTTTTAAAAGTGTTTTGTGCGTGTGGGATCGTGCAGCTTCCGTTCGTTTTTTTTTCTTTGGTTTGGCTTGTTTTGTAGCAGCTCCTCACTGCAGGTGCACTCCTCCATCCTTCCCTTCCTCTGGTTCTCTCTCTCACTTAAACGTAGCGTTTTGCTGTCACATCTTTCAGTGTGTTGTGCGCTGCCTCAACTCTCCGTTTGCGCTGATACTCTTTTTTCCCCTGTTGTTGTTCTAGGCTTCTGTCTTTCTTCTTTCTTCTTTGGTCTGTTGTGTAATTGAAGGCGTTTTGAATGTACGATGAGGCAGGAAGGAAAAAAGGACACGACGACACTGCTGTGTCTGCTTTACTCGTCTCCTCGTTTTCCGCAGCGGCGTTTTTTTTTCTTTGTGTGTGTGTGTGTGTGCTGCTGTCGTCAGTCTTTGTGCTGTCTTGTGTTTCACTCCCCACCTGTGATGACTTTTCCAATGTTCCTTGCTCCCTCACCCCCATGAAAGTGTGCCGTCCCACGCTTTCATGCTGATCTTCCCTTTTTCTTTTCTTTTCCTTTTAAATTGTGTTTAGTGATTTCGTTGCAAGTGCTGCAACATCAATGCTGCTGAGGCACTCGTGAAAAAAAAGAAAAGGAGGGGAGAGGCAGAGAGGGAGGAAAGGAAGACCATCTTATTCTAGAAAGCGGATGACATAAAAATAAAGGGAGAAGAAAGGGGCCGCTAAGAAAAGGTCGAACTAGAAATTTCAATACAAAGAACAACCACAACAGCAATAAATGAGTGTGACAGATGCACGGCAGCAAGGATGGGGTGTATGCGAGGGTCAAAAAGAACAGAGCTATGCTCTTACACCTTTTTTTTTTGTGCGTGCATGTGTGTGTGTGGGTGTGTTGTGCTGAGTTTCATGCCAGCTCACCAGCAATCTCAGCGTGCGTAGTGCTTTCATGTTTTTCACGTCGCTTTTTTCTCTCTTTTTTTTTTCGCGCGACAACATCTCTTTTTGTGTGCAAAATGCTCTGAGCTCTATAACCAATCAAACAAAACAACATTTCTTTGAGTGCTGTTATTTCCTTTGCGATAAAATGTGCACAGTACGACACCTTTTTTTGTATGTGTGCGATGGTGGAGCATCCCATGTCATGGCTACAGGCAGCCACACCACTTCACACCTCTCCGAACACGTAGAGGCGTCGCGGCGAGTACGCCGATGCAGCTTCACTTTCTGCCCGGTGATGGACTTTCTGCGGGTGTGTGGGCTCAACTCGCTGTTTAAGCATCTTGGTTTCCTTTCTTTGTTTTCGTGTTTGTTATTTGTGCTTATTATTCTTCTCTGACATATGATGCTTACGTACTACATATGTATTAAGAAATCTGCTGTTTTTTTGATTCGTGAGTGCAATTGCTGTTAAGTGTGTGTGTGTATACGTGTATGTGCGTGCTTTTTGTTTCCTGAAACCAACAAACACCCTTTTAATAAACAAAACAAAAACAAACAAAGTAAAATAAAAAACAATACCAAAGATGTCTACATAAACAAGTGTGCTCTTTTTTAGTGCCTCTTTCTTTTTTTTTTTTTATTGCTGTCCTGTGTTTGACTGTCACTTGTGTCAAAAAGCAAACTGCTAGACGCTGATAGGTGGCCCCTGCGAGTTACGCGCACGACAACACACGCCTCCCACTTTCTTTACTTCGTTTTACCCCTTCTGGAGTGTCCAAGTCTGTGTCGTGGCTATCGCAATCGAATCCTCAAAGCGAAGACGCAGCTGTCTTCTTTTATCTCTTGTGGTTGTCGTTTTTGTGCATCCTCGAAAGCGTCTCTTGCAATGCGCCATTCTTTAAATGGCAGCAGCGCTGTAGATAGAGTGAATCGCACTCCTATTTGTGACTCTCCACAGATTGATAGGAGGGTGAGGGGGCTTGGGCTACCTCACACAGAGTTTGTGAATATGCATGCCGTCGCGGCAACAGCACCTGCTGCTGCAACGTGGACCGCTCTCCCTTCCCCTCTGGGGCAAACAACAACAATAACAAAGTCCATGCTGTACGACAAATGACTGCAACTGCTTCTTTGGTGTTTCTCTTCTTCTCTCTCGCCTTTTCCTATTCTTGCCGTGCCGTCTGTCTTTCTCGAAAGCGATCCTCTCTCTTTCTTTCTCTCTTCTTAGCCCCCCCCCCCCCACACACACACACACACAAACACACATTCAGAGAGTAAAAAAAGGAAAGAACGGGAATACACAGAGAGATATGGGCGTCAAGGGCTTGTGGGGCTACGTGGAGCACCACAACATTCAGTATGCCTACCCAAATAAGGGTGCCCGTACGGTGTGCTACGGTGTCAGCCCCCGGCACCTTCTCATCGACATGAACGCGGTACTCCACATGTCCTACGAACCCAAGACGCCCACTACGGCAGCCACGCTACGAGCCGTGGCAGCCCGTGTGGATGAGTTGCTGACGAAGGTACATCCGCACGACACACTCGTCCTGGTCTTCGACGGCGTGGCCCCGACAGCGAAGCTCAAGACGCAAAAGGAGCGGCGGCGTACCTTGTCAGTGAACGCGCCACGGCCGGCCAGCGCGTCTACCACAAAGGGCAGCGCTGGCGCGGCCACCAGCGGCACCATCACTGCCGGCGCGTACACGAGTGACTTGACCCGTGATGGCGTGCCTCTGCACCGGGAGGAGATCCTGTGCGGGTCGGAATTCGTGCTGGCGTGCGAGGAGTACATCACCTCACACCTGGAGCGGCGACGCAGGGGCCAGCAGCAGCAACACTCGTGGAAGCAACTGCGGGTGTGCGGGTGTCGCACCGCCGGCGAGGGCGAGATGAAGATATCAGCCCTGCTGCGGCAGCTGTGGGCGGCCAACGTGGCGGACGGGACGTACAACGCCGACGACGCCATAACAATCGTTGGGAATGACTCCGACCTGATTCTGGTGGCCATGGTCGCCACGCCGTACGCGTACCTCACCCTCGTCGACCCCTTCGACTTCTCTCTCACCTCGCTGCACGAGCTCATGCAGCATTGGTCCAACGCGGTGCCCAATCCACCGCTCTCTGCAGACCTCCTCCCGTCCTACCGCATCGACTTCGTCTTTCTTATGCTGTTAGCGGGGGGCGACTACTACGAGGGCATCCGTGCTGACAGCGTGGCGTTGTGGCGTCGCTACCGACACCTGCGCGCCAACGAAGGTTTCTTTCGTCGCGCGCTGCTCTCCGGTCCGGGCCTCGACCTCGACGTGGAGTTCCTGCGTGCGCTGCTGGCACGCAACGGGTCGATGAGTGCGCAGATGGCGCGTGTGCCTCGCAACAAGCGCAAGACAGCCAAGTCGGTGCTGCGCTGTGGCGCTGGTGGGGGTGGTGGCGGGGGCAGCGTGAAGGATGGTGCGCAGCTGCTGTCCGCTGCGCTATGGAGCATGCGTGGCTACGCGACGGGTCGGTGTGCGGACTACCGCTTTCAGGCACAGCAGGACGGCTGTCCGTCCGTGGGTGCTCTGCGGGCGGCGGCTCAGTCACGGGGGCTTGCGCGAAAGATCGGTGCGGGCGTCGCGGCCTGTGGCGTCGTGAAGGAAACGGAGAAGGTGCCCACAGAAGCGGTGGCACGTGAGGCGCCGCCCCTCTTCACGCCCTTGGAGCAGTGCCTGGCGGTGCTGGGTGTGCGTGGTCGATATTCAGTGGAGCTGCGGCGTGCCCTGCACACCAGCACCCCGGATGAGGCACACACCCTCACGACGAGCACCTCCCTCACGTACGTGTCAGAGACAGTGCGCACGGTGATGGCAGCTGTCGACACGTCGCGGCTCACCAAGGCGGAGCAATGGCTCAGCACCCCGTCTGCGTTGTTCGTGGAAGCCGTGAGCGGTGATGCTGACGCCGACGAAGGCGCTTTCTTGAAGCTGGCAGCGATACCACCCCGTAAAGCCACCACAGGAAAGAGCGAGACCAGTGAAGTGGAGAAGCCGAATGCTGCACGGAGCGACGCTGAGCAGGGGGAGGTGGACGGCGGCAGCGACGATGAAGAGGCTTCAGTGACGGACTGCTGCGGCTGAAAGAGAAAAAGAGGAGAAAAAAAAAACAGTGAGGAGTGGAGTGGTGCAGCGGTGCCGTTGTCGTGTCTTGCTTGGCTTTCCTTCTGACTGGCCGTGGCGGTGGTGGTGATGCCTGTCGCTGCTTCGCAGCTGCAGTTTTTTTTTTTTTCTCTGTGTGTGCGCTTGCTGGTGTTTGTTCTTGAAAAGGGGAGTCGATAAAGCACCGTGTGCTGCTCATCTCCCACTTGAGTGATTGACACGCACACACACAAAAAAGAACATCAAGAGGAAAGGGGGTGGTCACAAAAATGCGGCGCTCTTGTTTTGGTGTTCTTTGGCGTCTTACAGCCCTCTGATCCACACCCGCTCTCCTCTCTCTCCTTCCCTGCTTTAACGGCAAGGGGGGGGGGAGAAAAACAGAAAGCAAAGCAAAGGAACGGCGGATTTCCTCTGCTGCGTGGGGGCTGGCAGCACTACCTCTGCTTCACTAGAGGAAGCTGTCGGAGTAGGTACCTCCACAGTGTCGTCTTTTCATAGTTTTTCAAACTCGCACACTGCAGACACGATGCGTTACTCACATCTGTGAAGTTGCGCTCTTGGTAAAAAAAAAGCAAAGTGCTCTCTCCGCCTCTCTTCTCCGGCTTTTGTAGCCACTCCGGCACCATGCAAAAAAAAAAAAACTAAAAGAAAAGAACTGAAACCACAAATAAAGATGAGTTATCGTCTCCAGTATCATTTGTAAAGTCATTGCTTCGGGCACCGATATCTGCCGCTGCTGCCTTTTTTCCCCCTTCGTGCCTTTTTTAAAAATTAGTTTTGTTTTCTGATGATCTTATCCTCGGAAATGGAGGAGTTTTCGTGCGCATCCCTCCCATCTCCCCTCACCTTTCTTTTTGTTTGTTTTACGGCGCTTCGGTGACACAGCTTTTGTGTTTTTATGTGCATGCGTGATTTTCTTTTTTTTTAGGAGTTGCATTCCACGAAACGAACCCTCTCTCTTCCTTTTTTTTAATTTATTCAATCGTCAAAGGAACAGAAAAGAAATAGGTTGTAGGTGATGGGGGCGACCACCCCTGAAGAAAATGGCGGGGCTGGCATGGACGCCGTAGCTGCCGTCACTGTGCACCACAAGCTCTCCAAGTACGAACTGAGGTTTTGCCTCGCCTACCCCGCGCACTCGATGCTGTTCACGAACAATTTCTACTTCAGCGCCCCGCTGGAGCAGCAGCGAAGGTGGCTGCCGAGGGCGCTTTCCGGCGAGCACATGGGGGCGATGGGGTGCCGGTACCGAGCGCCGGTACCGAGCGCCGGCACCGACGTGCTTGGGATGCGCAGCACTGCCACTAAGGACGCGAGTGGTAACTACGCGCTGAATGGAAGCAATGTATGAATCACGAACGGCACGGTTGCGGGCATCTTTCTCATCCGCGCGAAGGTGGAAGGGAAGATCACGGCATTTGCGCTGGACCGGGGGGAGGGGGGGGGGTCAGAAGGATGAACGCGACATGCGGGCGTCGCACATGCGCGAGCTGTTTTTCGACAGCGTCGTCGTGCCACGCGAGAACTTAGTATACGAAGAAGGCAAGGGTATGGTGAGGATGATGCGTAAATTGGAGCTGGAGCGTGTGACGCTGGTGGCGATGACTGTTGGCATCGCTGAGCTGTCGGTGGAGTTAATGACGGCCTACGCTGCCAACCTGCCTGGGCCTTTGGCCAGCCCGTCTCAAACTTCGGACAGGTTAAGCGGTACATCACCGAGAGCTACGCCGATACCGAGGCGGCCAAGGTGCTCATCTATGCCGTCAACCAGAGCGTTCACCCCGACAGCAAAAATCGACTCAACAGCGACGCGGCGAAGCTGTTTGCGACATCAGTCGCAGAGAAGGTGGCGGATGCTACGATGCAGGTGATGGGCGGCGTAGGCTACTCACGCAGGATGCCGGTGGAGCGGCTGTGGCGCGACGCGAAGCTGCTCGAAATCGGTGGTGGCACGATCGAGGCGCACAAGAACGTCACTAAGGACATCATTAAGGACCTCAAGTAAGTGCAGATACACCCACAACTGGCATCGGCTCTTCTTTTTTTTTTTGGAAAGAATGGGGGAGGGGACTTCTTCCCTCTTCTCTTTTTGATCCTTTATGGAGAGCAGTAGTGCAGAGAGGAGCTACATGTGGGCATTCACAACCTTTATTCTGTTCTCTCGTTTTTGCTTCACGCGTACGAAAAAAAAATAAAATAAAAAGCGAAACAACACTAACGACAACACTAACTGGTTAAAGTGTCGCCGCCGATGTTGCCGCCACCACTTACCCACCTCCCCGCCTAAACATCCGCAACCCTTCACGGTCTTTTTGTGATGTATTATTATCATCATTTTTGTTTTTTGAGCATTGCTCTTTTGCTCTCCTGGGTAGCATCACCGGGCTTCGCAAAGTCACTTTTCTTCCCATCTTTCCTCCTCTCTCTTATTCGTGGAACGCTTTTTGTCTGCTTTCGTGTGCTGGCTTCCCGCGTGCCTATCGCAGTTCACTCCCCAAGCAATCCGTAGTGACCCCGATAGAGGAGGGGGGAGGAGGGATGGGGAGGATAAAAAGGGAAGCGTGACGGAATGAGGGAGAAAGGGAGAATGCGGCGTCGCATACCGATGCAGCTTGCTGCGTCAACGCTCACACAAACGGCACTAATCACTGAGGAGCGGAATGAAAAAAAAAATAAACGTGTGCACACGTGAAGACAAAATGCAGGAGAAAATGGCTTCTTTTCTCACTGACAAACGGGCAAGTACACGTTTACACAGCATTTGAACGAAAGGACTAAAGTCGTAAAGATGATGTTTACAACAGTATTTTTGTTGAGCGCCTCGGAGACTTATGTTGTAACCAACTCGCTGTTGTTCGTTACGCATGCACTTGATAATCGAAGCAACTGGCTTTTGATGACGTGGAGACACTTTCAAGTACTTCCAGTGCTCTTTTTTTTTAAGCGTATGTGTGTGCAAAACAGATTCATCCCCGCCTCTTCTTTTTCACACATGCTCTTCCCCTCCTTCGCTTTGTTGCTGTTGTGTGATTCCACCAAAACCAAAAATAAACACCACCACCACCACAACATGAATCTGACTTACTCACAACCGCGCCAACCCCCGACATCCGTATCCTCACCCACGCTCATCCAAACACGCATAGAGCTATCATCCCAGCATCCACACACGCTACGCACATCCCGTTCGTCATATTCATATCCATATATACACGCACACGCTACCGTAACACGCCCTTTGCACTACTCCACAGACGAGCTGACATTGCCTGTCTTCGCTGGTGACTCTGAAAGGGAAAAAAACGGAGTTTCAAAGCCGGAGCTTTCTTCCACAGTCCACCTTGAACTCCTCTTCTACAGATCTCTTCCCCACTCCCCTCGGTGCGAGTACCAGCGTAGCTAAGGTGATCACTGCGTCTTTGTACATCCCTGTCTTTATCCATACACTCACGCGTATTTACTTATACTACCTCGCACAGCTTTCTTGTCTCACTCTTCTGTTTTTCGCTTTCCGCTGTACCTTCTCACTCTCTCTTTCTCTTGCTCTCTGTTACTTTCTCGCCCTGCTCTCTGCACTGCGCAATGAACGAGATGCTGTCCTCCGTTACGGTGAACTCCCTTAGCTGCTCAGGTGCGTTAATGATGGTGGCTGCCGTTGTCCTCTTCCTCGCTTCGCACGTGAATGCGAACTACTCCTGGGTGGATCGCTCGTGGTCGATTTTGCCAGTGGTGTACACGTGGATTCAGGTGTACTACACCACCCACCAAGGAACACAGGTCGCTGCTTCGGGTGGGCCCCCAGCGGCGGGGCTGCCCGTCAGCGCGGCGACGCTCTTCGGCCTCGTCATTACGGTGTGGGGCATTCGTCTCACCTTCAACTACTATCGCCGTGGTGGCTACTTTCGTGGCAGCGAGGACTATCGCTGGGTCCATGTGCACACGTGGCCCATTCTGCGCTCCTCGAAGCTGGTGTGGACCCTCTTCAACCTGGTCGCTATCTCGCTCTTTCAAACGTGGCTGCTGTGGGCCATCACGCTGCCCATCATGCAGTTCGCAGGCACCCCTGCCACAGTTAAGGACTTGTGCTTTGCGGCTGTGATGCTCGCGTTGATCGCGCTGGAGGCGACGTGCGATGAGCAGCAATGGCGCTTCCAGCAAGGCAAGGCCCGCACCCCCCACGCCGTGCCGTACCGCTACGGCTTCTGTGTGACGGGCGTCTTTGGGTATAGTCGGCATATGAACGTGTTCTGCGAGGGCAGTATCTGGGTGACACTGGCGTGGGCGGCGCAGTGCTGTGGTACGGGCTCGCTGGCGTGGTGGCAGTGGGTGGGCTGCGTGGCGCTGGAGGCGCTCACGTTGTTCTCGACCGCAGTGATTACAGAGCGGCTGTCCGCACGCAAGTACCCGGGTTACGCGATCTATCAGTCCACCACGCCGATGCTCTTCCCAGCCATCACCTCCACCACAAACGAGGTGCTCTTCGCCCTCGAGTCGAAGAAGATATGGAAGTAAAACTGAGGAGCAAAATGGTGATGTCGGCGTATAGGGTGAGGGAGGTAAGGCGAGGGGAGGTGAGCTGGGGACACGAAAGCAAGAGAGTTGCCGCGGGTGTGAAGGTGGGCGCTACTGCTGTTATGCTAGTTCCCCAGCTCGAGCCGCGGCAAGCCCTTCCAGGACAGGCAGCTGCGCTCTCAGAATCTCTCCCTCATTCTTTCCTCCGTCCTCATTCTCTCGTCTTCGCGAAGTGGGTGGTTGTATCCGCGCATCGCATTGCAGTGCTGGCGCCTTCATCCCTGTCGTCACGCCCACGCAACTGCACTACTGGTGACACTCTTCGGGTTTCTTCGCCTTCCTCTACTTTGTTGTTGGCTCCCTCCGACACATGCATCTATACACTTTTGCTTTGCCCTTTGCTCCTTTTTTTTTTCTGCACAAGGCCGTTGGGGTGTGGCTCTTTACTCTAGGCCGTTAAGCGGTCTGCCTCCCGACCGACCCCCCACACCCCTCCTCTTTCTGACGATACATCTATGTGTGAGGTAGGGGTGTGTCCTGATGCAGCACTCCTTCAACTCTACAATCTTATATAGGTGGATACACGAACACGTGCGTGTGTGGATAAGACTGTTGCTGGAGGAAGCGTGACTCCCCAGTGCCTCAAAATAATGAAAAAAGACACAGTGGTCCCCTCACTTCTCCGTGTGGGTCTGTGGGTGTTGGCGCGGATAGTGTTTGGAATGCCAGTTCCTTCTGCACAGGGTTGGATAAGACCTCTCTCTCTCTCTTTAAAAACACACAATGCCCCTCTCTTTCCCATTCCCAACCCCCCACGGAGGAAGGGCAATGCCGTGTCATGTCCTGCTCTTTCTTGCTCTCACCTGTTTTTTTTTTCTTTCACTCGCCTTGGTCCACTATCGCTTCATGTCCAAACGCTCCTCCATACGGCGAACACCACTTTTCATTCGTTGTCATGGACTCACGTGCGTGGGACTTCTCCAACACAGCTGTCATCTGCCAGAAACAGAAAAAAAAAGCAAAATCCAACGAAACAAGGCGATTGCCACGACGACAAATCTCGATCTCACGCACTATTCCTATCGAACTCCTATTAACTCAGCGTTTCTCCGTCATGTCATCCAATGCGCACGGCAGCTATGTAGTGCTGCACAACCAGGTACGTATGCCTCAATTGGGGCTTGGTGTGTGGAAGGCGCAGAGTGGGGACCAAACGTACAACAATGTGAGGTGCGCTTTGGAGGCGGGCTACCGGCTCATCGACACGGCCTCCCTCTACGGCAATGAAGCAGATGTGGGGCGGGCCTTGCGGGACTCCGGAATCCCACGGGAAGAGGTGTTCATCACCACAAAGGTATGGAACTCGGAGCACGGCTTTCACAAAACTCTCAACGCACTGGAGCGCAGCCTGGCCACGCTGGGAATGGACTACGTAGACCTCTATCTAATTCACTGGCCTGGTCCACAAACGTCGTTCCTCGAGACGTGGAAGGCAATGGAGTGGCTCTATGAACAGGGCAAAGCCCGTGCAATTGGTCTTTCGAACTTCGACGAGGATCAAACAAAGGTGGTGCTTGACCACTGCAACGTGCGGCCCATGGTGAATCAAGTGGAGGTGCACCCACTCGCGCAGCGCAAGTCTGTACGTGCGATTTGCGCAAACGCCGGCATCATTGTCGAGGCGTCACGGCCGCTGTGCCGCGGTGAGGCGTTAAAGTTGCCGGTGCTGCAAACAATTGCGGCGAAGCACCACCACACCGTGGCCCAGATCCTCCTCCGTTGGAACCTGCAGTCTGGCATGGTGGCCATCCCAAAATCAAACCATGTCGAGCGCATCCGCGAGAATTTTCAATTTCACGATTTTGAGCTCGATGACGACGACATGCGACAGATCGAAGCGCTCAATGAGGAGAAGCTCTTCGGCAATGACAGCAAAACCTTTTTCCCACTCAAATACCAGGCGTGAAAAAACGCCACACTGTTCTTACAGTGTGCACGCGAAGACAGCAACTGCCTTCATTTGTGCCGCCAGTCCTCAGCAGCAAATCGATGGACAAAGCCGCACTGAACCTCACACACAAAAAAACTTTTCTTTCCAAAACACCAACGAAAAAAACAAATAAACAAAACTACATCCATGACCACACCGCTGCGATGCGTGTGCCTGTGTGAATATGTGTGTGTGATGGGCTGAAGCAACTGTACTATGATGGACCGCCTCTGCACGCTCTCAGCGTGTTTTTTGACCTTTTTAAAAATCTACTGTCTTTTTTTTGTGGTTTCTTTCTCCTTTCTTCCTGTCGACTCGACGCCTCAAGACGCACCTTCTATATCTATATCTATATATATATACACATATATTTATACTGTCTGTTTGCTCTTCTTATTACTAAAAATAATGGCAATATATACTGAAATATTCAAGTTCGGGCTAGTGTTTCTTCGAAACGGTACGCGCCCCCTGCACCAAGAGAACCCCCTTGTTCTTCATCGTCATCTTTACCGTCTCTTATTTCTCTCCCAGCGGTGATTCCTCGTCCCTTCTCACCCGCGTGACAAACTGCAGCAGAAGAAAATCCCTATGCCCCTCGGTGCCAGTTCTACCTTCACAACAATACACTCAGAGGCCGCCTTGACACCCACACAAAATCCAAAATCATGAAACCCCCTCAGCTGCTTCTCCTTCCAACCACCCGTCCCGTGAGTAAAACAGAAAATAAGGAACATCCCCCAGCCGCCTACACATTACCACTGCATCCATGTCAGCGCAAAATAGTACTTTGGTAGACACCACCACAAGCGACTAGTAGTCAACCTCACATCAATGTAGTCATATAACTTCCCAAGAAAAAGAGCCCAGAACAAGTTAATACCTATAATAGAAAAGAAAATCAATTACACATCATCTCTCTCTAAAAGAAAAAAACGTTATCGCTCTCAGCACCCAGATCACAACAGTGAAAACAACACCCACGCTGTTACACGCACCAACAACACTGCGCTACTGCTGCTGCGTGATGTACTCATCTATGTTGGTCCAAACAGTTTGACCGGTACATGAGAAGATATACATACAAATCACCTTTCGGCTGACGGCGAGAGAGCGCTGGTGTGCGTGTGTGTGTGTGGGGGTGGGGGGTGTGGTGTATGTGGTGGTAGGTACTGGGCGAGCAAAAACCACCATGGTTGGCGCGAGCGAAGCTGTGAGCGCACATTTCGAGCCAAACTAAAACTCAACACGGCTGAGGACCCACCACCACCCACCACCCCACCAGCACGCTGCCTGGTTGTTGCTGTTGCTGTGCGCCACGACGGATCGTGCGCACGCCGCGCCACCACGCTGACGCGAAGGTCATTGAGACCCTCCGCCCGCTTGCGTGGCGGCAGGGCGCATCAACTCTCCGAGAGATGGGCCGCCGTGCCCACCGCCACCCCGGCACGCAGGCGCCTCGCAGCACGGGGAGGGGAATCTATTCAATAGTTTCCTGTCAGACTGAATGGCATGATGGACATAACCTGTTCGTCAACTCAGCTCAACACGGACCCGCGTGCGCTGCCGCTGCTGCCGCGCGGTGGCCGCAACCACCATCCTTGACGGTCTGGCGCCGTCTATACACCCTTCAGTGACGGAGCACGCCCGAAAGTTCAACCGAGAGGCAGTGCGCTGGCCGGTGCGCGGTGGGTGGGTGTGTAGGTGTACGGGGGTGGTAGGGACGTGGGACCGGTGTGGCGGTGACGTGACGCCACACGCTCTCGCGCCTCTCGCCTCTTCTACCCACCTCTTTCACGCTGTAGCTTCCCTGCTTGGTACGACGCCGCACAACTCCCTTGCAATGAGTGTGCTCATCCCATTGATGTCCCTGTTCCCTGTTGTGCCAGAGTGCCTGCGTTGTGCCGCTCGCGGCGGGAGCGTTTGCCTGCGACCCGCTGCCAGCACGTGCATGATGAATGCTATTTCAAAGGTCCTGTCAGACGAAATACGCATGAGGACATAACCCTTCTCAACTCAGCTCAAACTGACGCGCGCGTCGCGGGACGGAGGTGGTGCGTGTCGCACGGGGCCTTTCTGCTGCGTGGGTGTGCCACGCGCTACTGCGCTGCGTGAGTAGCTCATCTATGTTGGTCAAACAGTTTGACCCGGTAATTGAGAAGATATACATACAAAATCACCTTCGGCTGACGGCGAGAGAGCGCTGGTGTGCGTGTGTGTGGTGTGACGGGGTGTGGGAATGGGGAGGTGATGCGATGGTGCGGAAGGGAGCGTGAGCGAAACCCAACCATGATTGCAGCGAGAGCGGAAGTGCTGGTGAGCGCACATTCGAAGCCCACAATAAACTCAACAGGTCTGAGACCGACCCCACCACCACCACCCACCAGCACCGCTGCTGTTGGCTGTTGCTGTTGCTGGCGCAGCGACGATGGTGCGGCAGGACGCCGCGCCCGCTGCAGGGCAGAAGGGAGATTCAGTGGAGCGCCTCCGACACCGCGTGTCGAGAGTGGCGGCCAAGGGCAGGGCGCAGTCAACTCTCGCGCAGAGATGGCCGCCGGGCACGCAGCGCCACCCGAGGTCGCACCATCGCGCGTGCCAGCAGCCGGCGATGCGGAGAGAGCATCGCCTGAGAAGGGATTTCACTGGAGTTCCTGTCAGACTAGAATATCGCATAGAGGACACGCGGTGCCGTGTATCTCAACACAAGCGTCGAACTCGACGCGCGCGTCGCGGGACGAGGGGTGCGTGTTCCACGCGGGCCTCTGCTGCTGCTAAGACGAGAAGAACAAGCGAGGGCAGGGGTGGGCTCGCCACTGCGCTCAGGACTGCTGCCGGGCCGTATAGACAAGAGATGAACATCGCTACTGCATCGTACTCGTTGTCCAACAACAGCTGAATGACCGAAGAGGCAGGGTACATGAGAAAGAGAGAGGCCAGAGGGGAGAAGAAGCATAGAGTAGCCTAACAAAATCCCGCATATATCCTCTCGGCAGACGGCACGAGGAGCGCTGGATGTGCGTGATGATGTGTGTGTGGGAGAGTGTCGGTGGGTGGTACTGATGCAAAAACAACATGTGTGCGCGAGCGGAAAGCTGTGAGCGCACATTTCGAGCCAAAATAAACTCACAGGGTACTGAGGACCACCACCACCACCACCACCAAGCACCGGCTGCTGTTGTTGGCTGTTGGCAGTTGCTGCCACTGCGATGTGGCGCACGCCTGCGCACGCTGACGCGAAGGAGTTCCATTGAGACCCTCCGCGCCCACTTGTCGTGGGCGGCAGGGCGCATCAACGCTCCGAGAGATGGGCCAGACCGGGCGCGCACCGCCACCCCGAGAGCACCGTACAGCGCAGACAACGCGCCGGAGCGATGGCGAATGGATCGCATACAGGTTATCAAATAGATTCCGATGTACAGAGCTGAGCGAAAAAACCTCACAAAGCAAAAAATGAGGACGATAAGCGCGTACAATCAAACAATCAGCTGCACCTCGAACAGACGTAGCTGACATCGCCAGCCGTGCCCTGCCGCGGAGCCGAGTGCCGCAACCACCATCCTTGACCTGTCTGGCGCCCGTCTATACACCCTCAGTGACGGAGACACGGCCCGGAAAGTTCAAGAGAGAGCAGTGGCGCGCCGTGCGCGTGGGTGCCGTGTGTAGGTGTACGCAGAGGCGCCACAGAAACGCAGGGGTGGGCGGTAAGGGCCCACAGCTGACGCGGAACCAGGGTGTGGCGGTTGACGTGACGCCACACGCTCTCTCGCCTCTCGCTGCTTCTCCAACCTCGTTCACCGCTGCATCTACGCATACTCACGCCATGCTTGACGACACAGACGCCGCCACACACTCCCTTGAGCATGGGGGGGCTCATCACCATTGAGTGTCCCTGTCCTGTTGTGCCAGAGTGCCTGCCTGTGCGCTTCGCCGGCGTGAGGTGTGCCGGCCGCACCCGCCTGCCAGCACGTGCATGAGA
>OESO01000097.1:527697-607986 GCA_900240985.1 Crithidia bombi
GAAGAGATAAACCGACCACCGAACCGAGAGAGACTAGGCTTGCTGCAGCATCCTGAGAGCTGAACGTCTCGAGACTAGTTTTGACCGTACAGACGAATGACCACCTTATAACGAGTCGACCCCTACAAATGCACCCTCGTATTCCTCGCTCGAGGCCGTGCGTAAGCGGATGTGTACGTCGCACCGGTGTGCCGTGTGTGTGTGTGGATGGTGTTGGCCTGGCCTGTTAGCGCTGGTGTCCTTCTCAATGGACCGAGTTCCGTCACATAAACACACGTGTTGTGCGGCGAGCGAAGCCTGTGAGCGCACATTTCGAGATCCAACACATATCACCACTTCATTCACTGTCGCGGTGTGGTGCACCGACCTCCAAGCCAGAGAACATCCTCTTTGAATCTCCAAAGTCCTCTCGTGGATGTGGGTAATCTACTATACGCACTACACCCCCACGAACAGCGAGGCTGTGAAGAGCAACAACAACATCAACATTCCTGCCACCAGCCGCCGGCGTGGAGCGTCCATTGACGGAGACGAAGAAGCGCTCGAAGCGACGACTTAGCAAGTTTCAAGGACACCACGCCTCCTCGCACCAGCGCGACGCAACCGTCAGCGACGCCGCAAGAGCCGCGTGATTGATAGTCATGCTTGTATTGCTAGTATGGCTTTCTCCCGCCCCATTCTACGACGGATGTGCGCACGCCACCCTCGCGACCACAAGCGGTCCGCTACTACGCCGAGGATGTCTCATGAGACCGCGATGCGCGCCCCGCTGAAGGCGCTGAGGTGATGTCCAGGGGGACAGCGAGCAAAACGAGAGACTTGGTGCCGGGGTAGCCGCGCGAAGCGACCCTGAGCCCGCCACACCCCCGGCGCGCACTCCGACTATGCCAGCCGGTGCATGAATCGGAGTGCCATCGAGCGTCTCCTCATCTCACGTTTCTGTCGATGTATAGCACAAGGACGACAGCTCTCGCTCAGCACTACCTAAGCATGAGGACATAGTTGCGTACCTTGTCTCACTCACAAGCCGGAACACAGCATTCCGTGTGATGGACCGACGGCCTGCTGCGTCGCTGCGCGCTGGTGCGACACGCCGCTGTCGACCTGTCGCGAGCGCAACCACCATCTTGCCACCCTCTGGTCCCTGGCCCGTCTCGCAATACACATCCGCCGTCTATACAGTAACAACCTCAGCAACGGAGCCTCGCCCAGAAAGTCCAAGAGAGAGCCAGTGGGCGCTGCCGGTGCGCGCAGGTGTCTCCTTTCTGCGGGGACGGACAGGTGCCCCCGGCGCCTTGGCTCTGCGGGGAAGGAGCGGGGCTCTTTCGGCGGGTTTTAGGTGTGCGGGGGGGGCGGTGGCTCTTGGGGTGCCTGGTTGGTGAGGGGAGGGTATGTCGTCTGTGGGCGTTGCGGAGGGGCGGTGCGGGTGTTCCCGGGGGTTTTTTTTACGCACACGAGGCGCTGTTACAAAACGCAGGGTTTTTTTTTTCACGGGGTGGGGACAGCGCCGTCTGTGCAGTAGGCATGGAATAACAACTCAACAACACGGGTCACGTTTAATACATTAGTCGTCAAACCGTCCAGGAAGCGTCTGCTACGCAGAGGGGCATGTCGACCTCCACCACCACCGCCTCGCCGCACAAGACGCAGTCCTGTTGGGCGAGTTGACGGACGTCGCGGACGCCATCCATGACGTGTGGCGCGATGCCGTCGTCAGCGAGGAATGCCTCTAGGCCACCGATCGCCTCTAGCCGCGCTACGGCGCAGGCTTCATGCACGACGTGGCCGCAGGTGGGGTACACGAAGTAGGGCATGCTGCTCTGGAGAAGAGGTCGGTGGCAGAGCGGGCAGCGCTGGCTCGCGGTGAGGTAGCCGAATTGTTGCCGTGTTTGCCGCAGGTCCTTCTTGACACCTTCAGCGGTTTCGTAGACTTCGTCCTGCGTCTTGCACAGCTGCTTCTTCTTGAGCGCATAGGCGTCGAAAGCTTCGCAGATAGCGTCGCGATAGTCCCCCACTACGCTGGCGTCTTCAATGCGACTGAGAACGTCTCCGGTGCACAGCGTTCCACCCGACTCCTGCACGACTGCAAGGGCGGCACCGACGTTGTGGCTGGCGAGCGCCTGCTCCGCTGTCAGCATCCACAGCTGCTTCAGGTCCTCCTGCGGCATCTTGCCCGCAAGCCCGCGCAGCGTGTCCTCTGCTGTCACGAATCCAGGCCACGCATTTGTTGAGTCATGGACATCACTGCCGGCTCCGCTGCTGGCGTGATGCGGTGCGTAAAGCGCCGTCGTCACGGCATCGCGAAAGAGGTGCATGTGCTTGTACAAGGCCACGGCGGCACCGATGCAGCCATGCTCCAGGCAGGCGCGCAGCGCGTAGCCCGCGTCGTAGAAGAGAGAGGTGCTGATGAAGTCGTCCAGTCGGTCGTGGTCCTTCGTCTGTGCGAGCAGGCAAACGAAATAGTTGTGCACCGCTGGGGAGGCGCAGTCGTAGCGATGGATGCATTGGTCCAGCAGCACCACCACCTGATGTTCACGGTTGTCTGGCACTTCGTTCATCGCCACCTCGTACTGAACGAAGGAGGGGATGAGTCGCTCCATTGAGAGAGGCAGCACGCGACCAGCGCGTGCCTCCCGCGTCAAGACCCGCAACAGTGCCGTTATCAGCGCTACTGGGCGGTGGCGAATAAGAGTGGACGTGTAATCGTACCAAGGCCGCAGCTTGGCGGTGGAGCCGTAGCACGTCGCCAACACCTTCACGGCCTCGTCGTATTGGTGCTGGGCCACGTAGGAGGAGACGACGTAGCGTGTCTGCTGCAATGCCTTGGCACACAACAGCGCACTCTCACGTCGGCCCTGCTCCTCCAGGATCTGGATAATCACCTCATACACGGGCTTTTGCGTCAGAAAGGAGCCGCAGCGCTGCACAGTGCTGTTCAGGAACTCATGCAGTTCCTCCTCGGCGGCCTTGGCCACTTGTTGCGAGGCGGTTGCGCTGCGAGTGATTTGATCCAGCTTGGCAAGGACCAGAATTATGAACAGCGTTGTAAGCTGCGGTGCCCAGTCGTCAAGCGACGTGAGGCGGTCAAGCAGAAAGCGAAAACGCGCCTCCACGAAGGCCGTTCGCACATTTACGTTGCGGTACGACGTGAGCAATGCGTATACATCTTCGAACCAATCGCAGTTGGCGAACAGTGCGATGGCGTGCCGCGTGGCGCCGCTGTCGAGAAAGAACTTTGCACGGTAGAACTGACACAGGTTACGCTGCGCGTCAGAGTAGAAGGCCAGCCGACACGCCGCATCGAGGAAGCGCTTGCGCAGCACCAAGCGTTCGTTCGCGTTGCAGCCGTGTTCGAAAAACACACGCCACTGCTGGTGCGCCTCATCTTCGATTTGCACCTCCCATATATTGGTGCGACTGAAGAGGAGGAGCTTGTGCGTGTCTGCGTCGTGCACCGAGCCACACAAATCCGTCGGCGGCGACGCGGTGCGAAACGGATCGAAGCGAAGACGCTGGAGCAGCTCCGTTGGTGTGGGTGGTGCACAGGCCTCGGTGCCGTTCTTCACGCCATCCGCGGGGCTGCGCCACGGCAAACCAGGCGGATGATGCAGAATCATACAGCGCTTTGGGTACACAAGTAGCATGTGAAAGGCAGTGGGAATGACCGCAAGAGGGGCGGTCGCGGGCGGCAGCAAGGACTTCTCGATGGGCAGGTCTGACGATGCATAACCTTGCTCCGCGATACGTGCGAAGTCGATGACGTACCCCATGGTCTGGCTGTCGTTGCTCGAGACGGTCCCCTCCTGTGCAGTAGTGTCGCTGCGGTGCCCCAGCCCACAGCCACCACAGAAGAGCAGCCGCTCGTTTTCGTCGGCGATATCGTCCGCATTGGGACGGTGGAAGACGCCGTGCACGACACCGGTGGCGCTGTTCCACACAAACGACTGAGGCGGCGCGTTGGGTGATGACCGGAACACGCGCACCTGGCCGTTTGCCTCGGCGGTGGAGGCGGTCCCAGCGTACAAAGGCACCGTGCGCGTCTGCAGCGTGACTTCTCCAGACGCCAACGCGCAAAAGAGCGCGGCAGGGGTGTCGACCTCGCTGCTCAAGGCGACGTGGAGGTGCGTGGTAGTCGAGATGAGCAGCACGCAGTCGCGCGGCCCCACGAGCTCAAAGATCACCGAGCGGGTAGGAAGAGAGGAGGCCGCGGGTGACGGCAGTGCCCACGCGACGGTTGCGGTGATCCTGAGTCGACTTGGATTGCTGGTGCTGGTGCGCACACGCACTGCAAAGACAGCGCTGCCCTTGTCAGCGCCCATGAGGCACGTCCAGTCTACCGCACGCGACGTGGCGTGTGAAGATGGTGTCAGCGAAGGCGTTGCGTGGGCCGAGGCGGCATTGAGAGCAGAAACAGTTGCCTCTTCCTCTGGCAACGTCCCGAGCGTGTCCTTTGGCAGCCAGCCCACACACTCCCCCACTACCACTCCCTGCGAGCCTTGAAGAAACACACCGAGCGCGTTCTCGGTGTGCAGCTGCGTGGAGGCGGACGCGCGAGCGCCGTAGGTGTCGTGAACGTAAACTTCGCCATCAGAGGCCGTGGTCAGCACGTAACTGCCGGAGGGGTGTACGAAGACGCGGTGCGGGTTGCGGACCAAAACGCGCTGAACGAGACGATCTTCCTCCATGTCACGCAGCTCAAGTCGTCCGCTGCGGCGCAGCAAGGCCAGTATCCCACTCTGGCAGTCAACATCCTCGATAAGGTCCTTTGAGTCATCGAGCGGGTACGTTGTGGTTTCAAATCGTGGGAAGACGGGGTCGTGCAGCGCGGCACTGTGGCCCCGCAGATCAACTGAAGCGACACCAGACATGATGCTAGAGGGAGAAACACTTTCGTATTGTCTCCGTCACAGTCTTGGGTGGAGCCGATGGAGAAACGAAAAACGCTACGTTCTCCCTAATCACTGAATAAAAAGACAATTGAAGAACAGCCCACGATGACGACAACACCGACACGAATGATCGCGGAGTCCCTTTTCTCCTTATCACCCACCTATTGATCGCGCGGTCACTGAATCCTGGAAGCACTGGTCAGTCAGGGAGAAGGAAAGGAGGGAGAGAAAGGAAAACGCGAAGATTCTGAAGGGAGAAGAACAAAAGCTCAAAACTAACATGTAAAGAAAAAGGAAGATCAGCACAGTTGAAGCAACGCGCAACCGTTACACAGTGTCGCGAAACGGAGAGCACACTGGCTGACAGCCGCAATCGTTGACTGTTTATCAAATACTCTACTTTGATTGCTCATCACAGAACAGGAAGAGATCACTGCACACCATATACGTCAAGCAAAGACGCGAGCCTCCACAAGGGAGGCACCGCCACTGGTAAGAAACACTATCTTCTGAAGCTCCCACTAGAAAAAAAAGAGGAGAACACTGCGCAGATAGTGCACCGGTCGCACTGTCTCTCGGAGAGTTGATGCACCTGCCGCCCACGACAAGGGGGCGGAGGGGTCTCAATGAACTCCTTCGCCGTCAGCGTGCGCAGGCGTGCGCACATCCGTCAGTGGCAGCAACAGCAACAGCAACAGCAACAACAGCAGCGGGCTGCTGGGTGTGTGGTGGTGCTAGGATGGTGGTGGTGTGTCCTCAACCTGTTGAGTTTATTTTGCTCGAAATGTGCGCTCACGAGCTTCGCTCGCGCAACAACATGGTGTTTTGCCATCAGTACCACACACCACCCCCACACACACACCCACACATCGCACACCAGCGCTCTCTCGCCGTCAGGCCGAAAGGTGATTTGCTATGTATATCTTCTCATGTAACCGGTCAACCTGTTTGGACCAACATATCGATGAGTACATCACGCAGCCAGCAGTAGCGCAGTGGCACACACCAGCGCAGCCCAAAGGCCCGCGTGCGAAACACGCCACCACCTCCGCTCCCCGCGACGACGCGCGCGTCAGTGTGCAGCCTGGTTTGAGAAGGTTATGTCCTCATGCGTATTCAGTCTGACAGGAGACTATTGAAATAGCATTCATCATGCACGAAACGTGGATTCCTCCAAAACAACAGTAGTAAGAGCAGTTTAATCACCTCAATGGGCACTTCTCTAGAGTAAAATCAGTGCATCCTTTGTGGGTGCGACTGCGTGAAACAGTCTAGCAGAGATATACACAGGCACGCAGAGGAAGGGATGTATCCTCAGACCCAGGGAAATCTGCTGTTTCAGACACTTGGAGATGACCTGCGACGGTCGACGCGGGAAAGGGAGGGTAAGCTGACAAAGCTGAGTCGTCAGTGTACGCCTAAACCGAAGACGTTGTGACTCTCGTGGGATCGACGACGGAAAGAGAGGTGAGTGAGAGAAGAGTAGATGAGGAAAGAGCTTACTGCGTGCGCCTACGGAGGGCCGACGCGTGTGCGTTGGGCTCCAGTGGAGGTTTAATTTAGAGAAGACTCAACGCGATGCTGCCCCCTGCTTCAGTGCAGGGACGGTGGCTGATATGAGAGAAATTGACGCCGTCCTCGCAGGAGGCCGTTGCCGCTGTTTGAGTTTGCACTTCAGTGCAGCACCAGTCACAGAAGAATAACAAGCAATACGATAAGGGTAACAAGAATAAAAAACGGCATGTGAGCCTTCCAAAACCGGGCTGTACTGACGTACTCGCCGTGCAGCGCCATACCAATCGCAATACGCACCATTCCCATATGGTGCTTCTTCAGCTGCTGCCGGTTCAGTGACTCCGCAGCGAATACGTGGCAGTTATTGGTGAAGAAGTTGTACTGCTCGTTTTGACGGAAGTGTGCGGTGGCGTTGGCGACCCCTTCATCGTACGCCGCAATCTCTCGCCTGACGGCGGCGTCGCTGGCAACGGGGTCGCTCTGGCTTGGGTTGTAGAAGGACGGTACGTAGTCCCTGGAGAGATCCCAGTACTTCACCGGTACGCCGAACAACATGTGATCCACCCCAATCCTGTAAGAGCCTTGGAAGTCGTAGATGCGTCCTTGGCTATCGCAGATGGCGATGTGACCGAGGATGGGGCACACCCACGACAGCAGTGGGATGGGAGCCCAGACGATGCAGAAGGGGTAGTGTTCGCGCTGCACATCGATGACGGGTGGAAGTTGCACCGGCGAGTCGGCCACCGGAGAAGACTTGCGCGACATGTTGCCTTCCTCTGGCTACGCTCCTTTTTTTTTTGGTAGGGTGAGGAAACTGGTTTTGCTTTGCTTTACTTTCTGGTTAGAGTGTCTGTGTGTGTATGTTACGTTTCTAGCTGTGGCGTTTTTCGAAACGCCGTGGGTCGAAAAGCGTGCGTGTGGATGCGGGTGCGTGCGTTCGCAGAGAGATGCGTGTATGAGAGTGTAGCAATAGGAGCTCACGGTGCAGAACGTCAAAAAAAAAAAGGGATACAAAAGAGGATAAGAGCTCGCTTTAGTCCTAAAAAAAAAAATGACAGAAGAACAATGCAAAGTGAAGCAGTGCTTTATAACGGGTTTTCGTGATGTACTCTCAGGCCAGTGATGACGCTGCCGGGTGTGGGGCGCCGTTTAGGGTGATGGAAATGAAATGTGTTTCATGAGACACACACACACACGCACGCACGCACATGAAGAGAGAAACACGTGGGGAAGATAGAGAAAGTTCACTAGCATCGTTGCCGACCACTTCACTGCTGCCGAAGTGTGTGTGCGCGCGTTTGCATGCAGTCTCTCGCCGCCATTGGGCTCAGCAGAGACAAAGGGGAGATCGCTTCCGGTTTATTCGTTGCTTTATTGCAACGACTCGTTCAGTAGAAGAGTGTGTGTGTGTGTGTGTGTGTGCTGGAGCCTCTTCTCCCTTTTCCTTCCACCGCCCCGTTACACGTATGTTTGTGTGTGCGTGTGTCGCGCTTGTGGCGTTTGCTGGTTGCTGTTCTGAAGCAGAATAAACGCACATGCCGGATGTGACGCTTACCGAGATGATGGCAGAGTCCGACTCCACCGCCTAACTCGCCCCTTCGCTACGCGCTTCTTCCGTCATGGTTCACTCCTTGTTGTGGCACCGCAGCACGTTCATCTCCATCAGCAGCGCTGTCGACTTCCGCTGTCAGTGCTGCAGCTGCGGCGGTGGTGTTATCACTCCCTTGCGCCATTAGCCGCGCACATGTCAGCGCAAACAGACGGTCCGGCACCGCGTTCAAGTAGCCGTCCATCCACAACATGAAGCGTGCCGCGTAGCTGGGTGGATCGATAATGGTAGGTTCACGACGGATGTAGCCAAACACGGTGTCCAGTCCCGACTTCATCTTCGACTCGAGCACTTTTGCAGAGGAGTACGGGTGAAGAAAGTCGATCATACCCACATACAGGTTGCCGTTGCCGACAGATGCCATGAGAGAGTAGTCCATGATGCCGCTGTCCGCTAGCAGCTGCGTATCGTGGGACAGGTGCTCCATCAGTCGACGTTTCGCTTCAGGCGTGCAGAAGAAGAAATCGCCGTTACGGAGTCGTTCTTGGACGAGGTCGACATCGAGCCGCACCGCAGCACGCTGCTCTGTTGTGCGGTTACGCTGGCTCCCTTTCAAATCCCATGTTTCACGCACAGGGCGTTGGAAGAGAAGTTGCTCCGCTACCATGAAGCAGTGCGCACCATCCGGCAAGTAGTCGCGTAATGTTTGTTGTTGTTGCTGCTGCTGCTGTGGTGTTTGGGTTGCTGGTGCGTCCGCTGCAGTGGAAACAGCTGTGAACCGGCCGCGCGAGCTTTGTACGTGCACGACGTACAGGCCCAGCACCTTTCCCAGCGTAGACTCACGGGGAAAGAAACCTGATGACGACGAGGATGAGGAGGAGGATGGTGACGACGAGTAGTATTCTGCCATCCGCGCAAAGTACTTTGGTGCCCACTCCTTGAAGTAACGCAGCTCCGTCGACTTCACGCACTTCAGCAGAAAGCGGCCGTCCTCCGTCACGAAGAAGCGCGACTGCGATTTGCCCCCCTCCGTCGTGAAGGGCCGACAGCGCAGCAAGGCGGCAGCGAAGTCCAGCGGTGCGTTGTCGGTGTACAGCACGTGCAGCGCCGCAAACGCGTGCGGGAAGAGCACCTCCACCGTTACTTTGAGTTCACCAGCCGCGTTGTTGCTGTTGTTGCCGGTGCTGCTGCCACCAGGGCCTCCTCCAGCTACCCCTGCACCGCCGAATCCGATGATGGCGCTCGCACCCGTCGCGCCGGCCTCCACGATGGCGTTTACAGTGTTGCTCACGGTACCGCTGCTGCTGCTTACACGGCTTGAAGGGAGAACTGGCTTGTACCCGCACAGGCTGCAGGCGAGGGACGTCGGCCTGCCTGCGTCTGCTTTACCACTCTGTCGGAGAGCGTTCAGCGCCTCTGCACGGGTCACAGAGCTGGTGAAGAGTAGCGGAGGATTGAGACTGGCCACCGAGCTGCCACTCACATTGAAGCCTACCGTGGAGCTGCTACGCAGGTTGGGCTGCGGGAACGCCTCTGCGGTGAGGGCAAAGGTGACGCGCGGGGTGGACGGTGCGGAGGCGAGGGAGGCGCTCCGGTGGAAGGTGCCGGAGTCGCTTGTGACCACCGGGCTGGACGGCGAGAGGGGTGACGCCCCCATGACGCCGCTGTACATCAGCTCCAATGACACGGCCAGGATGCTCGTCGGTTCACCCAAACGAATCCACTGCGGACGGTCAGGGTGAAAGTAGCAGTCCTCTAAGTTGCGCAGCACGCCACGCTCGACGGACTGCATTGTCACAACGGCTGCCGCAGCGGCGCCGGGGCCGTCGCGAGGAGCTCCAGTTGCGGTTACCGGGGGCGTGGTTGCCAGTTTGCCTTGTAGTATCTTGCGCGTTTCCGCTTGCCAGGCACGGTAGTCAGACATGAGTGTAGGGATGAGGTGTTGCCGCAGAGGACGCAGAAACAGCGCGACTTCCGTCGTCCCGCGCAGCTGCGACTCGCGCAGCGCCTCCACCGCCACCTGCGCTCGCTCGCAGAGTTGGCTGAGGGGGGAAGACGGCGGCTGTGACGGACTTGTGGTGGCGGCATCCGACGATGGCGCGTCGTCGTCGACATCCGTCTGCCCATTTGGTGTGATACCGGCGTTCAGTGCCGCGTTCAAGGCAATATGAAAACCTGTGACGGTCTGCTGCAGCTCCTCTGCATCGTGCGTGGCGTACCAGACGTCGGTGGCTGACACACCGCCTGCCGCTGCCGACGCAGACAGCGCGGGTGGTGTGGGTATAACCGGCAGTGGGTATTGAATCTTCAGCAGTGGAATGGAATCAATGAGAAGGGTCACTGTGTCCTTGTATTCAGCAGGCATCTCACCTAACCTGACACCGACGCCGCCACAAGTTGCAGCAGTGACAGCTGCGTCTGGGTGGAAGGTGAAGACGAGGCGCAGGCGTTGCGGGAGCGTCGACGATGCACAGATCACCGCCATCCACCCGTAGAACACCCACTCCAAGAAGGCCGCGGTGGAGAGGTTTAACAAGTGCGGTGAGCAGATGGGGACGTTGACGTCGATGCGTGGCGGCGGCACCGACGCTGATGTCTCGCCTGCTTGCGTTCCACTCACTTCACTCGAAATTCGTAGCGTGAAGTAGCCCTGAAGAAAGTGCAAGAAGGCGTTGCCGGCGGCCGCGTTGGACGATTCCCCCGTGGCAGCCATGCGGGCCACCGTCTGACGCATCGCAGTGAGGGAGAACGCCGCCTTCTGCGCTGCCTCCAGCCCTGCGTGCGGCACAATCCGTGAGCCGCCCGCGCCTCCCGTGAGGCTGGCATTACTGCTATTGCTGTTGTTGCTGTTGCCTGCGGTGACGGCTACTTTCGGAGCGGCCCGTGCAGCCCGCACGCGCACGCGGTGGCCACCGTGCAGGTAAAGCAGCTGCGACTCGGTCGATGTACAGCGGGAGAGGAGAAATGTATAGAGGCTGCCGTCGCCGGTGCCGTAGAAGGTTGCGACAACGCTCTGCTGCACCACCGCGTAGCTGGACTCCGCTCGTGTGGCTGCCTGCGGCGTGTGTGTCCCATCATCCAGACCAGAGCTTAGCAGACCAACGAGGTCACTGCGGGAGGTGACGGCTGAGGGTGGACGAGACGCCGGCAGCGACGTGGTATCCACTGCCAGATCAGAACTGCGTGCCCTGGTCAGCGAGACTGTCGCCAAGTTCTCTGCGGAGAACGGCAACGGAGAGACGCTCCTGACGCTTCTCGTGGTGCCACTGCTGCTGGTGTGGTTGTTGCCGCTACTGTTGCTTTCAAAAAGATGATCCATGAAGACAACGTTTAGCACCAGTGTGTCGCGGACGCGGCTGGCAGCCGCACCGGCGCTCTGGCAGGCGGAGAGCATTTCAGGCGGAAACTGACATCCGCAATTGAGAGAAAGACACGAGGTGGCGGCGGTTGTCTCCACCGTCGCCGCAGCGGAGGCCACATCAGCGATGATACTCACGTTATCGCCAGAAAAGTGGAGCAGTGTGCAGAGCCAGTGAGCCTGCATGGCCGCGTGATAGGCGGCGATAATCGACTCCATGCCGAGCTGCTCCAAGGCACTCCACTGATGTGGTGCAACAGCAGCCTCACGATCCATCCGACAGGTGTCCTCATTTTTGCTTCTCACGGTGCTGCTGCTGCTACGGCTGCCGGTGCTAGTCCGTCGCGCAAGACTCGCGCCACGGAAGACCAACGTGTGAAAGCAGACGTCGCTAAAGCCCGAAAACGCACAGCAGCGATGCTCTTCCGCCAGCTCAAGTACTTCGAAGCGGGCACACCCGCCAAGCGGCGCGGTCGTCGCGAGGTCGGACACGCTGACGAACTGCAGATCCGCGATGATGTCCGCGTGGAGGCACCACGAGAGCCGCGCGAGGAAGTCGTGACCAACGTGCAACAGCACTCGCATATGACCTTCCGCCTCGATGCGTTCACGCAGGTAGTGGTGCATGCCGCCTTCCACCACAATGATATCCGGGTTCCACACAACAAGGCGCTGAAAGAGCTTATCGAGGTACCCACTGTAGGAGCGCACGTAGTCGACGAGGTCCTCAGCGGGCTGCACTGGGTAGGAAAGGTGGCCGGCGAGGAGAAGCACACGTGGCCGCTCACATGGCTTCATCGCACGTTTGGAAGGCAGTCGTTGCGGGCAGAGAAGTCCAGGGTAGACCACACACTGCGTCGGCAGTGCTGAACAGGGAACGGAGAAGAACGCGACGTGCTCGTCAATGCTGGCCCCAAGGGCGACGACGGTGTGCTGCACCACGTACCACGCAATGCTAGCGAGGTGTGTGCTGAGAAAGCTAGAGCAGCTGCTGCCGGGAAACGACGCCTCCACTGCGGCGCAGATACGGGAAAGTATGTGCGTCGTACACGCCGTACTGTAGGTGCCGAGGAGTGTCGTCTCTGTGTCGTTCAGCTCGCCATCTTCGTGAAGTGCTGCACTCCCTTCGCGGCCCCATTCACTTTGGTTCGTGACGCCGACTTTGGTGGTGTTCAACGCCTCCGCACTTCGCACGCGGAAAACGGCTGTGAAGTTGCACGGGTTGCTGAACACGTGTACGACGGCTCCCGCCGCATGCAGCCCATACGGCGTGCCACCGTTCACGTCACTAACAGAGAGCTTGCGGTGCTCCTTCGCTTTCATCAAAGCCTGATGAGCTGTCCACCACTGTTCCATGGACGCCGTGACGTGGTGCTGCACGTGCCCGATGGAGTACGTCACCTCCCGCTCCTCTGCGTTTTCTTCGTGCCGCAGTGGTGGCCGAGAAAAACACGCACCGTTCTCTGCATGTAACTCACCACGGCTGTACTGGCAAGAGTGTGAGGCGGCGCTGTCGTAGAGGGGTGTCGTATTCGCAGAGTTGGGTGAGGACGACGCGTGCGCTGCGGGTACGGAAGGTGGCAAAGCGGTTGGCTCCTCCACCTCCGACGCCTGTGGTGCCGTGGCTCTTGAGCGAAGCGGTGAGGGAGTGTTGAACGGCGACGTCGTCTCTAGACGTGCTGATGCAGACACGCCAGCTGCAGCAGCAAAGGAAGAAGCGGGAGACGATGCTGGAAGCTGTGATGGTGCGTTGCCGCTGGACGATGGGTGAAACTCCACCCGCGACGCCGACAGGGACTCCCGCTCGGCATTTTCGAGGATGGTGGCGGCGCAGCGGCAGCAGAGGCGGGTGGCGAGCTCCGCCTGCACCTCCTCGTCCAACGCGACAGAGGGCACAGGAGCGGGTGACGGGGCGGTGAAGGCCGCCTCCGTTGACCTGTCAGGCAATGGGCGAGGCACCCGAGTCGGGGAAGGCGCAAACCACTCGTACACGTTGTCGATGAGACTATGCGAGGCGGCACCGCTCTGCGCGTTGTCGTAAAGGCACTCGTGGCAGAACACCTGACCACAACGGCGGCAGTGGTGGCGGCGACGGAATATGGTGAACTTCTCGCTACACCCTCGGCAGCGCAGCGCGTACCGGTCCTCCACCCATAGCGAGCGATCAGTGGGCATGGACGATGGAAAAGGGAGAGAAAACAGAAGTGACCCACGCGTGAAGCAGCCGATGCCGTCGACGACACAGGGCGTTCAACTGACGTGCACTGGCCTAAGAAGGCCAGCTGGCAATCACACACACACACACGTAACAGGCTGCAAAACACAAGCAGCGCAGGGTGAAGGTGTACGCAAAGGCAAAGCAGAGGAGCACAGCGTAGTATTTTTGTATCAGTCAAGTGCTGACCACATGTTTATCATGTTAAAGCGCGAAAAGAAACGCCATCAAAAGAGAAAAAAAAAGCGCAGGACACGGTGTCGAAGGGTGGGGGCGGGGCAGCTGTGTTGGAGAAGAGGGTGAGTGTAGGGCACTGCGAAGGGACCGTGAACCTCCTACTCAAATGAAAGGGATAGAGGAAGTACTCTTTCTTTTTTTTGTGTGTGTGGATAACAAACAAAAAGGAGCCTGGGTCATTCCCTGAGCACACGTCGAAATGGCGCCACCCCAGCGGGAGACAGAACACGGCATCGAGCTGGTGCACGTCTTCACTTGGCGCGGTAAAGATGTTGCACGGAGGACATCACGTTGACGGTGCAACCGCTTCGTTGGGTTTGACCGCTTTGATGCCTCGTGCACGCATCAGAAGCGCACCCACACACGCGTTCTCGTTTCAAAAATCTATCAAGCATGATCAGGAAAAAAAAGCCCGTCAAGAGAAATGAAAAGACTCATCTGTAATCAGGAAATGGAGAAGAAACACCCCAAAGGCTGTCATCCGATCGAGTTGCGGGGAAGAAGAGGAGCGTGGAGGAGGGCATGCGCCCTTTGACAAACCCAAACACTCACATACACAAAGACGAAAACAACTCAACAAACGCACACTGTAGTTCTCGTTTCACTAACGGAAAGAAAAGAATGCGACATTCAAACTCTGACACGTTCACGCACGCATACCACTTCACCCCTCTGTTCGAAGAGGAAAGGGAAAGGGAGGTACACAGATATGCACACATAAAAACACGCGCTCCAGCAAACAGCAAAAACAAAACGAAAAGAAAGGCGATACGGCAGTTCAACGTGAGAGAAGGCCAAGAGCACGGGAGTTCGTTTTTGGTTCGTTTTACGCTGGCCAAGGAAAGAAGGGGAAGGAAGGCAAGGGAGGTGTTGGCTGCGGTGCGTTCGTCCGTCAACAGCTGTACCACCTCAACAACAAAACAAGAAAAGCAGTCATAACTGCGGAAGAAGAAAAGGTAACGGGTGATCAGGTAGTTCGTGTGCCTATGAAAGAAAAAAAAACGAGCAAAGAGACATGTGTGGAAAATAATAATAAAAAAAGAACGTAATCATCGATCGTCGTGGATCGCCTACAGTGGCGCACGTTAAACAACAGCACCAGCACATACACATACACAAGGATTGAGACAACGAAACGAAGAAGCTGCTTCACCTCTCGCCAACCTCGTGCAGAGCGGGTGTGTGTCTGCAAAAGCTAAGGGAAAGGGCCAACAGCTGCGCAAGTGTAAACAAAAAAACGCACCACCTCACACAAGAACGACACCTGCGTGAGTACACGAAACCACAGGAACTGCAACCACAACTACAACAAAAAGAAATCGTTTGGTAATATAAAAACAAAAATCAAGAAAAAGAGAGAAGGAAGTTTGCCAACACCTCCCATCCCCGTATCTCCACGCAACCAGCTGCCGTATTCTTCTTCATTCCTAGACGATACGACACACCCTTTCAAAGCAAAGAAAAAACAAAGAAAACAAAGAAGCACAACAACAAAATGCACGACATCGTTTTCCTTTTTTTTTGCTCTTTACTGCCCTCACGCTAGGGTGTCCGCAATCAGCTTCTTCTCTTCCTCCACGTGTACGGAGCCGTAGCCAGTAGACGGCGATGCCACGGCAGGACGGCTGATCACGCCGATCCGCGTCTGCTTCATGCCGAGCTTGCGCAGCAGGCTGTTCATGCGCGGCCGCATGTGCGTCCACATACCCATGTTGCGGGGTTCCTCCTGCAGCCAAACAAACTCCGCATCCCCGTTGCGCTGCGCGTATTTCTCCATCACGTCCGCCACCTGCTCCCACGGGAACGGCGCGAGCTGCTCGAGCGTGACGAGCACCACATCGTTGTGCACCCCCGGGTTCTCCTTCTGCATCGCCGTGCGGGCGTCGTTCACGATGCTCTCGATCTGGCCAGAGCAGAAGACCACCTTGCGTGGCACGACGTCCTGCGACTGCGCGGTGTCGATGACCGCCCGGAAGGCCGAGCCCTTCGCCATCTCCGATAACGTAGACAAGTTCGGCGCACGCAGGCGGGCCTTGGAGAAGAAGTTGACCAGCGGCTTTGAGAACTCGCGCAGACCCTGTCGGCGCAGGATGTGGAAATAGTTCGCCGGCGTGCTAGGGTACGTAACCTGCCAGTTGTGGTTGCGGATGCGCACCTCCAGCGCCTGATCGTTCGGAAACTTGCGGAAGTCGGCCGGCACGCCGTCGGCGTCGTCGCTCAGCTGCAGAAAGCGCTCAATGCGTGCCGAGCTGTGCTCCGGCCCGGCACCGGAGTAGCCGTGTGGCAGGGACAGGATGAGGCTGCTGTGCTCGTTCCACTTCTCCTCTGCGCAGCCAAGGAACTGGTCGAAGATGACCTGGGCACCGTTGGCAAAGTCACCGAACTGGGCCTCCCACATGGTGATAGCCTTGGTGTTCTCCATGTTGTAGCCCATCTCGAAGCCGCACACGGCTAGCTCCGACAAGGAGCTGTTCGAAATCGTCACCAGCGCCTGCGTCGGCGACACAGTCTTGAGGGGGAAGTACTTTAGGTTGGTCTTGGAGTCGGTAATGGCGGCGTGGCGCTGCGTGAAGGTGCCGCGCTCAACGTCCTCTCCAGTGAGACGAACGGGGATGCCTTCCATCGAGAGGGTGGCGAGGGCCATCAGCTCGGCCTGGCACCACTCAATAGCGTCACCGTGCTCGGTGCCCTTCTTGCGTGCCGCATAGGTGCGCTCCACCACTGGCTGCGGCTTCTGCATCTCCTTCGGGATTGTGGCGAGGTGGACACCGACGCTGCGGAGGGTGTTCGCATCGACACCGGTGTCCACAGCCGGCACCGGGGGCGGCACGCGTGCGGCGAGGATCTTCGCGTTGGAAAGGTCAGCCGACGTGTTCTCGCTCTCCGGGTCGAACACCGGGACGACCTTGACGAAGTCCTGCATGCTGTTCATACGTTCGTAGGCTTGGCGCAGCACCGAGTCCCACTCCTTGTCCTTCGCTGCCGCCTCCTCCTTGGTGAGGATGCCGTCCGCGATGAGCGTCTTTGTGTATATGTCGACTAGGCGGGGGTGGTGACGGATCTGCTCGTACAGGTGCGGCTGCGTGAAATCGGGCAAGTCCGCCTCATTGTGTCCGTTGCGGCGGTAGCACACGAGGTCGATTATGATGTCGCGGTGGAAGTGCTGACGGAAGCGAGCGGCCAACTTCGCTGCCTTCACGCAGGCGTCGACGTCGTCGCCGTTGACGTGCAGCACCGGTGCGTTGTTCACCTTGGCGAGATCGGTGCAGTACGCACTCGCGCGCGAGTCCTTTGGGTTTGTCGTGAAGCCGATCTGGTTGTTGATCACGACGTGCAGCGTGCCGCCAACGTGGAAGTTCTCGAGCTCGCAGAAGCCCATCGTCTCGTAGCAGGATCCCTGCCCGGCAAAGGCGGCATCGCCATGCACGAGAACCGGCAGCACCGTCTTGCACTCCACGTCGTTCGTGTGCACCTGTCGCGCCCGCGCCTTGCCGAGAACGAGGGGGTTTACCGCCTCCAGGTGTGACGGGTTCGGCAAGAGATCAAGCTCCACTGTGTGGTTATTGGGCAGCGTGACGGTCTTTCGCATGCCCAAGTGGTACTTCACATCACCGCTCAGGTGCGCGTCTGCCACGGCGGCGCGACCCTCGAACTCGTTCAGGATGGCGTGCAGCGACTTGTGGATGACGTTCGTCAGGAAGTTCAGGCGGCCGCGGTGAGCCATGCCGATGATGACGCTGCTCACGCCAGACTCGCTGGCTGTCTGGATGGCCGCATTCATCGTAGGGATGAACGCCTCACCACCGTCAAGGCCGAAGCGCTGCTGGGTGGCGTACTTCACCTGCAGGAACTTCTCAAACCCGCAGGCCTTCACGACGTCGTTGTAGTACTGCTTCCGCTCCGCATCCGGCAGCGGCTCCAGGCAGTTCTTGATCTCCTGCCGGAACCAGTTGCGCAGGTCGAAGTAACCAGATGACATAAACTCAAATCCAATAGGGCCGCAGTACAGGCGACGGAGTTGTGCCACGATCTCGCCTAGCGTCATGGCAGTGCCACCGCTCACGAAAGTGGCGTCGTGACTGGCACCAAAGGTGACGTTAAAGACCTGGCTCAGATCCTCCTTGGTGAAGCCGAACTCCTCCGGCGACAAGGTATGCTCGCCGAGTACCTGATTATCGGCGTGGTAGCCGATGATGGGGTCTACGTTGGCCATGTGGTGGCCGAAGCGCTCGTACTCGCGGACCATCCACGAAATCCGCATGTTGTCGCGGCGTTGCTTCTCCGAGAGCGACTTGGGGTCAATGGGGCGACTGAAGGTGGTCACCACAGGAGCGTCGTTATTCCCAGACCGGATCGCCTCCAGCACGGGTACCCAACTTGGGTCGACCAACGCGCTGTCCGCCTCGTACTGCCGCATCAGGTTCTCCACGTACGTCTGGTTCTCAGACGCGATAAGCTGATCGAACGGGTTCGGCTTGCGAATCGTGCGGGCGTCGGTAAACGCACGCACCACAGAGGCGCGGACGATCACCCCGTTCAGCGCACGGCGCATCATTTTTTTTTTCTGATGATCTTTCTTTTTATATCTTCTCAAAAAAGAGAAATGACTAACACGCACAGTTGTGTGTGCGTGTGTGTGTGTGTGTGATGACGGTTGGCTACGCTACTACGAAGAGAGACTAAAGTAGAGATAAATAGACTGATAATTAACAACACGAGGTGCGGCACAGTCAAAGAAAGTGGCGTGTCACGTGTGACAGAGACGCTAGGCTAACAAGGAAGAGGGGGCGGGGAGAAGGGTCCCAAAACGCAAAACAGCGTTTTTTTCTTTCTTACGATTCGTTGCAGAAAACAAACAACTCAGCGACTACGAGAGGGATGGAGAGAGAGCGGTGAGTGCGCGCGTGTGTGTGCGGCGAGCGGTTGGGGAAGGCGAAAGAGGTAGAATAGAGAGGGAAAAAAAGCAGAAAGGCCCCGTTGTTAAAAAAAAAAAAACAGAAAACAAGCAATAAGATGCTTGCAGTACGGCGTACAACACATCATCACAGCAAGACAGGACACTGAAAATGTGATACCTCTATGGCGCACAGCAGACGAAAAGAGAGGACTTCCACTGACACACACACAATAAGGAGTGCTCTTCCTTTTCTCTGCAATTCACTCTCTCTCAAAGAAGCGTGCTTTCAGCACGCCTCCAGGTTTTGATTAAACAGCGCAGCACGGCAGTGATGCTGTCCGCACTTTCCTCGATGGAGACGGTGTGGAAAGGCGTAGCAGTCATACAGCTAGCCGCTGCCGCGATCCAGGAAGTTTGTGTGTGTGTGTGTGTGAGCGAATGGCTACAGAGCAACAACAACAAAAAACAAGAACATCAATCAAACAAGCGTAGCGAATCAAGTTAGAGCCCTGTGAAGCGGTAGTGCAACAATCACCGGAGCACGGCATAACACGAAGACATTGCGACGTGACGGGCGGCTACGTTAGTGACTCCCTGCTCCTACTCCACCTTTATTTTCTTGCTGAAAAACTTGTGCAACGTCTCCGGGGACCACATGGTGATGCGCACTGTCGCAGCATCCTTTCCCTCATCGTCCACCAAGACAATCTGCGGGTAAAGAGCCGCGTACTCGTCGTTGAAGGAGAGGTACTGGAAATACGGCTCCTCCTTGTAGGTGCGATAGAAGACGGCCAGCGAGCCAACACTCGACGCCTCTAGTGCTCGAAAGATGTAACGGCCCTCGATGCGTGCGGCCGGGTACTTCTTGTTTGCCTCATCGACGTCGTCGTTCTCGGCTGTGCAGCAGTCTTGGCATTCCTGCTGCATTTCTGCGCTTTGCGTCACCAGGAAGAGTTTTTCGCAGTACTTGCAACGTACGACGTCCTTGTTGAAGCCAAGGTCCAGGCACTCAGCCGGTGTGCGTTTGGCGTGGACAGGCAACGTCGCCGCCACCAACAGCAATGTGGTGGCAGCTAACAGAGAAGCGAAGAGGACGTAACGCATATCTTTTGTCTTTTATAGAATTCTCTCCTTTTTTTTTGTTTTGCGTCTTCGTGTGAGTAGCACGAGAAGAGGCGATGAGCCGAGGCGGAAAGACGAGTAACAAGATCAACAACAGCGCTATATATACGTACGTGTGTATGTAAACTGCAGCGATACCGTACCACTGTTCGAAAATGCTCAACAGAAAAAAAAAACGAGGGTGTTGCGTGCCTACGAAGAGACACAGAGGAGGACGGAGAGGAAAAACACAGAGGTTAAGGAAGAGAGGGGGGGGGGACAGAGCAAAGCGTAGCAGGGAGAAGGGAAGAACGATGAATGCCAACAAGAGAGTTGGTTCCACCGCTGATTATCATACCACTTTTTCCTTCCTCATACAAGGGGGCACATCACGGAAGGTCGTCCACGCGCGGTTCCCAGCTTTTTTTCCCCCTATTCTATCGCTTCGCAAACAAAGGGAGAATTAAGAGGGGAGACGGTGCTAGGTCGGCTGTGCAGCTCGTAGCTGCCGGTGTGAGGGCCTGGGAGCTTGATCCGCTGAAAACGGAGCGAGTTTCTCAACTCCTCAATGTGTCTGCAGCAGCGAAAAGTCAGCCGGAAGACAACAAGCAACACCCGCCCTCTTCTCCTTACGTGAACGCAAAAAGAGACAATGAGGTTGCGGATAACAGCTGCATACCCTTACCGCAGAACACGTGTGTGCTTGTTTGTGTGAGTATGCCTGAATTGGAGATACTGAAGTACAGAAGTTACATCGTGGGGATACGAGTCTCAACGACAGAGTACACGAAACAAACAAAAAAGAAAAACAATCAGGAAAAGCGTGACTCGGCACGAAAAGGTGCGCGATTCTCCCACTCCTCCCTGCCTGTGGCCTCCTCCCTCGTCTGCTGCAAGCGCAGCTAGCTCAAATATTACATCGTCTTCGCTGATTCTAAAAAAAAAAAGGTGGCGAGAAAGAGCGTGTTATGTACTGGTGTGTGTGTGTGTGTGTGCATTTCTCGGAGCATGAGCGAGCATATCACGGGTGATGAAGGAAGAGAAGGAGGCAGGAAGGAGAAGAGGGAGGAAGAGGCCGCGCTTCTAGGGTGGTTTACATCGCTTCAGGCTGCAAGCAGGGATGAACAGCAGCAACGGCAAAAAGAGCTCTCGTATGCGTGAAATGGGGGGAGAGCAAAACAAAAGAAAGAAAAGGTTGTGCTTTGTTGTCGTCGTCTCCGTTACTTCTTTACCGGCTGGTTCGCTGCGATCGCAGCGAGGGAGTGCGGGTAAGTGGACGTGCCCTTCACAAGGCGCATAAATTCTTCGTAGGTGACGCGCGGCGCCGCCGTCGGAAACAGCTTTGTAGTGAGTGCGGCCAACTCCTCATCTGGGATCGAGGTGATTTCCAGTTTCTGCCGTACACACAGGCGGAACTCGTCGGCACCGATGAGGCTATCCTTCGCGTAGTCGGTGATGGCGCGAAACTCCTTCATGAAAAGCTGACGGCGGTCTGTGTAGAGCTGCATGAAGTGTGCTGCCCCGCTGGCTGCTGTGGCGTTCTCCTGTGCCTGGCGCGCCTTCTCCTCCACCTCCTTCGGGTCCGTCACGAAGCTCTTCGTCTCGTGGTCGGCGCTCTCTTGGTAAATCACCTCCCATGAGCGGTCGTCACTCGCCACCGCGTCGCCCTCCGGCAGAATGCGTCCCGCCACCTCCTCGTAGCTCACGTAGGATTCGTTGTTCTTGTCGAAGAAGCGAAGCACCGTCAGAATCTCCTGCTCCGTGACATCCAACTTCAGCCGGTCCATGATGGAGAGGAAGACAGCCATGTCGAGCCCACCGCTCCGGTTCTGGTCAGCCAGGCGAAATGCCTCGGCCAGCCCGGTGGTGCGGCTGCGCAGCATCGCCTGCAGCTTTCGCACTACCTTGTTGATGTCGGAGTGGCTAAACTCCTCCGGGTTACGCTCCATGTAGTCGAGGGAGTGGGCATCGGAGTTGAGGATGACGAACGGGTACGCGTTCAGCACGACACGAGCGCCAACGTAGAAGTCATCCGGCTGGAAGTATTCGCCGTCGGGTCGACGTACCTTCTGCCGTTGTAGGAACTTTCCACCCACGATGCCGCTGTTACGGATGACAGGTTCGAAGATGGCAATAGTGTTGTCAGCGGGGTAGACCGACAGCACAAAGCGACGCACCGTGTCGTCCGCCTTGCCGTTGTCCAGACGGGCAAAGAACTTCACGACGGAGTTGGCGTAACGGTGGCGGCGCATTTCCTCGTGCTTCACGGTGTGCTGGGCTCGCTTCTCCTCCTCGGAGATCTCGCGGCGGGTGGAGCTGGGTGGCACAAACGGCGGCGGCAGTCCACCATGCAGTGGGGCGTACTCTGTGATGCCGAACTTTTCCGCAATGTAGTCCTTCGTAAATTGGTTGTAGTCGTGGATCTTCACGGCGCGGCCGTAGAGGTTCAGGACGTTGCCGATGCGGATGTCCTCATCGCTGTAGTAGACGGTGTTGGCGTTCTCCTTGAAGGTGACGGAGCCTAGCGTGGACGAGTCGAAGCGACCGGCTGGGTCTGTCGGCTTGGCGATGCGCTGGCGGCTGAAGAAGGTGGGGAAAGGGTCACGGCCGCTGTTCTGCACGTCCTTCTCCACCAGTGCGATGCTCCCATCACTGAGGAAGTAATACAGGGTCAGAAAGTGCTTCGTGCCGTAGAGGCTGGCCGTGTCGTCCCACGTGCAGTCGCAACGCAGCACCTTGCGGTCGTTCTCCAGAAACCGCTGCGTCGCCTGCACCTGCGCGGCGGACAGCGTCGTGTTGAGAGGGCTAGAGGCGGCGATCGAAGGGATGCCGCGAGCCTTCGTAGCGGGCCTGGCGCGGCTGGCGGAGTAGGTGTCGTTTGGCAGCGGCAGTGCATCCGGGACCACCTCCCCCGCTTCCTGCAGCAACGAGCGAGTGAAGGCGTCGGCGTCGTAAAGCACGTAGGTGCGGCCATAGAAGGTGATCGACTCTCCCACCTTCAACTGCATGGCGGTGATGGGTGTGCCGTCCGGGTTGGGCACAATGTGCCGCTTCAAGTTGGCGGGGAAGGCGAAACCAGAGTTATCCAGCTTCGGCTCCGTCACGCTCATCGTGCCGTCCTCCAGATAAAAGTTCAACACCACCTTGCGCACCCGCTCCGTCTCCAGGGCACTCTCCGTGACCGGCTCCATCGCGTAGCCGTAGAAGCGTAACACACGGCCCGTCAGGTCTTCCCGTGCGTCGGCGTTGCCCTGGGACGCAGCACCAATTGCGGAGGTCGTGTTTGCGTAGCTTCCTGCCCTGGCTGCCAGCGTGCTGTTGTTCGTGCGGGTGCTGGCGCCGAGGGTGCGGTCAGCGGGGACGCCGTCGACGTGCGTGGATCCGTCAGCGCGGGCGCCGTGGATCTGCCGGCGGTCGTAGTTGCGCCGCATCATCTCCTCGCCACATGACATGCCCGGCACCATCGGGAGCCGGAACTCCTTCTTCATCTGCTGCGACTGTTGATACGCCATTTTTTGCGCTGACGCTGCTCGCACGGTGCAGAGGAGGGAAAGACTGTGGCACAAGAAAGAGCAAAAAAAAAGAGAGGATGAAGCTGCAGTTGAAGCTCCAGATACTCGAACAGAAAATGGAATAGATGCGTTGAAGTGGAAGGTGACACAACCCCTGTGCAGAAAAAGCAAGTTCCCAAGACAATCTCAGAACGCACACTCACTCATACACGCTAAGACACGTTTAAGGTAATTGCAGACTGCAGAACCCGGCTTGACAACCAAATGAAAGCGTGTGCGGTCACAACGCATGTGTGTGAAATAAGCAAAAAAGAGAGAGCGTCAAAGAGAAGAGGGGATCAGAAGATTAAGGACTCTGTGGTGTGGCACCGCTGACACGCGGTGAGGCCCAGAAAGGACACAAGTCTTCCGCCGCCGTAGTTCTTGTCTTGTTACTGTGCTGGCATGAGGAAAAGTGCGCAAATGCAGAACTTGGTGATAACGCCGCTTGTCCCATACTTCTGCAGCCTTCTCCCACTTCCTCTTCTCCAGCTTTGTATCGCAGCGCACGAAGGTGACATAATTCGATCCTTTTTGTCTCTCTTGTCGCCTTATCGTCAAAGAGAGGGGCAGAAGAAGGTTCTCGTGAAGGGCTGTACAGAAGTTCCCTTTCATTGGTGTTTTACGCATCATCTGTTTGTTCTGGCTGTTTTCTGCCTTTTTTGTAAGGGCTTTATTAACACGGTCTTGGCCATCGCATGACTGTGCCTCCGTTCACGGAGGCGAACATCAGAAAAGATGAGGGAAAGGGGAGGGGGAGGGAAAGAGGCAGAGAAAGAAAGGCGCCGCCTCCAGCGGTGAACTCGTCTCTCACTCACTCCCTCTTCCCCCACGCAGTGGTGTTTGGAATTGGAACATCGTGGTACAACACGGCGTTGGTGCCGTAAAAGAGAGAACAGAAAAGCAAAAAAAAAAAAATGACATCCCCTTCTCCTCGGCAAGTCCCACGCTATCCGTATGCCCACACTCACGTACTTCAGTATGGGCGGGAGGGGGAACTCTCAAGGAATAGAGAGGTGGAGCGGGGGTCAGGGAGAGGTGGGAGCAGGGGGAAGAAAGAAATCCGTAGGCGATCATGATGCTGACATCGGCTGATCCAGGATGCTCCGTGGCGGGACGACAAAGACGCGAAGGCAGCCACCTGCCAAGCGCACCACCACCACACCGTTCGCGTAGTGCGCCTCGCGAACCGCCCGCAGATCACCAACGTCGTCCCTCACCCACACCCGCGTAAAGACAAACATGTCCGTCATGTCAACCATCTGCAGGAGCCCGTCGTCGTAGCCCACAAAGAGCAGCCGATCAGCGGCGCTGGCGACAAGAAGGGTGCACGCTGCAGTGGACAACGACGACCGCTCTGGACTGCTACGTGAAGACGACTTTGCCGCGTCAGTGGAAAAGCTCAACGCCTTCTTTGCTCCCGCCACCGCTGCAGCAGACATCGACGCACACGGTGTAACAGTCCCGTCACGAGTCACACGGTACTGTTCCCGCCCTTCATCATCGTAGAGGGCAACGTCAGACAGCGTGGCTGCACCACCGCTGCTGCTCATGCCAGATGCTGCAAAACGAACCGCGGTGGTGCCGGCGTCGCAGAGGCGAGCTCGCGTGCCACCCTGCCGCGCTGCCGCCTTCATCAACACGCGTTTGCGGCCCGAGACGACGTTGACGCACACGACGTCGGACTCCCCGCTCTCGGCTACAACGATGTCGACGCTGGAGCTGCCCATGGTGGGTTCTACGCCAACGGATGTGCCGCTTGACGAGGCAGACGCCCTGGCCAGCGCTTCCGGGGTCGTCCATGTTTGATCGACGTCTCCGTGCGCTTTTCTTTCGGCATGACTATTGTTGCGGAAGACGCTGCGACTGCGAAGGAGCATACCACGACTGTCACGTACGACAATCATGCAATCATTCTCCCCTGTCGATGCATTAGGTTTTGCCTGAGTGGCGGGTGAAGTAAACCACTCCACCCTCACGTGCGCCTCCTCGATGCTGTTCGACTGCACCGAGACAAGACTGCTCTGCGACGGCGCCGGTACATCCACGTAGTCCTCCCAGCAAGCACAGTCCCCCACCACCACCGCCGCCGTAGCCCCAGCCTCCTCGAGGTTTGTGGGAAGGACAGCGAGAGACACACGCTGCGTGGCGAGCGACTCCCCAACACTGCTTTGCGACGTCACCGCTAAGAGGGCCCCGCCATGCCCTGTTGGCTGCAAGGACGAGATGGCCGTAATGCAGGCGGTGTGTTTACCACTTGTCGCTGTCCATTTGCACGGCCCAATAGCTCGCCACTCGCTGTGCGTGGACGCCTTCACGTAGTGCAGCAGCTCCCCACTGCGGGTGCCGACGAACAAGCACAGCGCGCGATGCTTCGCTACATCGCCGCACAGTCGTGCGCACGTCAACCCGCCTGGTTGCTGCGACGATGGAGGCAGCGGTAACACAACGAGGGAGGCGGGGGTCGCGTCGCTCTGTGCACACATCTCTGCCACCGCCAACGCGTACCCGCCAGCCTCCTTCTTCAATCCCACAGCGACGACACCCACTGCCGCTCCGGTGGCACGCGTCGGCGGCTCGACATATACATCCAGCACTACATTCAACGTGGGTTTGGCGGTGTTGGTTTTCTCCTGTGAGGCTACCATTGGTGGTGCTACCCACGCCGCGGGTCGCCATATGGAGACGGAGCCGTCCGCTGCCCCTATGCACAACGCCCGCCACTGCAACGTCGCGGTCAGGGAAAGGGAGACAGCTCTTATAGCAGCTGCGTGTGGTTTGCAGGCCCACAGCAGCTGCAGCTCCCTCTCCGCCCCGGAAGCAAAAAGGGCGTAGCTCGCCAAGCTAAGGGAGCCGTCAGCGGAACCCCAGACAAGCTGCTTTAGTGGGGGAACAAGTACAGGCACCATCGCCGCCGTCGTGATCACGCTTGTCGCACCAGTTCTGCGGTGGTAGAGCCGGGCACCATCAAAGATGCTCGTGCTCACTGCAATGTCGTCGTCCGTCACGATGCAGTCCACTGTGGCGGCGTGTGCTTTGTGATGCCAGCGACCCCGCGCAAGGACAGCTGTCGCCAACACCACGGGAGATTCGACGCCTGCTGCTGCGGTATTTGTGGTTGTGTTCGGGGACGAGGGGCCCTCGCCTTCGCCGAGGTCCACCACCCACTCCTGAAGGTAGCCGCTGGTGCTGCCGGTGATGATGAACTTTCGTCGGCGCGCCTCACTGTTGGGGGACGCTGACCGCGCATTTGCTACAGTTGCTGCGGGGGCACCAGTGCTATTGCTGCTGTTGTTGTTTACACTCGATGTCTTGCGGTTGTCCGCCGCGTTCAAGGGACAGACGTGAAGCGTGGTGGTGCTGCCGTCAGGGTCGACGGAGGAGCGCATCTGCTGCCACCTCAACCCTCCCCCTCCGACACTGCCCGAGCGACCATTCACCGCGCCGCTGCCGGCTGCGCTGCTGGATTCCGCTGTCATGTCGGACAGCCGTACAAACGCCAGTACGCACTTGCTGCACCCCGCCACTAGCACCTCAGTGCTGAGAAAGCTGAGGCTGTGAACGATGCCCAGCTCGGCAGTAGGGAGCGCCGCAAGTGTCTGCACGGGATGCACATTTGTCTTCTCTACATCAACCCTCCTCGGTGAGACCTCGTAGCGGTGGCACCACAGCCGCACCGTACCGTCCAGACTTGCCGTCGCCAAGATCGCTTCCGATGCCGTTGTGGCCGCTCTTGTGCTTTCAACGGTGGACGGAGCCACAGCCAGTGCCGTCAGACGGCCTTCGTGTCCGCGCAGCACCGTAACGGGCTGGAGTGTGTGACGGTCCAACACGTACACGCACGTCTCCTCCTCAGCACCGGCGGTGGCGGGGGAGCCTTCCAGCGTCACGTACATGCAGGCGGCCGTCACGACGCAGCGGTGCACCGTGAAGGCGGGATTGAATGCGTGTGAAGCAGCAAGGCGGCCGCTGTCGCTGTGCCACATTAAGAGACGACCCTTGTCGTGCATCGAGAAGACGTCAGCGTGCGGGCAGTGAACACCACGCGACGAGGTGCCGGTAGAACTGCTTTCATGCACCTTTCCTGCAGAGCCGTTCTCGGCTGCAGCGTGCGCGTTGCGTGTCGTGGCGACGAGTTGTTGAATGCCTCGCGTGCCGGCAACAGCGTAGTGGCGATGTTGCGACGCTACACCGTTCGTTTCCGCCCCCAACGACGACACACGTGCGTAGTGGTCGCCGACAGGCAGCGCTGCTCCGGCCACTGTCTCCGCAGAACCGGACATAAACTGTGCCTGGCGCACGCCAAATGGACACCGCAGCACGTGCACCGAGAGCTGTTCCGCCTCCATCGCCGCCGTATGCGCCGTTTATTGATGTTTGTTTGGCTGGTTTTGTGTTTTGCTTTGTTTACCACTGTGATGTGACGTGGCAGTGCTTCGTACACGTTGCCTCGACGATGCTCTGCAAAGGGAAAGGAGACGGAGGAGGCAGGGAGTAGGAAGGAGGCAGCTCTGATGAGAACAAACAAGCTCCAACAGCGATACGAGAAAAAAACAATCTGTGGGGACGGCATAACTTTCGTCATGTCGGACTCCACCCGTGTGACCTCGTGCGCCACCTCAACTCCGCGGGGGTGCTGCCGCACTTTGCCGTTAACGTGACCTGACGACTCCCACTCCCCCTCCCACTTCTCCACCACTCAGTGAGGAAGAAAGGGAGATGAGGCAGCAAGAGGCCGACTTTGAGTACCAAATACCCACATACAATTCTGTTGCCCTCGTACAGTAACACAAACTGCACCTTGCAACAGCGGCGCACAAAGGGAAGAAAGCCAAAGAAGGAACTAAAAACCGTTTTTCCTCACAGCAGCAACCACCATCTCGAACAAAGAAGGAACAAACAAACAAAAAAAAAACACACAGGACACGAAAAGAAGGGGAGGGGGGGGGAAGCGACGCAGCGGGAACCTTGGTGTGCTCATCGCATCCTCGACGGCGCTTCAAAGCGCGAGTGGCTCTGTGCAGAGGAGCTCGACGGCACACTGCTCTGCCAGGAGCGCGACGTGCGCGCCATCGACGCACTGACGTCCGCGTCGTCTGGCGACGGGCCCGCTTGTGACGTTAAATGTGTATGCTGCGTCAGAAGCTCGCGTGTGAGCACAACAGGTGGCGCCTTGCTGTTTGTTGACTCGCGCGCCGTGCGAGCTGGCAGTCGGCGCTCGCGAGCGCGCTGCGCCGCGGAAGAGAGCAGTGCAACACGGTAGCTTTCCTCCTCGAACACAGTGAGGGGCAGAGGCGGCTCTCTGACAGAGTCACCGCCGCCCTGCTTGAAAAAATCACCCCAGCCCTCAGCGAGAGGGACGTCGGATTGCGTGTACACCATCCGGTGTGGATCGTCGACGTGGACAGCGACCTTCTCCTCCACTGTGGCTTCCCCTTCTTCAGCGGCTCTCTTCGCAGCCATCGGGTCTTCCAGTTTCAGCAGCGTCTTTGCGATGCGAGCGCGATGGATGGGCAGAACGGCAGGCACCAACGGGAGCTGCGAAGGCGGCAGCCGTGAGTGCGCTTGGTAGGTTTGCAGGTCCACGTGATCCACAAAAACCTGTGCGCGTGCGCTGTGGCGACGCACACGGTAGATCTTGGTGGGGGTCCTCCGCAGCCCTCGTCGTTCCTGCGGTGACAACGGCCTCTTCTGCGGGACCTTGAAGCCTGCCCGCCGCAGCAGCTGCACCTCAGTTGTGTAGACACTCGGGAGAGCTCGATGCCACAATACAGCCGACCCGCCGCTCTCCCCACGCACAGACGTGGACGGAAACAAGGGAAAGGGCTGCTGCTGTGCCGTACCCACAGAGGACGCACGCGACGAAGGGCCCGACTCGCGTCCCACGCCATGACTACGAGGAAGCGGTGGCACCGCGTTCAACTCGTGTGGCAAGGGGTAGAACATGTCTCCCCCTCCAGGGCGGCGCGACAGCAAGGTGGGGATGCCGTTCAGAAAGATGCGGCTGTAGTTGCTGGTCGGTTCCACCAGCGGGGTGCAGTGCAGCGTTGCGTCGATGTCGTCGTCCGCCATCCACGACGCGGTAGAGCGGTGAGCCGCAGAGGAGAAGTGATAATGCACGTCCTCCAGTGCACGCCAGGGCGGTGCACGACGGCTGATCCTCGTGAGTCGCAACTCGCAGGGGACGCAGAGGTAGTAATAGGGCTCACGGGCGTCGGCGTCCTCGTGGCGGGTGGGTGATTCTGACTGGGAAAGGGTACCTCTCCCCGCCGGCACTGCAGAGCCGCTCTCGCCGCCGTGCGCACTACGGGAGCTACCTCCACTCTGCTTCTCATCACCGTCTACCGAGGAAGGGATGGCTTCGCGGTATGACTGTCGCTCCTCTTCCGCGCGCACCGCGACATCCACGGCGTAGCTGGCTGCGTCGTCCTCTGCGGCCAGTCGACGCCGCAGGCCGTGCTGTTCCAACCGCGCAAGTAGTTGCTCCACGCCAGTGGGGTGATGCCCTTCGCCGACGTCAACCACATCAAATTCCAGTTGCGCGTCTGCGCGACTGGCGACGGAGCGAGAGGATATGATGGCACCGGATTGATGTAGACGGCTGCGCAGCCGGCTTAGGTTGGCCTCCGACAGCACGCTCGGCCGCGAGGACGGTGGCACGCTGTGTAGCGATGGTGTTGGAAACATGAGCAGTGCTTTATGGTTCACTAGATGTGTGATCTCTTGTAGGTCGCTGGCAGCGCGTCGTTGCTCCACGTGCGGATCGTGCTGTCAGACAGTGCACGTGACACGCACACACGTACACAGAGCCGCAGAAGCCGCTGCTGAAGTTCTGCTCAACAAACAGCTGTGGGCGCGAGAGGAGTGCAAAGACGGCAAGCGAAGAAGAAGGAGTAGGACTGTACTCACAACGGAGAGAAGTAGCCCGGGCAGCCCCTCTGAAGTCTCGGTACGCTCGTGGTGTGGCCCTGCGTGGTGATCGCGACTACACTACAGACATGCAGCAACCCTGCTGCAGGCCGTGGAGGGGGGGGTAGGGGAAGGAAAGGAGGTTGAAGAGAGCCGGACAAAGAAATAGCGTCACCTCCCTTTGCCCTTCCCTTCCATGAAAAAAACAGACACGCCGCTGTATGAGAACGCCACCTGTACACTCGCGTGGGGAAAACAAAAACGAGAAAAACACGCGTCCACCACAACACTCCTCTTGTCCGACAGAAAGCAAAGTTAACACAGGGCAACGGCAACCACAGCTAGAAGAACGTAAACAGAAGGATGCTTCACTCGTTGACTACACGTCGTCATCATCATCACTCACCATGAGGGACATGCAGCGGTCAGTGAAGTACTCGTTTACGGGGACCAGGGTTTATGATGAGCGACAGCGCAAACGGAAGGTTTGTTGTAATCTCCAGTGCATCACGCTTGCTCAGCAGTACAGTAGTTGTCGCTGCCCTGCTAGAGTTTACAGCAGGGCAGTCGAAGAGACATCGCACCACATCCATGGGCGTTTCTTTTTGTCCTTCGTGTATTGGCGAGTCGAGGAGCCTGGCGTAGGCCGTGCCTTTGACGAACGCCAGCTGCTCCATCACCTCCGTTGGCACGTTTGCGGCATTCGCAGAGGCTATCTGCGTCACACATTGGAACACGAGGTACTCCAAAATGAGAAGGCTCGAGAGAAAGTGCACTGGGCAATTGGCGTTGAAGGAGACGCGCTGCAGACGGCCTCGCACTTCTGTCGCACTCGCTGCTCCCTTAGCCAGCGAGTCCACCTGCGCACGTGTCGTCGCCGCCGCATGCATCAGCAGCTCTGCACATAAGGGAAAGGCGTCAATTAACCGCCGTGCGGTGTCTTCCGCCGTGTTGTGCGCCAACGACGGGTCCACGAAGGCGGTGAGCATCTCCATCGTGGAGCGCCACGACACGGCCGTGTACGCTGCCGCCTCGCCCCCCGACTCTTTAGTGGACTTCGTACACGAGACAGCCAATGGGAGAAGGGTGCACAACACACTCTGAGTCCAGAGCTCGCCCACGCGGCCGACGCACTCACTGCGCGCCTGCTTCAGGAAGTGGGTGATGGACCGGGTCACGCCAAAGACCAGCGCACCGCCTGCGGCGTCCACCTCCGGGGTGAGTTTCATGGGGACCTCTGCCGACCCCAGAAGGTGCTGCAGCAGATGTGTTTCGGGAATGTAGTCGAGCAGCACGCACGCGCGCAGCAGCTTTGTCACGGCGTGCGGGTGCGCGCTGACGAGCGGCGCCTCCTTCAGCTCCGCCTCGTAGTTGGTCACGAGTCGAGCCATCAGTGTGCGCATCGCGTCGTGGCACATCCCTAGGCGGTTGCCCGCCACGTTGGCAAGAGCATTCGCGAAGGCCAGCGTCGTTTCCACCGTCAGCGAGCGAGGGAAGAAGGTGGCACCTGTGGAGACAAAGGCAACGAAGTCGTCGCAGCGCGTCAGACGCAGCGCAGACAGCGCCGCAGCGAGCTGAATGACAACAGGGAACGTCACCTTCTGTAGAATCTTCGCTGGTGGCTCCTCCAGAAGCCGGGCTCCAGCTTGGGCGGCAATCACGTCGACCGCTGCCGTCGCTTCATCTGATGGAGGTAGACGGCGAAGGGTCTGCAGCACTTTCACCAGCTCACGCAGGTAGAGGTGTTGTGCGTTGGCGGTGACGTTGCGCAGTGCAACGGTCACGCGCGTGTTGGCCACGGCTTTCTCGCTATCAGTTGCGGCTTTGCGACTTGCACTCTGCTCCAGCAGCGGCAAGAGTTTTACCAAATCGCGATATAGCAGATCAAACGGGAAGCCCTCGCTCAGGTTTCCTTCTTTTGCAGTCCCAACCAGAATGGCACGGCGGTTCTCGGCGTAGTCGAAGACGTGCGCGATGGCGGCGTCGGCAACCATTTCACAGTTCACGGCGCAGAGCTGCCCACTTTCCAATTGGCCCCGCCGCACCTCCTGCGCAATTTTCGGACAAACCGACTCGAATTGCCGCAGGTCGTTGACTTCAACTGGAAAGTGAAGGAGAGCGCGGGCCACGTTTACCCAGTGAGCTCCGCGCAGGAGAGCACCGTTCTCGAAGACAAACTTTAGCAGGTTGTTTCGAAAAAGATTCAAGCTGTCGCGCGGGATCGCGGCGAGGCTGTGCGGCGCCGCGGTACGTCGCACTTCCACACACTTTCGACAGGACTTGGATAGCGCACGCAGTACTCGTACAGCCTCGAACACGTCGCTGGATCGCATCGGTGACTCTGCATCCGCTTCCGGTGCGTCGTCAGCATTGTTGTTGCTGCTGCTGCTGCCGCTGCAGCTTCCTTTGCTGCTGCTTTTGGCACGATTCGTAATAACGTCCCACTGATTTCCACAATAGAGGGGTACGACGACCAGTATGTTCAATTCGTGAAGGTCCGCCTCCGCAAACGCCTGCATGGTGCGGGCAATCTCGTGCAAGTTGGTGTAGTCGAGTCTCGAGATGAGCACCGGAAACACCGCCTCATCCTTCACGCCGACCCGGCACAGATACTCGATCGTTTTGCTTGCCTGCGCTGACGTCATCTGCGGAATAAACCGCATCCGTTGGTGATCCTCTTTGATGCAGCTCGTGATGCTTTGAACAAACCCTGCCTCGGGTCTGGCGCTGACGATGGTGGCCGCGAAGGCGGCGTCTCGGGTGAGCTGTCCGAGGTAGTTGCGAAGGTCCGTTGAGCTGCCGCGCCGGTCCAGCTCGGTACCCGCCATCACCGGCATTACGGACTCCTTCAAGAAGGCTTTGAGCTGCTCGTGTGGTACGGGTGCTTTACCCTGCGAGATGTCGAGAAGGCTGTTCAGCGTGATGGCGGCGGACGTAATGGCACTCCCCGTCACGGGGGCGAGGTTTTGTCGGCACAGGCGCAGCATTGGATGCACCTGCACTTTCCGCCCACACAAACAAACAAACACGCACACACACGCACACACGTGGGGGGGGGGGTGAAGTACACAACAAGAGAAAGAAAGACTGCTAATGATAAGGAGAAAGAAAGACGAGAGGAGGTATCATGTTAAAATGGATGCGCGACGCAGCAGCACAATCCCACCACTGCCGGATTCGTGACGGCACAACGCCGATCGCACAAAGTACAGGGATGTAAAAAAAAAAAAGCGAAGAGATCGAAAAAAAAAAAGAGAGGCTGCAGCAGTGCGAGCGTCACGCGCTTCTTCCTTACGAGCTACTTTCCCTTGGGCAGCGTTCAGGTGGGTAACACTTTGTTCTACCCCGTTAGCAGCGCCAGGCAGAGGATAAGCACCTCTTCTTACCAATGTGCCAGCTTTTTTGTTGTTGTTAATGTAAATATGTATGTCCATAATTTACGCGAGAAAGAGAAGCCTTACCTTATATATACTCTCCCTCCAACGGTGCGTAACGAAAGAGCGCCCACACGGTTGTGAGGCTGCAGATGGACTTACTTCACCGGTGCGGGAGCTTCTGCCTGCAGTCTGTGCAGGTATGCATTCAGTGTCTGAATGCGCATTAGCAGAGCGTCTCGGTTGTCAACCATCAATGCCGTAAAAGCGGCACTCACGGCCGTCCGATTTCGTGCCGTGGTGGACCACCGACTTCCACCTGCAAAGCCCGTCTCCGGATTCGACCACAGACGCCGTGTGATCTGCCGCTTTCGACGCACTTCCGCCTCTGCAGAGTACTCTGTGTCTGGACAGACGCCCCACTCACAGGGATCAGCGTGGGACAGCTTCGGTGGAATCGACGTCGCCTCTGTTTCTCCCGTCAGCCGCGTCCCGTTGTAGAGGAGCCCGAGGTGGTTGAAGTACACGAGAAAGAACTGGTACGCCGCACTGCGTGGGCAGTCCGACCCGTAGGGTACAAGGAAGTACTCCATCACCTCATCCTGCGTCTTTTTGCAGTCTCTCAGAATTTCCGAATCTGCCGCAGGTGAAGTCAGTGGTGTTTCCCCGGACGTGTTGTCCTGACGTCTCTTCTGGGCTGGTTCCTGGGCTGCTTCCTTCGCGTCATAAGGACGTAAGCGTTTTTGCAGACGCGCCTGCACCGGTGGCACACGCTGCTTACTCCCGAGCGGTCGCGCCGGGTTGAAGGAGTCCTCTGCGAAGCGCGGCTGTCCTGAGTAGCACACAAAGGACGCGGCGGCTGTGCGAACACCACGTGGCGCAATATCCGCAACGCCGCCACCGTCCTCCTCCGTGTTGGCAGCAGACATATCACGCAGATGGCCGACATCGTCCCTGTGGAGCACAGTGCCACGCTCTCGGTAGAGGAAAGGGATCGCAGGAGGAAAAAAGCTCTGCGGCTCCACTACTCTGGATACGCCGTCGTCCATCAGCAGCTGCCGGAACGCCTCGGCATCGCGCCACGTGGCCCTGTGTCGCTCCGTGTTGGCTGATGTAGTACTGCGCGGCAGCGTAAGTCTGCCGTACCATTCATCCACTGCGCAGGCCGATGCCGAGACGCGGCTACGTCGCTGTGAGCGGCGCAGTGCCGCCTCCGACTTCGCCGTGGGCTTGGTGGGTGCGGGCTTCGGCAGAGGCCGCTCCGACGTGCAGAGCGTCAGCGCGGACGTTGGACGGATGTGCTCAAAGTTGCCCCGGCGAAACGCCAGCTCGTTGCGGACGTGTACATCCTCCACAGCGGCACAGGGCGCTGCCGTCCGCGTGCACGCGGTGTTTGACGCAGACGGCTTGACGTTGGTGAAAGTGTACGGCGATGCTTGCGTGTAGTCGACGAACGTCTCATCGAAAGGGTCGATGAGAACACCGCCACTCAGCACGCCAAAGGTGTTGAAAATTGGGCAGTCCGACTCGAATCCCTTCGTATCCCTTTCCGTCCCCGCTGCACTGCGGAGGAGAGATCGCTGCTCTGTGTCATTTCTTGGCGTGGGCAAGGGGAGACCGACACGGGCGGGGGCGTGATCGACGCCGCCAAAGACGTCGCCTGGGCAAAAGCGGCCTTTCATGTCCGCGGTACGACACAGTAACCCGTTAAGGTACACAAACACACCGATGTGGCGTGGATCGTTGGCCTCCTGGAATGCAGGGGACGACGACAGCGACCTGTGGGAGGCGGGGTGATCGTGTTGCGGTGACTCCATTACGTTGGATGTTGGTTATTCACTGGACATCCGCCGCTCACTGGACTCGCGCGACGACGTTGTTTTAGGTGGCGCGCACATGCACTGCTTTTTTTTTGCTTTTTTTCTGGTGGTTGTTGGTGGTAACGACCCGTTGAAGCAGGTGTGAAGGAGGGGCTGTGCGTGCCTCATGCGGTGCATTTGGGCAGCATATAGAGAGTTTGTGGTGCAGCACCACAGCAACGACGAGAGACAGCGAAAAGGTGAGAGTAGCATCAATGCAGGCCAAGCACAGTGGAATGGGAGGGAGGAAGGATAAAGAGACAGTGGAGTTGCGCATACTTGGAAAGTCAACAGAGACTGCTTAAGGTCACACTTTATGCGGTGATATCCAGAGAGTGACCGACGTTGTGGAGGCTCTTTGCTTTTTCTCCCTTCTTCTTGTCCTCGCAGAAGAATCGCCCGCCGTCTTGCTGACCCTGTGTGCTGAAAACGGGCATACCCGATGAACCTGCCTTTGCCGATCAAATTCGCTTGCGAAGCGGGTCGACGACAACAACAGCAAAAAGCGTGGCAGTTGAGGGTGCCGCTGTGCCCGCGTCCTCAACGAAGAGGTGTGTGTGCGTATGTGTGTGTGTGTGTGTGTGTGTATCGATGTGTAAAATCTTCAAGGGGCTTCTAGTTGCTTATTCTCGTGCGATGAAGGTAGTGACACACAGGTTTGGAAAAGCACATTACCGCCGTCTTGTCACGTTCTCCAGCAGTTATACATATACGTGGGGCACCGTTGGTACATTGGCGGCACAGAGATGATGATACCCCCCTACCCTAAAAAAAAAGACGATTCAGAGCGGTTGAGGCAAACACACACGCACACACAAGAAAGAAGCCGTGAACTGACGTATCGAGTACGTCGGCGGCTTCCGTAGGCCGTTGGGTTGCACGGTAGCAGTTCAAACAACAGCGGCAACGGCGTATTTTGATGAAGAAAGCATGGGACACACACACACACAACAAGAGGGAAAACGGTCGGTGCGCAACGCCCGGCATACGTGCTTCTCACTGCGTTTTTGTTCGTTCGCATCTCGCTAGTTTTACATCATGAGGCTGTCACGCGCACAATCCGTAACCTGCTGGTAGGTCGTGGAGCACTAACTCTTCTTCGACGCGACAGAAGCGCGACGGCTGGAGCCTTTCCCAGCCACGGAAGACTTGCGCCGTAGCCCCGTTGCACTGCTGCCTCCCCCTGACTTTGAGGTGATGGAGGCGCGGCGCGGGTGGGCAGAGGCGCGACGACTCTTCTTGTCTTCGCTGTCGTTATCGTCACCACCACCGCCGAGTGTTTCCGTCATCGCTACGGACGACTTCCGCCGCTTCTGTTTCTTGCTCTCATTCGTCGACGCAAAGCCGAGTGCTTCTGGTGTTAGCTGGGAAAGCAGCGCACCAACGTACTCCGCCGTGAGCTGCGTTGTTTGCTTGCCGTTGCTGGTGCTGCCACGGCGACTTGTCGTGCCTTGCAACTCCTCGACATCGTCGTCATCGCCAGCGTCTCCTTCTCCGCCCTTGGTGTTGCGCAGCTGTGTTGGCTTATCATAAGAGTCACCAAGCACGGCGACGCTTCCTCGCCTGCGGGACCGCTGCCGCTGCTGCTCCGTCGCGGATCGCTTGAGGTCCTCAGCGATTTGTGCGTGCAACGAGGTCAGAACCTCCTCCACAGATGACTTGTAGGGGATCAGGTGATGGGCGGCGGCGTAGGCGTCGATGCTCATGCCCTCGCCTGCATCTGTGACGGCCTTCTTGTTGGCTGCAATGGGGAAGCTCGACGGGACGAGAATGTAGAAGAGTGAGGTGGTGGTATTACTGTGGTTGCTGTTGTCTCCGCTGGCATCCTGAAAGGCGGCGAAGCCGCGGTACTTGGACACAGTATTCCGCAAGGCACATTCGTGCAACTGCTGCAGTGCGTGACAATCCGATGGGCTAAGTCCGCCAAGGTGTGTATCCAACACGACCACGCAAAGATAGGGCTGTGTGGCGGGCGACGCGAGCACCTGCAGCAGCTGCGATGTGGACGTCGTGATGGTGGTGACAAAGTTGTGGGATGACAGGGGTGGCTGGGCGAGGACGCCGGTGATGACCTGCCCCACCGCTCCAGCGTTGCCGCGTGCCTCTGCCTTGGCGAACACGTGAACAAGCACCTGCTTCGGTGCAGCGGTGGCCGGGGAAGACGGCTTGGGCGGGCCAGCAGCAGTATCCCGTGGTGGGGCGGCGCTCTTTAGTGGTGTGGGGGCGGTCGAACCGGGCTTCGGCGCTACTTTACGCGCGCTGGAGGACGCGACAGAGGCTCGACGAGCACCTGCGCTGGCGACGCGGCGACCGGTGGCGTTCGACGCTCGCCTTTTGGCCGTTGCAGGCGAGTTACCAATTTGATTGCTGTTGTTGCTGCTGTGGGTGTTTCCGCTGCCGCCGGTGCTGCCCTTCTCACCGGCCGTTGCTGCGTTCTTGCCGACACCAACACGCGTGCTGCTCTGGTCGCGCGGGGTGGCGGTTCCGGTGGTGAGGCTTTGCGGCGCACCAGCTGTGGACGCATTGCCGCGCAGCGCGCGTGCGGCGGAGCCGACCAGCGTTGCGTTTGAGTCCGCGATGGAGCGGGAGTGCATGTCGACCAGCTCGCGTTGCAATACCTGCAGGGTGTTGACGGTATCCTCCGCTGTCTGCTGCGCCTCATCGACGGCGGCCGCGACTTCATCGAATTCCTTTTCCAGGTTTGCCAGCTCCGTCTGATACTCCTTCACACGGCCGCCGCGTGTGCCACGCTGAAACGCGGGTGAAAACTGGTTGCGGATGATGTTACCAGCCGACTTTACACGCGCCTCGGTGGGGATCTCCACAGCACCCTGATCCGTCACCGATGAAACGCGGTTGCCTTGGAACACGCCGGTGGCGTTTGGCATCACCACCACGCCGACCATTTCATTGTCAAACACATCGTTGTCCTTCACCGCTGACTCGGAGTCGTTCTCCATGTATATACCTGTTGTGTTGTCGTACACATTCGAGTTCTTCAGCGTCGGCGGCGCACCGGCGGGGCCGCCACCTATCGGGCTCACAATGCTCACACCAACCTTGCAGTGCGAGATGTTGTTACTGTCAAAGGTACCGGCGGTGGCGATAAGGATGCCGTTGCCGGTACAGCCTGTGACCGTGTTGCGGCTACACAAGAACTCAAGCGTGTCGCGCTTGTGCGACGGCACGGCGTTGATGCCCTTGTACGCCGAGGAGTGCTGCACCACAATGCCGGCCGGAGATTGCAGGATGTCGTTGTCTGCCATGCGACCACCGTACGCGACGGCGCCGCACTCCCCACTGGCCAACACGCGGTTCTTGTTTACGTCAGTGCGGTTGAACGGGGCCAGCAACACGCCCGTCACACACTGCACGATGCTGTTGTTTCGCACCACGCCCTCCGCACCAGGCATGCACTTCACACCCACCAAGCGCCGCACAATCGTGTTGCGGTCAGCGACGATGCGTCCGCCTTCCTGAATCACCACTGCCGCCGCACTCGTGTGTTTTGCGTTGACAGGTGTGATGTTCCCTTCCTCTCCGTCGTCAAGTAGGGGCCCAAGAAAGCGGTTCTGTGCAAAGAGTGCGGTGGCGCCGGACTGACCAATGACAGTGCCACTAAAGATGTTCTGGCGGAAGGCAGCGTAGCCGTCATCCATGGCAACCACGTCGCCGCACCCATCCGCAGTTGCATTGTCGGTAAAGACGCATTGCTCAAACACCGTCGTCTCCACCGCAGCACTGCAACTCGCCGCGTCGTTCGTGTCACTCACCACCGGCAACCTCGATGCAGAGCCGACAGACATGCGAGCCCCAATCCCGCCCGCACCACCACCATTGCTCATGCTGCGTGCACCTTTACTGTCGCCACCGTTGGGCAGGCCGCGCACTAGCACACCACAGACGCTGTGATTCGCAAACACGCAGCCCTTCACGGTGGCGTTGATGCCCGTCACCGCCAGTGACGGCGACGCCGCGTTGCGCACCGCATCGACGCCAACGTCGTTGTTTGCGAATCCGCAGCCCTCGATGAATGGCTCGGCGAAGGGGCCGACGAGGAGGCCAGCGGGCAGGCGTGCCTGACTTGTCGGCCCAAGCACGCGCGCGTTTTCGGGCAGCAGTGTTGTGGAGAAATGTCGGCACTGCAGCATCAGCGTGCCTTGGTCCGGGTAGTGCAGCGCCGCGCTGGGACGTGACGTCGATAACGACGACGACGCCGCAAAATCATCATCCGTGCGTTTGTGCTGGCGAAAGAGGCAGCTGCGTACCTGCGGTCGTGTGCCACTGCCCACAATCTCGAGACCTGCCCGCGCGTTCGTGTCGAAGAGGTTGCGCTCCAGCACCGGATAGGCGCCGTTGCACACCAATGCACCGATGTAGTTGTTGGTGAAGCGGTTCTCCAGGAGGAGGATGCGTGAGGTGGAGAGCGCGCTTTCGACGCCGGAGCCGCTGCGGCCGACGATGAAAACCGGCACGTAGCTATCCGCAAACACGTTGCCGTGCACCACCGCCGCGCCGGCGGCGTTGTCGCTTTGCAGGTAGAGGGCTGCGCTGCCCTGTGGCTGGGACGTGAACTCGTTTCGATACAGCAGCGGAGCCTCCGCACCCACACAATCCAGAAGGATCGAAGAATCTCGCGCCGCTTTAAACGTGTTCTGGTACACGCGGGTGCGGTGGCGCGCCATCGTCGTCGACGACGGAGCCGGAGTGGTGACTAAGCAGATTTGCTGTTGCTGCGACACACGCAAGCTGACGCCGTTGCGGTCAAACAAGTTGCCTTTCCCCACGGAAGCGCACGCGAGGTGACCCTCCACCAAAAACGCATCCTCGGCGATGTTCACGAAGGTGTTTCGCTGGAATCGCGCACTGTGTGAGCCGAGCTGACCGCACAGCCGGACACCGCGCTTGGCGTCGCGAACGCGGTTCTCCTCCCACAGCAACACACCAGGCGGTGGCAGCTGCAACAGGGCCGAGAACAAGGGGACGCCAACGAGCACCTGCGAGGCGTAAAAGGAGGCGGACGGGCCACTGTTGGTGTCCATCTGCAGCAGCGTGCGATCGCCATCTTGCGTTAGTGCTACCTGACGCGACGTGATGAAGGCCTGTGCCTGCTCATTGCCGGAGAGGTCGTTCTTGCGCAGCAGGGCATGGCCCACCTTCTGCTTCACCGCGTGCAGCTCAAAAGGAAGTCGCACCTCGATGCGGACGTTCTGCTTGCCTAGAATCAGCTGGGATCGCACATTCTCGTACTGCATGTCCACCGCGTCCTTCAGGACACCGCGGTTCGTCAGCCAGCTGCCGCAATTGATCGTCGACACGTGCATCGCGTACACGCCGTAGCGTCGGTTTTGAAGCACACGGTTGCCTTCCACCACGGTGGAGAAGTCCAGCCCGCCGAAGCTGCCGTCCATCACTTTCACGTCATCCTCCGTGACAGGCAGGCAGCCAGACGCCGCAGTCGAAAAGTTCTCGCCCGCCATGCCAGCAGCTGCGGCTGCCGCACTTGTGTTCGACGGCGGCACCGAAGAAGACGGGATTCCAGCTGGACTGCCCGCAGAGACAACAGGAATGAAGCTGTGCTTGAGGGCCGGCTGCACCCGCGCTGACGACAACGTCTGCGGTGGGAACGGCGAGGCGGTGGTGGTGGTTGTCGTCACCGTGGATCTCTTTGCCGAAACGCCAGACGCAGCGACAGCGGAGGCAGCTGCCGCCGCCGCCGCCGCAGCGCCGGTTGACGCAGAGGCTTGCAGCGTGTGGAAGACCTCAAGCCAAATGCCGTCCCTGTTATTTGTGATGACGTTATCGGCGATGAGGGCGTGGTGGATGGAGTCGAGCCGCTGCGCCCGTTCCTCGTTTTCCTCCGGCGAGTACAGCGTCGACAGCGACATGCTGTGAGGGGCGAAGGAAGCAAAGCTGCCGTTCGTGTTTTCCAGCGTGGCGGAGGCGGCCACCTGCACCGCAGCGAGAATACCCGTGACGCAGAGCTTCTGTGGGGTGAAAATGGCGCCAGGCTCCGTGGTGGCCAGTGCAGGTGCGTGCTGCTCTACAGCGAAGATGTCCACAATGTGGTGGCCCTCGTCGGCGCGCTGGGTCACCTTGGTGTTGGCAGAAAGGGTGGCGGGCAACTCCAACTTGTTGTTGCCCGTCTTGCGTGGGGACTCCATGTGAAAAGCCTTGTGGAGGACGCGATGGTGCTGCATCACGCCGCGCGAGACCAGCACACCAGCGTTGCGGTGACCAGTGATGCGGTTGGCCACAATGCTCACACGGCTGCCGTTCTGCACCCAGACACCAATGCCACCGTCGGCAGTGCACACCTCCGTATAGTCGGACAGCTCCACCCCACCCAGCTTCCGCGATGCTGCGCCGCCGCTGCTGCCCTGGCTGGAGGTGGCGGCGAAGGTCGTCGAGGCCCCCAGCGCAGCCGGTACACAGCCCGTGGCCAACGTCAGCCCTACCGAAGACGCAGCGACAAGGTCGGCGAGGTAGCGCAGGGCGTCGGTCATGGTAAAGGCGAGCACGACTGCGAGATTTGTCATCTGTTCGTAAGCACGTCGGGCGGCTTCCACCGAGGGCGTCGCCGCAGGTGTGGCGCGCAGCGTCTCCTCCACGCTCTTCACCGCGTCGGGGGAGAAGAAGGAGTTGTGGAAGATGCACTCCGTGAAGGTCCGTGGCACGTTCGGCGTTGCCTCTGGGCGGCACCAGCCGTTGTTTGCCTCGATTGTGCCATTCGCCACGTATCCTTTGGCCCCACTTGCAGCATAGACACCAGCGAGGCCGTTGTCTCGGATGTCATTGCCCGTGGCTGACACCGCCGAGCCGAAGCGCAGCAGCAACCCAAAGAAGGTGTTGCGGTGGATCTTGTTGCGCTCCAGGTATGGGTGGCAGCCGTAGCCGATCCCGACGCCGATACTGCATTCGGCGATCGTGTTGTCGACGAAGCTCACCTGTTTCAGCTGGCGCTGCCGCTGATGGTCGGTGTTGTCCAGCACCTGCGAGGTGCCGAGCAGGATTTCGTAGCCGCCATAAGCGTTTTTGACAGAGCTGCTCGACTGCGACTTGCGCTCGGCGTGCGCGTTGTCCAGCGCAGCGAGGTCCCAGTGCTCGAAGCGGTCGTGGTAGATGCCCATGATGCGGTTGCGGCGGATGACGTTCTTCTCGAACATGGCGCACAATCGACCTCCTCGTGCACCAATCGTCACGCTGTCGACGTCGGTGTACGGGATGGGGGTGTCGTGTGCGGGCGGTGCCTCTGCGGCGGCGTTGGTAGTGGCGGTGTTCGCCGTTTCAAGGGACTGTCGACGACTGGGACGGACGCTGCCGGGAATGACGAGCGGCGTGCGCAGCGGACAGCCAGAAATGACGCTCAGGAGCAACACGCCGTGCATCTCGTTCTCCTCGATCGTGCACTCTGTAAACGTGGGAGAAGACCTGACGAGCCGTGCCTTCACCACTTCATCGTAGGACATTTGAAAAGGTGTGGTGGGTCCACAGAACACGACAACGCCTGTGCTGCAGTGGCGGACACTGCTCTTGGAAAAGGTACCCTGACCGCCCACGTCGACCAGCACACCGGCGAACCCGCACTGCTCAATACGATTCTCCTCAAACGTTGGGTTGCCCAGATCGGCGATATACACACCCGAGTAGGTGCAGTCGTGAATGCGGTTGGCGATGAACTTGCCACGGCCTCCGCTTACGCAGCAGACACCGTCCACGCAGTGGTAAATGTCGTTCTCCCGCACCTCCTGCACGGTGGAGTTGCTCACTACACACACACCGTGCGGTGCGTCGTATACGGTGTTCTGCGACACCACCGTTTCGTTCACCTCGCCGTTGTAGCGGTCTAGCAGAATATTCGCCTCGCCGTGTGCGTGGATCTTGTTGGCACGAACCACCATTAGCGTCTGCAGTTGGGCAAAGGGGGAGTGCTGCTGCGGCGGTTGGACAACAGCAGCCGAGGCGGTCCCCAGCTTCTGCTGCAGAATGGTCTGCGCGCGTGCCGCGGCGTACGTGCAGTCCCCACGCACACCATACGCGTTGTTCTCAAAGATGTCGTTGCTCTCCACCGTTGCGTTGGGGAACGAGTCCAGCAGCACACCACCATTCACATTTTTGGCGATGATGTTGCCGCTGACGACGCTCAGAGCGGCCCGGGCGTTGCTGGTGTGCCGCTGCTCCGACGTTGTGGCGATCGTCTGCAAGACGCTCCGGTCCGACTGGGAGGCGAAGACGCTCTGCCGTCGTGAGCCTGCCGTGGACGGGGCGCGCGAGTGCTGCGAGCCGACCTCGCTAGAGCTGCCGTTGTTGTAGCGGTCCTCCGCGTCATCGAGAAATGCGGAGTTCAGCTCAATCACCGCCGACTCCAGCGAGGAGCCGACGTGCACGCCGATGTCGTTCTTGGTTAGCTCGTTGGCCGAAAACACACCCAGCGAATCCGGGGCCACCTGCAAGCCACTCATCTTGCACCTTGTTACGATGTTGCGCGAAAACGTCGGGTGCGCTCGGCGCTGCGACAAGATACCGCAGCCGTAGCAGTCCTCGATCACGTTGCTTGTGAACGTGCCCTTGCCACCTTCAGAAACCAGCACACCAACGGCCTCACGCGAAATGTGGTTATCCGTCAGCGTCGGGTCGGCCGCGTTGCAGATGTAAACACCACATTGCGTGTTCTCGTAAATGCGATTGTGCGTGAAGGCGCCGCCGGCGTTGTGTGCGCACACGATACCGCAACCCGAGCGCGAGCCGTACATCGCGTTGTGCGCGAACTGCGGCTCGCTGTAGCTGCCCACGACTAGCACGTTCGCCACACCGTTCTCCGCCATCGTGTTGTGCTCGAAGAAGCCGTGGCCCTCGTTCAGCACCACAACACCGCCTTGCGGGCTGCCCTCAATGCGGTTGCCGCGGAACACGGGAGCGGCCCCCTCAGAAACGAGGACGTTGGGCCCGGTGTTCTCCACGAGGCGGTTCCCTACAAACGAACCGAGTGCATTGTTCCTGGCCCGCACGCCGGCACGAATGTTGCCGACCACGTCATTGCCCTGTACGTAGGGATCTGCGTCAAGCTCGACCAAGATGCCCTCGCCGTTGGCGCGGATGCTGTTCGAGGTGACGGTGCAGCGGCTGCAGGCGTCGATGTGGACGCCGGCGTCAGCGGAGGCGGTGATGCGGTTGCGGCAGATAAACGCGTCCGATCCTTCAGTGCAGTAAATCTGGGCAGTAAGGTTCGCTGCGAGACTGTTCAGCAGAATCGTTGGGCGACTGCCGTCTGCAACAACCACGCCGCCTTTGCGGTTCTGTGAAATGGCGTTGGCACATATTAACGGCTGGCTGTGCTCGCCGACTCGGATGCCGACGCCAACGTGGGTGGCGATGATGTTGCCAATGATAAGACCTCTGCTCATGTTCGACAGCTGAATGCCGTCCCGCTTCCCGCTCGCCATCTCGTTGCCGATGATGAAGGGGTTGGCGAAGTTGCTAACGAGGATGCTGGCGCCGCGCGAGCGCAGGAAGCGGCAGCCGGTGATGAGGGGGTGCGCGGCACAGTCCACAACAATCGCGTACGTGCCGCAGTCCTCGAAGACGCACTCCTCCACCAGACCGTACCCTTGACGGCCGAAGCGGATGGCGCAAACGTCGCAGTTGGAGAACTTGGTGCTGATGATGTCGATGCCCTTGTTGCCGCGTAGCTGTAGCATCTCCCGCAGCGGCGGCACCGCTTCCCTCTTTGACGAGAGCTGCGTGCCGAGCATGTCGTTCAGCACATCCGCGAACGGGTTGGCGGGGGTGCCGGACATGCCTTCACTGATTGCGAGTGCAGTGCCGGCTACGATGCCGAAGGAGGGCTGCAGACACGTTGGGTACGTCTGTAATGTTAGCCGCACGAGCTGCTGCAGATTTGCTTTCAGCTTGTCTAACGGGTACCACTCCCCCTCCACGCAGATGAGGGCGTTGTCGGTGGGGGTAGAGGCGGTGATGGCGCCAGGCGTCGCCGAAGGCAAAAAGCTGGTCGGCTTGGCTGTGCACGCCGATGCCGCACCACCCTGCACCGGTGCCCAGGAGAAGGCGCGCTTCGGGTTGGGCAGCTCATCCGTCAGCACGCGATCCGCCGCGTCGGGTGGCGAGTTGGCGTTGTACAGCAGCCCCGCATCCGCAGTGGTGTTTCCATTCACCACCGTGGAGGAGTTTTGCAAGGCGTAGGACGCGCGGTTGGCGGCACACTGCACGTCGATGCCAATGCGGCAGCGGTCTAGCACGTTATCACCCGTAATTCTCAATGTCTGGTGGTCCTGCACGTAACCGAAGCCTTCCTCGACCAGCGCAAGTACGCCGCATCGCCGCTGGCACCGTACGACGTTGCCCTTCAGCTGTGCCGTGCCCGGCCCCTCAATGAGAATGCCGATTTCACCTTCAATCAGCTCGTTGGATGCGATGGTCGGAGCGGCGCCTTGCGTTAGCACAATGCAACAGGCGTCGCCCGTCAGGTTCAGCGGTGACCCGCTAGGCACGCCGACGCCGCCAAGGACGGAGAAGTGGCAGTGCGACACTTCGACGTGGCTGCACGATGTGTACGGTGCGCTGCCCTCGCGGCTGGCGGAGCTCATGGCACCCGAGATGACCATCGCATCGCCGCCAACGTTGTTGTCGATCGTGCACCCCGTCACAGCCAGCTCGCCACGGGTGTCGATCTCCATGCAGCTGTGGCGGTGCGTGCGGACGCTGGTGGACTTGATGAGACCGCCACCACTGTCCTGCACGACGATGCCAACGCCGCTGCCGCTGTCCTTAATGGTGCATTCGTCTACGTGCACCATGGCATTGCCACCAATCAACATCGACGTGCACTGACAGCGGTAGAGGATGGGGTTGCCGTTGATGGCAACGACGGCGGCGTCCAGCTTGCTCGTGCTGCGGGAGGAAATCAGCAGACGCTCCATGTAGACGTCAATGCCCGTGGTGGTAAGGGTGACAGTCGATGAGCGAGAGAGTATGTGCGGATCTTCGCCTTCAGCAGCCACCAGCTCCAGCGGTATCTGGATTGAGATGGACTCATTGTACTCCCCACCTGTGAGTTCGATACGGTCGTAAGGCTTCGCGAGGGCTATGGCACCTGCGATCGACTTCTGAGACGGGTTCTTTGCGTGGGCATTGACGATGATGGTTCGGACCTTCTTCTTCTGCCAGTTGCTGTTCCGCTGCACCACGACATAGCCTGATTCTTCGTACATAAGCGCCCCTCGAGGTATGAGTATGTGTATGCGCGAGTGATGACAATTACACTACCGGATACCGGCCAAGTAGTGTGCACAGAAGGCAGAGGCTTCACACGACACGCTCAGCCTAGAGCAATGGATGGGGGTGTCGGGGAAGAGAGGGAAAGCAAAGGAAGCACACGCACACACACACAAAAAAAGAAGAAGAGCAAATTGTTAGTGACTTTGTAAAAATACAAGAAAAAGCAAAGGAGCTGCGAAAGGTAAATCACAAACAAACGCCAAGCTTTTACATCGAGCGGCGGTAGCAATGCCAGTCTAAAACTCTACGCAGCAGCACAGCGAGCGAAAATCAAAGCGTGACGACAATCACCACCACGAAAACAAACAAAAAGATGGGAAAAAGGCAGGAAGGAAAAGAAAGAGGAGGCCAAAAGGCTCCCAAGTTCTGCACGAACAAAGTCCTCCGTTCTGCCTTGTATGGCGGTTGCAAGAAAGAGGGTAATTTACACGAAGACGACAAAACAGGAAAAAAAAGAAGAAACAACTCAACACAGTGGAAGAAGTGTCCGTGCTTGTATCCGTGCGTGTGCGTGTGTGATATACTTGAAGGGTATAACCAGAAAATTCAGAAACAAAAAGAGAGAAATAAAAGAGGTCGGCAAGAGACACGAGCGATTACAAGTACGCGTCGAACGCCAAGCACCAACCACGCCGCTCAACGACGACAACCACGGTCACGAGGAGCGTAGTGCGCGGATTCCGTGAAGCTGCTTCCCAGCCCATCGCACGTATTGCATTGAAAACAGCCTCAGCAGAACAAGCAGTCAAGAGAAGAGAAAGAGGGAAAGAGTGAAGATGGGAAGAGTGATAAAAAAAGGGAGATGACCTTTTGCGTATCCATCGCTGCATCCGCAACGAGGCAGCTGTTCAAGTTGCGCGGAAGAAGCTTCAGCAAACTGCAGTACAAATACCGGCAGGTTTTATACGAATACCAGCGAGTGTTGCTTGAACACTCTTCGGCAGGTGCCCTAAGACTGCAACTTTGCCAACAGACTCTCGAACCTGTGCATTCTCTTATGTCCATGTTTGTCTCAAGCATATTGGCTTTTTTGTTGTTTCTGCTCTGTATTGATATTCAACTTGAGATCACGACGGCGGCGCCAAGGCGCGGGTACGTGTGTATGAGTATATAAGCTGTTAACGCACAACAACACTGCCGAATAGCGTGCCGTCCACACCAATAGCCACAGAATAAAGGAAGAAAGAAGATAAGATGAATAGTTGCAGGTGTTGAGAAGCAAAGCAGGGAGAGTACAAGCAGCGGAGGCGCGCGGGGTACGTCGAGCATAACTTGCTCTGCGCCCCGCCGATTGCACTCTCGCCTTCCTTAGCATTCCCAGCGCCATGCTAATCAAACAAAACAAGCCTTGTGCGCTTTACGCGAGCTTCTTCGCGAGCTCGCCGCTCTTCTGGAGAGCCTGCAGGTCGCTGCACCCGCCGACGAACTCGCCGTTGATGAAGATCGCAGGGACGGTGTCGTGCTGGTAGGTGTCGTAAATCTGCTTGCGCAGGTCCTCGCCGTTCTCCATCTGCTCCACCTCGTAGACCTTCATGTCAGTCACGAGCGGCTTCAAGATTTCCTTTGCGCGCACGCAGTACGGGCAGTGTACCCACGAGAACATCACCACCTTGTGCTGTGGGATGAGCTCGGCAACGGTCGCGGCGGACATGGCTGAAGAGTTGCGATGGAGGAAACGGGTAAAGAACATAAAACAGGAATAGAGTCAAAAAGCGGGGAAGAGAGGACTTCACACCTTAACCCGAAAAAAAAAAAAACAAAGGGTCGCAGTATTTGAGTGTGTGTGTGTGATGATAATAATGCGAAGTAACAACGCAAAGAGCGTCCACTGGTGATGAAAGAGTAAATAGAAGAGAGACAGACGAGTGGGGAGAGTGGGTGAGAAAGGGAGATCTGGTAGCTTCACCAGTCGAGGTGGAGGAGCCGTTCCCCACATCTTGAGAAAAGAAGATCTTCGACATGGCAAGCCGACCAAAACTCGGAGGTGAGCAGCTCTCAACTGACTCGCCGCACATCGTTACAGCAGCACAAAAAAGTGTCCCCTTTTTTTACACGCAGGGCCCACCCACCGCGGTGCATCAAACTCGCCCCCCCCCCCCATCTTACGTACACGTCACCTCGGTTCTCAAAGCCTGACTTTCTTGTCCGTTTCTTTTTTTCTCTCGTTATCCGTAGCAGATGCGCAAACTTGCATAATTGCAAAATAGAAGTGTAGGAGTGAATGGAAGTGGGGATCAAAACAAAATCACGACAGCAACCGTGGAGTACAGCCAACTGGTGCGGCAGACCACGGCTTCGGTTGCCGTCACCAAGAAACGTGGCTTTCCGCGAACGCGTTCAGCTTCACCCCGTCGTTTGTCAGCTGCTGTAGGGAACGTAAAGCCTCCTCTTTTGCAATCTCTTCGTTCTCGCGAAGGTACACGAGATCAAAAACAGACGTGTACCTCAGCAGGGCATCGATGAGCGCCACCGCCTCCGCCGTGCACAGACCCGCGTGATTCAAGTGCACACGCCGGAGTGTCGGTGCCGCTGTGCGCACAAACGCCTGCACCGTCTCCGTCCACTCCTTCAGCATATCGCTTCTTTGGATTTCTGTAGGTGCTCCTCCTCCACTGCCGCTACAACAGCCGACCGCATTGTTGGTAAAACCCAGCGTTTCCATACGCAATGGAGGTCGTGACGGCTCTGCTGAGGCCAGGAAGCGAAGGAGGCGAAGAAAGCCAACAGCGCTTATTTGGTTAGAAGCAAGCAGGAGACGCTGGAGATGTGGAAGGCTGTTGATCAGGTGGGAGCACAGCTGATCGACCCCTCCATCCCCCAGCGCGTTGCACTCCAGATCCAGTGTGGTGACGGAGGTGCACAGAGCCCTCGGAGCGCGGGGCGCCGCGTGCGCATTCCAAAGACGCGCCGGCGACAGCAGCAGTTGTGTCACGGACGGCTTTACTTTCTCTGCGGAGTGGATGTGCTGTGCGTGCAGTCGGCAATGGCGAAGCTCGATCCCGGTGAGAGATGCTAGAGCGTCGGTGACGGCGGAGTGACATACATGGTCAGTCGTGCCGCCACTACTCGATGGTGTCGGCCCACACTCAAATCGCCGAAGACTGCCTTCCAGAGCGACGAGCACCGTCGTCGCCGAGGCATCGCCTTCCTCCGCCGCGGTCAGTTCCGTTGATGTACTGGCGTCGCGGGGCCGCTTTCGCTGCTTCGCTGCAGCCGCTAAGATCTTCGTCCCGTTGACTTTCAACAAAAAACTACCGCCCACCGACGAACGTGCCTGCCGTTTCCTTTGCTTTTCATACTGCTGCGATTGCCGCCGCAGGGACTCCACCAGCACCTCTTGCAGATGCTCCTGCATTATACACACACGTGTAGGCGTTGCTACCGTTCGCACCCATCTGCAAAAAAAAAAAGAGAGAGAAACGATGGACGATGGCGGTAAGGAAGGAAGTGCAGAGGAATGTGTTTGCTACGGAGGAGCGCCGTACGCACAGATACACATACACCTGTTGCCCATTGTGGCCCTATCGCATGTGGGGCTGTCGTTGAAGGCTGCCGGGATGCTGACGTGCAGCGTTCACCATTTGCAGGCTGATATTGGGGAGGGAAGTCAAAGGCGAGGGAGTGGAAAGAAGTCTGCTGCTGTCTTGCGACCCACCGCGCCAGCTCGGGTTTTTTTCTTTCTTACTTTGAAGAATCTGCTTCACTTTCATACTGCTGATAAGCGAAGCTCGGCAAAGGTCTTGGAAGGATGAGGACAGGCTCGCCTACCGATGCCTCACTAGAAAGATGGACCTTCCAGCTTACTACACCACCTCCACACATCATGAGAGTGCACGCCCTCACCACTACTCGCCATATATACACACACACACACGCACATCTGCGTAACAAAATACGAGCTCATCAACCTTTTTTCCTCTACATCAGAGTAGTTGAAAGACAGTGGGGAGTATAAAAGAAGAAAAAGTAAAAAAGACGCCTTGACGTTTTGTTTGTTTGTTGCAACACAACGCGACACTTTGTCAAACAAACAAACAAAAAAAGAAGATTTTTCTTAGTTATTACGCACGCACACACAACTCTCGCCCACCCTCGCAAGTGCAACCATAAAAGAAAAAAAAACCGCAGAACCGCTCATCCACGCGCAACACGAGTAGTTATTTGAGAATGAGGACTCGATCACAGGTCGAGACGGAGGCGGCAATTCACGCTGCACGCACTGAATTACACATGAGAGAAGACATAAGCGTACACACTGCGTACAGTCACTCCAACACAACACTGCTCGGAAGCTTAACGTCACGTGCTTTCCACGCTCGCTGCCCCCGTCCCATTCAACCCCGCCTAGTTGCAGATGAAGACGTCACCCACCGAACGCCCATGCAGAAAAGGAGACGCAGAAAACTGCGCGGGCTACTCAAACAGCAAAAAAAAAAAAACAGTGCAGCTTTTAAAGCTGCAATTGACCTAAACTCAGCTAACTCTCCCCTCCCCCAACTACTCGTCCTCGTCCTGGTATTCCACCGTCACCCGCGGCCGGCCACGGCGCCGAGGCGGCAGCAGTTTGCGGTAGTGCTCCGTGTTCCCCTCCGAGGCCTCATTGCTGCTGGCAATCGAGATGCCAGAGCGGCGCATTACCTCCTCCATGTACTCCTCATCGTACTCCTCACTCTCCTCCGACTCCTCCGTCTCTTCCGTCTCCTCGCTCTCCTCGTCCTCGACGAACTTCTCGCACACGTCGATGTAGTCCATTGTGAAGGCGGCGTACACCATGGCGGGTGCCTCGATGCACAGTCCAACAGTAATGCCAACACAAACGCCGAACATGCGGTAGCCGAGGTAGTGGCCGAGAATAAAGGAGAGCGGAATACCGATGCCCCACAGACTCGTGAGCAGAACCACCGCACCGAGGTGGTTCTTGCCCATCCCGCTAAATATGCCTTGGAAGGCAAACTGCACCGAGTCGCTGATGTGGAAGATGGGCAGCATGAAGAGCACCTCATGCGCCAGCGCTAGCGTCTTGCCCCGTGTACCGAAGAGCGACATGAAGAAGTCGAAGAAGGTGACAAGCACAACGGAGTCGATGACGCCCAGCAGAAAGGCAAGAAAGATGGCCATCAACACGTAGCGCTTTGCGCTGACGGGTTCAAACGCGCCGACGCAGCGGCCGATGTTCGCGCAAGCGCTCGCGCTAAGCCCACCGGAGAAGGACGCAAAGATGAAGAGGGAGTTCATGATGCCGGACCAGGCAGCCCCATCAGCCTCGCCGAAGCGCGCGCACAGCAGCACCGTCACGTCAAAGGAGGACGCCTCTGCAGCCACAAAGATGGCGCTTGGGATGGCCAGCTTCATGTACTCCTTCACATCTGCCCAGTCCAGGGCTTCCGCAATACGCCACTTGCCCAGCGTGATGCGTGTCTCGGGCTTGAAGATGGTTATGATAATCACCACGACAAGCTGAAACCACGCCGTGATGGCCATGCCCACCATCGTGTACCGCACACCCATCGGCGTCAGCTTCAGTTGCAGAAACGGCGTGAGAATGACGCCGGCAGTCAGCGCTATCATCGGGATGTGCGGCTGCATCTGATTGTTCAGAAACTTGTTAAAGGCGATAAAGAGCACCATCGGCACGAGGTAGAGAGGGGAGTAGGTGAGAAACTCCTTCGCCTCCTTTGCGAGCACCTCACCATAGACGGGCACGAGAATCGCGTCAAGGAAGTAGATCAAGATGCACAGTGGGATTAAGACGATCATGTTGATGAGCGCGCCACGCTGCAACACCAGCCCCATCTCCGGACTCAGCGGATCGCGGCCGTACTCGTGCGAACACAACGTGTCCAGCGCAAACGTTAAGCCGATCATCGGGTATGTAATGAGGATGCTGATGAGGAAGTAGCCAACCGAGGCACCAGTCAGCTCGCGCGGGCCGAGAAAGCTGCCAACGAATGCGAGTGGTACGACCGACATGGAAAACGTAAAGCAAATCGATACGGCAGCGGGCGCGGCCAGGTACAGCAGATCCATCAGAGCCCCGCTCCACGACAGGTCGTCCTGCGACTCGAAGGTGCCCTGTTCCGTTTCTTCGTAGTCCGTCGTCTCCACAACGTTTTCCTCTGCGTCGGAGCTGATGTGCACCCGACGCAGTGGCGAGATGGCCGACTTGGCGGCAGTGGCAGCAGCAGCAGCTCCGGGCTTCGCCTGGTCCTCTGCCTTTGGCGTGGCCAAGACGAGCGGTGAGTGCTCTGGAACCGGCATCGTGCCACCCGCGTAGCCTACTTCCTTCGCATTCAAGAAAGAGTTACTCGGCATGCGCACCTTGCGCTCTTCAAACGCACGCAGCGCCTTGGTGGCGCGTGCGATCGTCGTCGGCGACAACGGCGGCCGCTCCTGTCGCACGGCGCTGTGATCGCGCATGAGCTGCACCGCCAGCAGATCCGGAGAGGAGTCGCGGAAGGCCATCTTGGTCTGCTGCGGGGAGTCCGCGGGACCACCTGCAGCCGCCTTCAGCTTGTTGAACGAGTTTTTCAGCTCAGGGGCCTGCTGCTCTCCGATCCGCGCGTCTGCGCTATAGGAGCGCCGCGGCAGCACGATAGGTTCATCCAAGAAACCACCTGCCCCTTGCTTTGGGAGCACAGTGAGGCTGCCCTCGCGCGACACGCTAGCCGGCAACTCTGACCGTGACATCTTCTTCATCGCCGAGGCCACCGGGGCCACATCCAGCGCGATGGGCGCTGGGCGACGGGCCGCCATCGACGCGTTGCGGGAGCAGGCCGGTGGTCTTACCATCGATGGTGCCCGCGACGGTCGATTTGTCGCCATCATCTGAGCACGGTTGGGTACAGTGAAGACCGCGCCATGGGAGGACGTGAAGCTGCCGTGGAAGTAGTTCTTCTTAGCCTTCTCCGCCAGTCGCGCGGACTGCTGGGCTACGGTAAGCTGCTTTGGCGCACGGCGCACGTACACCATGCGTGAGAAGTGCACCGGCATCGACGCAGAGCGAAAGACAACGTTACTTCCACCACTACCGCCAGCACCACTGTGCATGGTGCCGTAGTTGCGGTTGTGGTGGGATACAGCGGCAGCAGCTGCCTGCCTGCGTCGCACGGAGCCCTCGCGAACCGGCGGTACCGCCGGGATATAAATCGGCGCACCACCCACACGGCCAATGGAGGACGTTCGAAGAGCCGCGCCTGCCCTCTCGCGTGCGTTGCGGCGCGTGTTCGGTGAAGCCAGTTCCGTCGTACTAGAGTTGGCGCTCATGGTTTCCGTACGCGTGTGGATTGGAGGTAAGTGTGTGTGTGTGTGTGTGTGCTTGCTTTAAGATGCGACGACAATAACAGCAAAAGCGAGCGACGCCTCGTCGCCCTCTTATTTTTTTTCGCTTGTTTTCTCTTGTGTTTTTATTTTGATCTTGCAAAGCAGCAACAGTTCTTCACTACTAACAGAAAAAGGAATGGTTGCACCCGAGCGCAGGGATCTTTACGCAAGCAGCGAATCCCGACAATAAAAGAATGCGTGGCAGTCCTTTCACTACGCGATCATGAAAACAATCAGAAAAAAAAAAGAAACGAAAGAAAGAACGAAAAGCAGTGTTGGCTCTCTCCTTCAATTATGCTTCTTTTTTTTTAAGTTACTCGAGGTTTGACCGAGGCCACAATGCGCCGAGGTGGTGTTCAGCCAACAAGTAGCGAACACACCTGAAGGGAACGACGGTGGTACACAGACACCGACACACAGACTAAGCAGGAAAAAAAAAAGATCGTGCTTCGCCGTGTGTTGGTTTTAGTCACCTGTTTTCGTCCTCACCAAAAAGCGTGCAGCAGTGCCGTTTACGAGGAGCTTTACATAAGTAAAAACACGATGATAATTGTAGCTTCTTTTTACAAAAAAAAAGTCAAAAGAAAACACACCGAGCGACAGAGTGTGGAGTGTAAGCCAAAGACGTTTCCTACGAGCTCTAAACTGATTACGCGTCAATGCAAAGAGGGCGCTCAGTTTTCTTTTCCTTACGCTGCACCTGTGTTGTGGAAAGTCGGCTAGAATTGGGGAAACCAGGTAACCGCTAGAAAAAAAAAGAGAAGCGGCGATGCAACTCAACTCTTGTTTTGATGCGTGGTTCCTTTCTTCTTTGACTCGATGCGAATGTGGGTCAGTCAGAACGCAGACACCGCACCAGATCGACAGAGAACGCTGGAAGCAGACACTCGTCACTTTCCTTTCTGTCGGTAGTTTTGCTGAACGTTGCTCTCGCTGACGCTCGGTTATTATTCTGGTAGTTGTCAATGTAGTGGTGTGCCTGTGTGGTATACTGCAGCGCGCTGAAAAAAAAAAAAACGTACGGTAAAGACCCCTACAAGTATATTTTATTAGTAATGAATCGACAACACCAACGAAAGACCTCAAAGTATGTAGATGTAGATGAATAGAGCGTTAATGCACCGGAGCTGAGACTACGAAAAACGCAAAGAGGGAGGCGAGAAAAGGAAGAGGAATGAACTACACGGCAACACGATTCGACAGAGTTACGTTACACCTTTCTGTGTGATTTTTGTTTGTTTGTTTCTTTTGTAAAGTGCGAAAGCTGGCAGGTATCACACCACACAATAAACACAACAGCGTGCTTATTGTCATGATAAGGGCTGTCTAGAGAACGGAGGGAGGACAGCCACTGAATTATTTCTTTAAAAACGTACCCATCCTTGTCGCGGTTCATGAGTACATCCTCGGATTGCTTCCTGCGCTGTCGGTTCTTCGTGCAGGCTTTGTACATATGCTGAAATGAAGAGGAAGTTACACACACACAATGATATTATTCACTTCTTCTTTTTCTCTTTGCGGTCAAAAACAACACAGCAAGTAGGTTTCCTGCACAGCAGCGCGTCTCCTCATCAACCCGTGCCACAAGAGCAGTGGAGCGACGTTCAGTGGCGTTCCGCCCAGCGCCGAATGCGCTCTAGCATGGCACGCTCCTCCACCAGCTGCGCGCAAACCTTCTCGTACGCCAGCCAGTCGAAGTCCTTTGGAGCGTACTGTCGCACTTTCTTCAGCAGAAAGCGCTGATCAAAGCCCTCATACGTGTGCTCCTCGTTCTGCCACAAGTAATACCCGTAGAAAAAGAGGGCGGTGCTAATGGTGATGCAGTACGACACCGGCTCCATAATATCCCAATCCAGGTCGAAGTAGGTCAGACGTGAGATGACAGCGAGTTGAGTGCCAGCGAAGAGCAGAGCGCCGCCCCAAACACAACGACGCCACTGGGCTGCTCGCGCAATGGCAGGCCGCAGAGGTACCGACATGGCCTCTTTCTTTTTGGTCAGTTCATCCACACGGCGCTCCGCTTCTGCCACCAGAAAGGAGCCCACCGAACAAGAAGGTGTTGCCTCTGCAGTGTGTGCGGTGCCAGCGTCGTCGTTGCGGCTCGTGTCCTCATGCAGAGACGCAACCAACTCCTCTGTTTCAAGGTACAGCACAGGACGCAGGTGAATCAACGCACCACCGTCCAACACCACCACCACGCCTGCTGCCGCCAAGTCTGCGAGGGCAGAATCTGGGTCGTCCACGTGGGCCTGTGCGCAGAACTGGAGGAACTTCCCACGGGAGATGAGTATGTGGTGCTCGCCAGGGTGCAGCTCCGCTCCCAGGCGTGTGCCGTCCAACTCCGAGTATTGCTGCAGGGCTTGACGAAGCAGCAGTTGAGGGCTAATGGCAGCAAAGTCTGCGGCGGAGAGGGCGGTGGCAGACGCAGACGGTGAGGCCGCTGATGCCGTAAAGCTACGACGGAAGGTTCCGAAAAGGCTGTGAAGTCGAGACAGTTGCACTTCCGACTACAACAGCGCCGCCCAGCTGGTGGATGAGATGCCTCCACAGACATGGACGAAAGTGTCCATGAGCTCGCAGTGACCGCATGAAGCCCGCGACGGAAGACCGCTGAATCGCTTGCTTGGGCAGTTGTCACTTCCTCTTTTTGTTTTTTACGCACAAAACGATCGAGGTGTTCAAATACGGGGAGGAGACAGATACAGGAAAAGAAAAGTAGTGACAGATTACGGATCTCGCACCGCAGTGTGGAATACGCTGTTTGAGGAGACTGCGGAAAGACGAGCCTAACAGCCACACACACGGCATGGGGAATTCTGTTCCTTGATGACGCACTATACAAGAAAAGAAGAAAAGCAAATGCACCTTGTCCTTCGCACGTAAAGCGATCCCTCACACCAAACTCACATAGCCAACTGGATTGAGTTCCCCTCTTTGCCTGTTTGAAAAAACGTCACGATCGAAAGTAGCACTTGTGACTCTTCCGTTTTCTTTTTTGTTTGTTTCCGATCGGTGTGAACAGGCTTTACTGCGCAGAGCAGGCCGTTGGTACCTACGCTCATCTCAGCAGCGTTACACAAAAGAGAATCTACTCAACCCCGCAAACAAATACAAACAGGGTGAGTGAAGAAAAGAAGATATATAAAAAACCTCGGAGCTCGCTACGTAGTTTGCGTGCTTCACAAGCACCTCAGCCGTCACCATCACTTTAACGAGCCTCAAAAGATCTTCCGTTGGCACAAGACTTGAAGCGAAGAGGGGGGGGGGGGCAACGAGGACTCGGTATTCCTTCCTCTCCCTTCCCTTCCCCCGCGCTCACTCGCCTCGCCACCGCTACTCTTGCTCCACATGGCAACCGCACTTTTCTCCAACTCCTTTCGTGTCATCTTCTGCTTTAAATAAATACTTTTTTTACAAGTAATAACAGCACACGCTCTTCTCGTGCGAGGTCCCTCTTCAGTCACCGATGCTGTACGGCACCCAGGCAGCCTGCCCCACGTCAGTGAACAACAGACAACCCGACGCTGCATCGAAGCCTACCCAACACGCCGGCAGCACCGGCGCCGACTCCTTGTGCGAGGCAAAGTCCTCCTTGTCATTTGGCGTGAACTCGCCAACGAGGTGGCAGGCACTAGTGAACGTGAGCGTCTGCGCTTCCGACGGCGTGCGCCACAGCGTGCGACTGTCCATCCCTGTCTGAGTGAAGGATCGAGAGTGCAGCAGCTGCGGCATTACCAGCTCCGCCTCCTGACCCGTGTGCTTTGCCATGTTGCTCCACTTGTCAGTGGTGGTGGCGTGCGTGCGGTTACCTGCTTTCTCGCCCAGCATTGCCTTCTCGTCGCCCACGCTGCCCGTGAGAAACGACGCGTACAGGGCGCGGCTGCAAAGCTGACTACCGTGGCACGCTTCCCTCACGTGGGTGACCAGCGTAAACTCGCCGTGCAGCACATCGGCGTCGTCCTTCATGCTGAAGCGCAGCGCCAGCACACCGAGTAACTTCCCATCGGCGTTGTAGCAGGCAAAGCCGTGGTGGGGCAGCAGTGGACAGAAGACTGCGACATCCATACGGGGGTGGTTGCGGCGGAACAGCGGCACCTGGTTGGACAGGAAAGCGATGTACACTGCCTCTGGTGGGGCTCGTAGGCCGTAGCCCATCTGCACTGACATCTTGATGGGTGGCTGCATGTAGCCGTGCTCACCGGTGGAGAAGACCCAAAACGTGAGGCCCTGAAAGGTAGCGTCGACTACTTCAGCAGGCAACCACAAACCGCAGACGCGCAGCGTGCTGAGAGCAGATACAGCATGCGACAGCGGTGCCAGCTTCGGTGTAGCGAAGGTCGGCGTCGTCATCCCACTCGTCTGTTGCTGCTCCAAGCTCGCGGCAGAGACCTGCGGGGATACGAGCCACCTCGAAGGACGAGGAGAGAGGGTCTGTTTTGCACCCTGCGGGACTGCAGTCCGCTGCGTCGAGGCTGCGTCAGCCACCCTATGTTGCCCCCCTCCTTCTCTTCCTCCTCTGTTAGGGCAACAGCAAGACGTGTGATTCCTTTCGTTGTGTAAAGGAGTCAGCAGGGTGTTGATGCTCTCAGTACCATCCGGCGCAGCCGGAGAGCGGGGTGCCTCGGTAGCCACCATCATGCGCGACTTGCGCGTCTTGCCCTCCCTCGCAGATACGCGAGGACTGCGCCGAACGGCCTCGTTGAGTGGCAGCGGGGCCAACGCACGCATGTTCTTTGCACTCGAGTCACGGTGCGATTGAGGCTGCGTATTTTCACGCGACGAGATGCGGCCCCATGCGGCAGGTGTGTTGCACTTCGGTGATCTTGCCGTATTCAACACGTTAGTGCTGTCTTGATCAGCGGCTGCGGAAGCTGTGGTGGGGCTGCGGTTCTCCTTCGTCCTTGTGTGCGGCTCCGGTGTACGACACTGTGGCTGCGGCAACGCAGGCGGTGGTGGTGTGGAAGGCGTGTTCGAAGCCTTCCGGAAGCCGTCGTTGCGAGCAGCAGCAGCAGGAGCACAAGCAGAAAGAGGACCAGGAACCGGCGACGGGGACCCCGCACCCTTCACACTTGGTGCGACATCAGTGCTACAGCGACTACGACGCTGTGTTGCTTCTTCGTTGCGATGACTGCTGCTGTTGTGGTTGCGTGTTGGCGCTGCGGTCCTGTCATCCATAGCGGTGGCTGTGCATGATGTGGGTGCCGCGACGACTGACACTTGACACGACGCCGAGCGGCGCGGACGTGTGGCACTGGCACGGCGCCGTCGAGTTGTCGAGCGAGGCTTCCTTGTGTCATCTGTGCCTGTAAGCCGCGATGCGGGGCGTGATAGAGAGTCCTGCAGCACCACATCATCTTGCTCCGTGATTCCTTCGTCTTGTTGCTGCCCCTCCACCTCCACGATTTCACGTGTGGCGACAGGCAGGATGATGTCCGTCACGCTCTGCGTGGAGCGCCGCCGAGCTGCGTTTGCAGCTGGGGAGCGAGGACTGCACTGCGACTCGCTGCGGCTGGCAACGCTGCTGGCGACGCTGCGCATTAGCAACGTGCTCATCTGGCTTTCGTCGCCGACGTGCTGGCGGAAGAGGGAGTCAGGGAGCAGTGTTCGGGGAACCTTCGCCGGCAGCGTGGCGGCACGCACGCTCGTGACGGCAAAGTAGCGGTCGCGGTCGGTGGGCTGCAGGTCTTGGCCAAACCAAAAGACAAAAGCTCCATCCTGCGGGGCTGTCCAGTGGCCACCATTTGGCATCGCGAAGCGCTCGCCAGGCAGCACCCAGCCAAACCACTCCACGTCGTGCTGGGAGCCGGTGAGGGCAAACGGAACGTGCCGCGACGTCCGCCCGCTTTTTTGCAGCGTCTCCGTGCAGCACGACGGCCAGGGCAGACCGCCGCTGAACTCTAGCGTCGTCTTCACAAGGGAGAGCTCGCTGCGACGCAGACCCTGGCTTGGGTAAGGGATGAGCACCTCGCGCACCTTCGCCGCATGAAAGACATGACCCTTTGCGCTCTGCTGGGGATGGCGTTCGTAGACGGCAAAGCCGCCAAACACCTGCAGGAGAAGCCCACAGTGGAGCGGCACAACATCGGGAGGGGTGTTGTTTCCGCTCGCGTTGGCGCTGATCATCACGCTCATACTCGCGTTGGCCGTCTGTAGTGCGTGAGCTGTCTGCTTCCGCCGCTGTCGGCCGTTCGCCGCCCCGCAGAGCGGGTACAAAAACGTCACGTAGGTGTTCTCGGCTGATGCAAGACCAACGCTCGCCACCAAAGCGCTCTCGTCGTTCCAAGAAGGGGAGGTGATGCCGGCTGCCTGGTGGTCGCCGCCCTTCGAGCACACCGTCATGCTGCTGCGCGGCTTCTTGCACAGCACACAGACCTCCGCAAAGGTGTAGCGGCGTGCGCCAGGGTTTAAAGCGACGGTGCTGGACGGGTTCGGCAGGCGGAGAAGGTCGTAGGCGCCAAGGGCGAAGGGGAAGCGATGGATCGGTGTGGGGCGGTGCAGGTCCTGAAGCATGCGGTCCACGGTGGTGAGGGACGGCCGTGTAAGGGGGTCTAACGAGAGCAGCTGAGCAGCCACCGTCGTCAGCGTGCTGCTGTAGCCCCGCCGCTCAAAGTCACGGCGAAGACGCTTCCATAGCCCATCAGGCGTCATGGAAGCCGCGTTCAACGGTACCTCCTCCACCGTTCGTGCCCGACGTGGGCTGCCAGTTGTGGCTGATGTGCAGTTGTGGCCGTTCGTGTTGGTGTTTCCGTTGGAGGTTGCACGGCCGTCTGGCGGAGTCGGCAAGTTGGCCTGCCCGGAGGCGAGCAGGTAGAGCACAACTCCCAGGCCCCAAACAGCACGCTTCATGGACCCTACCACAAGAGTGGGGTAAAGCCTAGGTGAGCACTCCTCGGGTGGGCGGTACAGCGCGCGTTGCTGCCGCGCAGAGTCAGTCGGGCTCGTCGGAGATGCCTCTCTTTCATTGTTGCTGCGCTGTGCATCTACAATAAGAGCTACCCTGCACTCCTCATCACTGGCTGACGCTGATAGTACAAAGGTAGGTTCCTCGCTCCAGTCACCCGTCCTACCTTCTCGCTCTTTCTCGGTCGGGTGCACCAAGATGGCGTCTACGCACGGCGTCGACGCCGCCGCTGCCTCCTCTGATCGGCCCGCGATGGTGTCGGCACTGCGCACGGTCAGCTGGGCGATTGCCATGTGGTGCAACATCGCGAGCAATGACGCTTCCGGAATACGTTTGCCCGCCGCCTCGAAGTTTGTTGCCCACTGCCGCAGGCTGCACGGGTAGAAGGGCATCCAAACCACCGCCAAGCTCACCTCCACGTCATACCGCTTGTATACGTATTCCTGCAAGGACAGAATAGGCACGCAGAAGCTCGAGTTGTTTACGGCGGTGCAGGTTGCCCGCTCTGCCGTCTGCTTCACGTAGTCGCGGTACTGCGTTAAGGTGAGGCAGGGCCACGGGGTGGTTTGCAGGTTGTCTGGCACTGCCAGGGGCGTGTCCTTGTCGCCCAGCAGCCCTGCATAAGCCAGAGCACTGCACCACATGTCTTGCCGCCCGCTTAAAGAGAGCACCTCCCGTTGCCCGTTACTTCCTTCGTCGGTCTCATCAGTGAAAGTGAGCGTCGCGTATACCTTCGCCACTAGTCCATTGCGCTGCAGGACGGCACGGTGGCAGGGTGGGGCGGTGCTGAGGGTTTTGAGATCGAGGGTGCTGCTGCGTGACGGGAGAAACAAAATGCTGTGTTCACTAATGTGATGAACAGCAACGAGAAGCGTTTTGGGCACCGCCATGAGTCGAACGAGACGACGAGCAGCACACACACAAACTTATAAAAAGAAAAGGGAATCTAGCTGCTTAAAAAACAGTGAGGCGAGTAAGCCCAGGGGTTAGCATATGGGAGCAAGTATAGGCGGAATCTAAGAGCACAAAACACAACAGCAGCAGCAAATAAGAGATTACGGGACACACAGCACTTGCGAAGGTGTGGCGTATTCAGTCGCCGTAAGGATGAAAGGGGGGGGGAGGGAGGAGAAGCGCAGAAACAAGCCGGTAAAGGACCCGTGACGCGAAACGTGTAATGCACAAGCAAAACAAACAGCAAATTTGCAGTGGGGTACTAGCGCTCTTGCAAAAAAAAAAAGGGTGCAGGAAGGGGATCGTGCGTGACAAAAAGCAAATCTCTGCTATCTTGTCTTTTTTTATTTACGGGAAGCAAGAGAGAATAGGAATCTATCTATGAGGGTGTGCAGTATGTATCTGTGTGCGTGTGAAGAAACGCGAAACGAACAAGGAGGGGTGCGTAGTCTATTTGTGGAAGATGGGCGCCACCCTGATCCTTTTGTTTTTCAAAAGCGGAAAGATGGGAGAGAGAAGAGACGGCCAGAGAGATACAAAGAGTGTGCGTGTGTGTGTGTGGGGGGGGGGGAGAGGGGTACATCGAAGACTCGCTTGCGGTCACGCACGATAGATTCAACGAAAACCACAGCAGTAAAAACCAAAGTCTAGAAGCCATACGCACCTATACATAACGATCGTGCAAACGTGTGTGTACTTTGCCACCAACTCCAGCACAGCAAAGTACTTGACAAGTTGTGTGCGCACGAGCAGCTGCGTGAAGACAACCAGGCCAACGAGAACACAGCTGTAAGGATCCCCAACCTCCGTTATGAAAAGTTGAAGTACACAGACAAAACACCTCATACGCACATACAGAAACCACCTCGCTTAGCGCATGTTGTCTTTTTTTTTCCTCTAAAACTGGAAGGTTGCACCTTGAGGAAGCTCTGCGAAGCACACATTTTTACCCCCCTCATTAAAAATGGCGCCAGTACTGTCCCGCGCTCTCATCCCGTTTTGCTGTTGTTGACGCTGTGGATTCAAGTACGTTCGCAGCGTCGCTTGATTTTCAACCCTTTGAGACTTCATTGTGCATTTTCCTTCTTTCTTCATCGTCGAGGCCACCGATGGTGGTTTCCCCGTTTTTACTTCAATTTTTTTGCAGGTGCTTTTTTTTTCTTCTTTTCAAGGGTATCACCACAAGGAGGTTAAGTGCTAGACAACAGAAAAGAAAAATCAGAAGAAAAGAAAAAACCGAAAAAGCACGCACACACACATCGAGGAGGTTCACAAACAGAGGCAAAAACAAAAACACAAGAAAACCAACCACCACGTACGCAACTCCAAAGATGTACGGGAAAAAACAGGGAAAGACATACAGAAACAGCGCACGCGCCAGAGCAAAGAGGATAACGAACAACAACAGTAAAAAAAAAACGGTGGAGCCGATGTTAACGGAGGTTGCACCTCGCCGGTTTACCAATGAAAGAGGTCTCCAAGTAAGGAGAGGACCGAAAGGGCAACAGAAGAACTTCTCTTCATCTGTGCCTTCTTTCCAACAAAGCGTTTTGAAGGCAGTTTTGCTGCTCTCTGAATCTCCTTAACATGTGTGTCGCCTTCTCTTGCACTTCTCGCTTCACATTGTGTTTCTTGTTGCTGTGTGGCGTTGCGTTGATATTTGTCTGTGAGGCTCGTTATCCTTCACTGCAAAAGTCTCCCACACGACGGCGTCTTCCACGATTCCGTTGTCCATCCCCACCACCACCAAAAAAAAACTAAAATAACTTTTTTTTAAATGTATCACCTCTCACCCGCAGATTTTGGTTGTTGTCGCCCTTCCCTTCCTTTTTTCTCTTTCCTCCCTTTTTGTCACCGAAAGCAAATACAGCAATAAACGACGATCCCCTCATCCCACGCCCCTCCGCACTCTCACCCGCGGGAGTCTGCTACCAAAAACACAAGGGAAAGCACAAACACAAACAGCACTCGAACAGAAAGACCACCTGCGCTGTTTTTGGCATCCAGCGTTTCGTGCCCTTTCGTTTTCGGCTTTCGAGTTTTCTGGTAATTGAACTCATCACGAGGCATACCACACGTGTGTGCGTTTTTTTTAGATATACTATGCTTGCGCTTTGAGTTCTTTTCATGGACTGGCTCACGCGTTGGGTATTGGAAATAAAAGTCAAAAGAGTAACGCGCTGTTTGCGGAAGATGTTCACATCATCGGACATCGCAATGTTCTCTTATTCTTGGTGTGTATGTGTCTGTGTGTGCTCGACAACGGCGTTCAATAACGGCAGCACTGGATAATACCATTCACCCACCTCTTATAGAAGAAGTCGTCCAGCAACGGTAATGCCGTCACTTGACAGAAGAAAAGCCCAGTTATAAACCTCGGCTTTGGCAGAGGGTGGGAAAAACGCAGCTTACAAGAAGGTCATCTATCAAACAAACAAAACAGCACAATAAAATAAAGATAAACGAAACGGAGCACTGGTTCATGAGCGTGCTCCTCTTGGTGTCGAGACCGAAAAGGACAGGTAGCTGTTTTGTGCAAAACAAACGGCCAAGCTTGAAAGCTGCGAGGCCGCCGTTTGCATCGGCTCGACTTTGTGCGCGCACGCAGCTGCACACACACAAACACACCCACACACATACCTGCGTGCAGACGCCAACTCGCACGCCTACCCGCCTACACACACAGAATGGGCGCAGGCATTAGCAGCACCCGTCGTCCTTCTTCTGCGGCTGCGGGTTGCCGACGTTGGGACGTGGTGCGCCCTTCGCCTGCTCGCCGCTCACGGCAAGGCGGGCCTTGATGTCAGAGGCCATGCGAATGAACGCCTCCTCGACGTTGGTAGAGTTCTTCGCACTCGTCTCGAGGAATGGGATGCCGAGGGAGTCGGCGAAGTCTTGCGCCATCTGCGTGTCCACGGCCTTCTTCGTCACCAAATCGCACTTGTTACCGACAAGAATCTTGTTCACGTTCTCGCTGGCGTACTTCTCGATCTCGCTCAGCCACGTCTTGACGTTGTTGAAGCTCTCCATATCGGTCGTGTCGTACACGATGATGATGCCATGCGCACCGCGGTAGTAGCTACTCGTGATGGTGCGGAAGCGCTCCTGACCGGCGGTGTCCCAGATCTGCAGCTTGATTACCTTGCTGTCGAGGTTCAGCGTGCGGATTTTGAAGTCGACGCCGATGGTGGAGATGTAGCTGTCCGTGTAGCTATCATCGGCAAAGCGAAGCAGCAGGCAAGACTTACCCACACCGCTATCGCCGATGAGAAGCAGCTTGAACAGGTAGTCGTACTCTGCCGTCATCTTGGAAGCACAGCGAGAGATCTCTTTTTCTTTTATAAGAGAGGAGAGTGGAAAAAAAAAACACTGATGAATGGTGCAAGCACGAAAACAGAGAGCAAAGAAGCACTGTCTGGCAACGATTAACGGAGACGGTAGAGGCACCGAAAGGTCGGAAAAAAAAAGAGCACGAAACAAGCAAACAAAGGAAAAAACGTATAAAAGCGATGGTACGAAACAGAAGGTAACGACGCGGTAGAATGAAAGGAGAAATAGAGCTGTTGTGCAGGTTGTATGCGTGTGCAGTGGGGAAGAGGAGGGAGGGGGATATCAGCAATGCAGAGAGCGAGAACGGGGGGAGGGGAGCAGAGAAGTACAAAAAAAAAAAAAACATGAGACTATGATACTCTGCGAATGAACGATCACCACAGAAACAAGCAGAAAAAAGGAGGTACCTGTAGGAGAAGACCTTGTTTTTGCTTGTTTTTGTGGTTGACGCCCCGTCAGACAGAGGGAGGGTCATGAGTTGCTGTTGTTGTCGGTGACTAGAGAATGCCCAGTACTCCGTTTGTCAGTGCGACGGTAGGTGTGTGCTCCAGGACACACATCCTCTCTTCCCCCGTGGAAGCCTGCGACAGCATCAACGTCAGCGAGAAAAAAAAAAAGTGCAGCTTCTCGATTCGGTGGGCGTGAGCTTTTTTTCTTGAGGGGTCCTTCCACTACAGGCATATAATAAGCGCTCTTGACTTCTTTTGTGTGGATGTGCCTAGCGCTCCTGCTTTACGAAATTGTATCTCCTGCGCATGTGTAGGGTTGGAATGAACTGACGGGTTCTCTTCGTAGAGCTTAGCTTGCTGCTCTGGATTAGTTTTACTAAGGTGAACTGCTGTACGGAAAGCGCTCGTGCTTTCATGTCAATCCACTTTTCTTTTCTTTCCGGGGCGGGTGTACGATGTCACCTTAAACAGAGTGCTCACTCCACCCGTTCCCTCCTCTGCTGACGACGGACCCTGAAAGCCCTCCTGCCACGCTAGCATGCGAACGTCGGGGCAGAGAAGAACATGCGGCACAGAGAAAAAAAAATAAGCGCTCAGTGGTGGAGGCATAAAAATCGAACAAAACAAAAGAAGACCATAAAAAAAAACAGCTTAGAAGCTGTGTAGTTGTTATTTTCCGTTGTTTTTTTTTGTTTTTGGATTATCCGCGTGCGCCTCTTGTGTATCACCGCCAGCTGCGCTCACATGCACACACAAGCACGCGCAGGTACTTCACCCGCAAGGCACGGCCGGAACTTCAGCAAATACGCACGTGAACACAACAAGCACAGTCGTAGACGTTCAAGAACAACGAGATTCGAAGACAAAAAACAAAAAGCAGAAAACTCACCCACGAGTGGTTCTGTGGAAAGACAAAGGGAAATAGAAAGGGTTCTTTTTCTCCACTTCACAGGGTTCGTATTTGGATAAAAAGTGCACCCAGGCAGTACGTGTGGCGACGCCCACGTGTCCCTTCCCTTCACGTGTCACGTCACAGTTGTAAACAAATAAACAAACAAGAAAGATCAAAAAGTCGGGAAAGAGAATGAATGAGAAAAAAAAAAGTGAGGCGTTGACAGGAGCTACTTTGATTAACAGAAAAGAAAAGGATGAAGGGACAAATGAGGCGCGTCTTTACACGTGCTAGTTGTTTTTTTTTTCTCTTGTCTTCCACTTATCCTCGTTGCGTTCGTTGACCATGTATCTGTGACGCGCGGTGGGATCCTCCTTCGTTGCACACATACGCACCCACACCACGACCTGAAACCCTGGCTCGTACACAAAGCGGGAGGAAACAGAGTCGCGCCCGATCCGGCCAAAGAGAAAGCTGGTGCACGACAGCCTTTTCTTCCTTCTCTCTTCCCTAGCCGCCGTGCTGTCTTCAACGACTCCCATCAAAGTACACCGCCATGGCCCTTCTTTTTTGTGTTGTCTTTTATTGGTTCTTCGTTGGTGCACTTTGCACCTGATCTGCCTTTTCTGCTACACGCCCCATCCAGACCGAGTGTTTTCCGGAGATTCTTTGCTCTTTTTGGAGGGGAGGGGACTTTCTCTCTTTCTCTCTCTCTCTCTCTCTGTGTGCGTGTGTGTGTATCTGTGCGTTCATTGGCTTCACAGGTGCGACGTGATATTCACAAAGTCGACCACCGTCGGCGGACGCTCCGCATGGCTGAGGAGGAAGTTGGCAAGCTCTAGGTGGTCGGGGTGCAGTTGGTACACGCGCAGGTAGTGGCCGTTCTGGTGACGGCTGAAGAGGGCGTGCGTGTTGCCGCCAGGCGACTCCGTCTTCTTTGGGTAGGCGTGCATGTCGTTCTTGCCGAAGTGAAGCTCGATGAGACCTGGGACGTTCAGCCGCACCTTCTTCAGCAGCGCGCCTAGCTTTGCTTTGTTCAGCTCACCCTTCAGCTGCAGGTGGACGCAGTGGCACACCGAGTTCACGGCGGGGTCCAGCGACTTCTGGCGCTCCTCCGGTACAGCGCTCACGGCTGCGATTTCCATGTCGTTTTAGGTTACTATTTCTTTTTTAATGGTGGCAACTGTTAGTTAGGGTTAACTTAACGAAGAATCGCTCTACAAACAATGGTGGTCGCTGTCGAAAGAGGTATGGGGGCGTCGACCAGATCGGGTAAGGTGATCGACAGATAGCAGTTTATGTTTGAGGGAATATATATGGAGTTCGGTAGACAACCGGTTTAGAATAGCAATCAAGTAAAGGAGTTCTTCTGTTGTGGCGTGCGTACACGGACGTGGGGAACAAGTACAGAAATTGTTGTGGAGGGGGAGGGCAAGAAAGGGAGGAGATTATTAGCAGAGGTGTACTCTCACACGCATATCAGCTGTTTGCATCTGCAAAACAGGGGCACAGAGGGGCTCACTTCGCCTTGTTTCGATGCCGGATTTATGAACAATAGATTCCCCTCCATATCATCAGAGAAGTATTTCCGTTTTTTTTTTCGTTTCTTCGGTCTCTTCACACAGCTGCAACACGCAGGTGGCAAAAAAAAAAAAGACAGAGATTGGAAAGTGAAGAGCACACAGAGCAGTTGACAGAGGCGACGTTACCATTTCGTTTTTTTTGCGGTTTTTAGTCGACTGTTCATTTTTTTGAATGCACGTATGGCGATGTGTGTGCGTGAACCTGCTTGCAATCCCCTCTCTCTCGCACTCACGCATATATATATATATATATATATATATATATATATATATATATATATATATGTATGTATGTATTTACAAGCAAAGATGCGCGTGTATCATAAAATGCAAAAAAGTAAGAAAAGGGTTTGCACAGCTTGACCACCGCAGTGCGCGCCGTTATCTGTCACGTGCAATTGTGAAAGCACATAGAAAACGACTCTGCAGTTGTGCGGTTGTTGCGCGCTGACTCCACGTTACCCTCCCCGTTACTTAATGAGTGTTGTGAGAACGACAACCGCCATCGTAGCCAGACGGAGATCGTGATGATAATAATAGTTTGTGTGTGTGTTTGTACTTATCCCCTCTTTTACAGCTTGGCCGGTTGCAGGTCCAGTTCCATGCGCATCGGTGGTGCTGCAATGCACTTGAAAAGACGGGCCTGAAGCGCCTTGTGGACAGGGTGGTCGGCGTAGATGTGCAGCGACTCCGCGTCCTTGTGGCGCGACACCAGCGCGTGCGTGTAACCGCGCGACGCATCCTGGTACCCTGCCCACGCCGTAATGTTCTTTGCGCTCATATTGAGGTCCACGAGACCAGGAATGTTTGCTTTGCGAAGGGTCTCGATGCCCTCTTGCAGAGAGTTGCCAGGAAACTCCTTGGCGAACTTCTCAGGGTCCATCTTGAAGACGACAATGTGCTGCATTTTTTTTTTGGTTGGAAATGTAAGAGAGAGAATAACTCGTGGGCAGGATTTTGCCAGAAAAACAGTAGGAGGTTAAGAAGCAACGAGCTGGACGACGTAACGGCAGGTAAAAAGAAAAACAAATGAAGTGTGGTTTGAAAATGGTCTGCTGGAGTGAACTCCTTAACGAGAGAGAGCGTCGCTGACAGAAAACATGAAAGAGAGGTGGAAAGTGGAAAAAGCACACACACACACACACACACAAGATCAACGCACATATAGCAAAACAGGATCTGAGAGTTACAACGCGGCAGAAAAACGTCCTGTGCAGGCCAACCTTTTGCTGCCAGAGCAAAGGGAAATAGCGGGTCCGTGAAGCGTAGAGGATGCCGAAGATCACCTTTTGTCATTTTAGGCTTCATGACACATCTTTTCCTTTGCGTGTCTGCTGACATTTTTTTTTTGGGGGGGGGGAGGGCTGTCGTGTTTTTGCCTGTTCTCAGTTTAACAACCCGAAAAGAAAACCAGGTACACAGAGCAGTGCGAAAGAAGAAGATCCTCCAAGCGAAGACTCTTTTTAACAAGAGGGTATTTAAAAAGGAACAGAAGGGAGGGAGAGGGAGACATGGGATCAATGCTACCCCCCGATGTGCAGCTCCACGCGTAGCGGAGGCCCTTCCACACACGGCGCCATCCGCGCCTGCAGCGCCTTGTGTACATGGTGGTGTGTGTAAAGCTGCAACGCCTCCACACTCTCATGTCGCGAGACGAGTGCATGGGTGTAGCCGTGCGAAGCGTCCACGTAGCCCTCCCACGGTGACTTGTCGACGGGTCGCAGGTGGATCTCAAGGAGACCTGGAACGGCGCCGTGGCGCAGCGTGTTGACGTCATCCTGCAAGGCGTTACCGGGATAAATGCTAGCCAGTTTCTCCGGGTTCAGCTTAAATAACACGACGTGCAGCATTATCAGTGGTGAGAGTAATAATGAGTCCCAAAACGAAAGTAGCACAAAAGCCAACAAAAAAAAAGCAGAAAAGTAGTGTATATTTATGCGTGTGTGTGTACACTGAAGCTATGTGTTTTCGTGTGGGATGAAGCACAGCCGGGCCTGCAAGAGAAAAAGAAAAACAGGTGGACGATGAAACAGGAATCTACTATTGGCAGCATAATGAACATGTGTAGCGGTATGCAGAACAGCAGAACAAACGTGGCTTTCACCTCTTTATGGTTTCGGTGTGTTTCCAGGTAGGATGACGCCTCTTCACATGGATCTGCTCGACGAAGATGACATCCTCGCCATTTTTATGTAACCAAAGGGATTCTTGGAGACGGCGCCTTCGCGCAAAACGAAACAAAGATCTCATCCGACAGTGGGTTTCACAGCGTCATGCAAAAGTACCCCGCAAAAACCACCTCAAACCAAACTCACCGCACCGAACGTAGCCGTCGGTCTGCGCATCCACACTACCCGCTCAACGTTAGCAACACCCTTCTCATTTCTGTTTGCTTGATCGACGCACTAAACAAGTACTAAGATTGCCTAGGTGTGGTAACGAGCATCATAACGCAAAGACAAAAATAATCCAGCTACAAGGGAAGTAAAGGGCCGATGACCAAGAACAGCTAATCACACACACATAGTCACACTCACACACACGGTCGTACATCCGTGCACAACACATGCACCTGTGTTGTTGTTCACCAGCACACCCAGAGAAAACAGCAACGAATATATATAGTAGATAGATTGATTGATAGAGAGAGAGATGCGATAGCAGACTGAATCCATGACGATAGGGGGGAGCTCATACGCAGGTAAAGACGCAGTGCTAAAAGGCAAACACCGAGAAAGAGAACACCAAAACAGAGGGAGAGACAATAATGACAAATACACGCATACACACACAAAAAGGATCACAGCAGCTGATGCACGAGACAGTTGCGCCTCCGACACTCTTCTCATTGCTGGGCAAACTTACCGCACCGAGTACTTCTGGATCTCGTGCCAGCGGATCTTCTTTTGCAGGTTGTGCAGGCAGAAGACAAGACTCTCTGCAGAGGGTGGGCAACCGGGAATCCAGAAGTCCACCGGAATCGACCGCTCGCACCCACGCAGCACCGAGTAGGAGAAGTGGTAGTAGCCACCACCGTTCGCACAGCTACCCATCGAGATGACCCACTTCGGGTTCACCATCTGAACGTAAATGTTGCGCAGCAGCGGTGCCATCTTGTTCGTCACGGTGCCAGAGACAATGACGATTTCAGCCTGTCGCGGTGACGGACGCGGCACGATGCCGAAGCGATCCAAGTCGTACCGGGACGAGTAGCAGTGCATCATTTCCACTGCGCAACAAGCCAAACCGAAGGTGAGTGGCCATGGTGAGTAGGCCACGACCCACTCCGTCAGGTCGTGCAGCGTCATCTGAGCATATTGCAAGGCGTTGTTCGGCTTGCTGGTGCCAAGCTTGTGGGCCAATGTGGTCTTCTTGCCTTTCTTGAGGTCAAGGCGGTGCGACCACTCCGGGCTGCCACGCGAGATCATCGCGCGGCCCGTAAAGGCAGTTCGTGTAAAACGCAGCATAATGAAGTAAGAGAATAAGGGCTAAATGCAGAGCGAGCAAAAGGGTGATATATACATATATATATATAGAGAGAGAGAGAGAGAATAGAACAGATCCTACCAAATCCTGTACTTTCCTTTATTGTGTTGTTGAAATATACAGGGAGAAGTCAGTAGGTAGCCTGCTGTAGCACACGTGTCTCCGTTGCCGTGGTGACCGGGTAAATGCAGCACGATACTTGTGCACGCTTTACTAGGCAACACGTTGGGCTTTACTAAAGAGAGAGGGGGAAAGAAAAACCGGCAGCGTGGGAGTGGAAAACGTTCCTGAACCGTTAACGTTTGTGTGTGTGTGTGTGTGTGTGAGTGTATGTGATGGAGTTGCCTTTACTATCCACTAGTTATGTTGTCCCGTGGTAACTCACTATCGTTAACACTCTTCTCGTTTCTCGCGCCAAGAGGCTCTAAAATGGAGGTCGAGAAAACAATAATAATAATATAAATGATAATAGTCGACACAGTAGACTACAGCGACGGGAAAGCGGTAACGACAAGACCACGACCCCTCCCTCCAAAAAAAAAAAGAAGTGGCAGAAGATAAGATTCGAAACTGTGATGACGCTGAGTGGAATCGCATTCGTCATAAGAGGTGACACACGTGTCGATAAAACGTGCGAATTCACAGGACAGTTTCCATCGCACTGCCCACGTAGCGGTGAAGGAGACCGCACTTGACGCGCTACTTGAAGCGCAGAAAAAAAAAAAGCGAGGAGTTGCCAAAACTCCTGTCTCACTCCTCTTTTGGTTTGCCGAGCTGTGAAACCGACAAGCGAGCCACCAAAAGGACCTCTTCTCTTTGTTTACGTGCTTTCCTTTTGTTCGAGTTGTTTACTGTGTGTATGTGTGTGATTTTGTAATAAAAAGAACAACAACGAACCAGCTTTCGCGCTGGAAACCAAAACCAGAACAGCAATTTCTTTTTGTGTGTGTGACTACGAACACCCGACGCCCAGCGAAACGAGACGACGATTTGGGGGGGGGGGGGCTGACGACAGGTAATAGAAGTGACTGTGAAGATGAGTACGTCGTATTTCTCGTCCCTTCCCACCCACGTTTTTGTGTGTGGAGACCCAGTCCACATTTGTAATACTGAAGAGCCGTAGCAGCAGCAGCAGCCAAAAAAAAAAGAACAGAAGAGCGGAGAGTGCGTTCCACCAACTTAAAAGCGGTACACATCGTTATTGTCGTAGCCCAGCTCCGCCAGAACACCACCCAAGCTGACCAGGTTGTTAATGTCGGTGGCCATTGGCTGAATGTTCAGACTACCAGACATGGACGCCATGGTCGACATCGGCGTGCCTGCCACGTGCGCCAGTAGTGGATCTGGCCCACATAGCATGATGACCTTGTTCTTTTCCGTCGGTGCTGGCATGCTCTTCTGCACCATCTCTGGCGTGACGTAGCCGATGAAGTGATTCGCCTTCTTCAGCCACTCCTCCTTGTCCACTGCGAGGTCGATGGTGTAGAAGACCCGGAATCGGCTGGGAAAGCGCTCGGCCAGGTCGTCAAAAACCCCGGCGAGCAGAATGTGTCGCTCCGTGCGGTTGCAGAAGAGAAACGACAACTTCGTCTTGTCCACCTCACCGCTGTCCCACCTCTCTGTCAAGGCATGGCGGATGATCTGTAAAAATGGTGTGAAACCGGTGCCACCGCCGATCATGCCAACGTGCTGCCAGCGGTTTGGCCGGTACTGGATTTTAAAGGCAACACTGCGGAAGAGGAGTGTGTCACCGACGTGCATGCCAAAGAGGTGATTCGTCATGAGTCCCTCCGTCTTGCGCTTCACAATGAGGTCAAAATAACCCTTTGTATGGTTGGCTGTCACGGGTGTATAGAAGCGCTGACACTGATCGGTGGGCTGCACCCCGTACTTGTAGCACGCTTGCAAGGTGGAGCAAGGCTTCAGGTTGAACTCGTCATCGGCGTTGTGCAATAGAAAGCGGAAGAGGGCCACATCGGAGGTGATGGGGATGATCTCACCGAGCTGGTAGCGCTCGTAGCGCTGACTAAAGACCTGTCCAGGCCGCTGCTTGTTGCGAAATGTGAGTGCGTTTTGAATGCCTTGGTAACACTCAGCGCTGCCCGCCTGCCGCGGTCGCCACAGCCACGCACCCACCGCCCCAGCGAAACACGCAATACCAAATCGCATACCGGGACAGGCAGCTGCGATGGTGCCGCCAAGAGTGTTACGGAAGGAAGAAGAGATTAAGTTCCTGCGACACACTTCAGCAGTACGACGATGCTGGTATGCCGACTTGGACAAGAAAAAGAAAAGCTGCCCCCGTGCGCGTGTGAGTCGTTGTCCCTTTGTGCTTTAGGTGAAAAAGGCGGAGCAACACACTAAGATATACGTTTCGTTCACCACTGCCAACAAACCGGCAATGAGCGAGGGGAGTTGTGCTGAGAGCGTGTCAACGCCCTTGTCTTCCAATAATAATAGTTTAAAAAACCAACGCGGCGTCACGCGAACGCTAAGTCAAGCACAGGAGAGGCGCAGCCAAATGGGGCACACGCAAGCCGAGACAAAAAGAAAAAAAGGCTCCGTCCATCTCAACAAAAGGAAAGTAAAAAAAAGGGCAGGAGGCAATACAGAGAAGTGAAGGTGCAGCAGCACAGCAAGACTCCTCGACAGGTGCCTCTGCACACTGGAGACGTCAAGAACCCACAGACGATTCTTCGCATCGACACACACACATATATATATATATAAGTACACTTTTCAGTCAGACCGACCACCAAGGGAACTAACACCTCACCTTACCAGGAAGAGAACGAGCGCTGCTGCGGAAGAAATGGAAGGCTAGCTGCCGTCGTGTGAAACCTCTGGATACCACCTCTCTATCGCTTCGTCATTGTTGCAAGAACTTGGAGAAAGCGTTGTGGAGGAAGGTTCTGTCAAGCGTCATGCTCCTTCACAGCACACGTAGAACGGCGAACGACCGCCTTCTTGAATGCTGTTGCTCTTGTTGGGGATTGTCTTTTCCAAGACAACAAAAGCACAGTAATCACGCTAGGTGAAGCGTTTGTACACACATGTATGCATATGTGTGTATATAACTATGGGAACACGCACATATTCGCAAACACATGATTGCACCCGGTGCACTGAGAGCGTTTGCCCCGTTCCTATCATTCGTCCAGGTGCTCGGCGATGTAGTCCACAGCTGCCTCGACGTCACCACCGGCGGCCTGCAGGGCCCGTCGGCACAACACCTCATCCTCAAAGCCCATGTCGCGCAGCGCTGCTAGTCCTGCCTGCAGCATTTCCTCGGACAGCACCGTCGACGAAGAAGGTGTTGCATCCACCTGTGTTGATGCGTCTGCAGGTTCAGCCTGCGTCGCGGGGGAGGCAGACGTCGTCGCCGTCGCTGCACCCGCGGCAGAAGAAGCGTGATTGGCGTTGCTACCGACAGACTGCATCATCATCTGCCACATGGCCTGCACGCTGGCGGGGTCCTGCCCACTCCACAAGGAAGCGGGAGAAGCGCCGACTGCGCCACCCGCTGCTGCACCCGAGGTGGACGGTGCGAAAAAACTAAACAGATTACTCGCCAGTGGACCCGCACCACCGGCCGAGGTGGTGGCGGGAGTGGTGGTTGCAATGGGGGTCCCTGCGCTGCTGGAGGCCGCCCACGGGTTGGGCATGGGCTCGTTATTTGCATCCTTTGTTGGGTCTGGCGTGTACAGGCTATCGTTCGTCGCAGTGGGTGCTGTGGTGCCGATGCGAATCGCCCGTTCATTCTCCGTCTCCTCCTCCTCGCCATCCTCGTCCATCTGGTCCATGTAATGATTAATCGCTTGCTGCCCACCTGGCATGGCGGAAATCTGCGCCAACTGCAACTCCGCATTGCGCTCCATCTCCTTCCGTCGCTCCGGGTTAACGGAGGACAAGAGAATCGTCTTGAGTGTGTCGGGGTCCTTCAGCATACGCGCCACCTCCGGTGACTTTTTTTGCAGCTTCTGGATCTGTGGATTCATGCTCAGCATGCTCTCCAGCATGCCGGGGTTCTGTGCGAGGGACTCTACCATCGACTCCATTGCCTCGGCAGACTGTCGCTCCTTCTCCTGCTCCTGCTTGCGTTCCTCCTTGGAGGCGAACATCCGCATCACCTCCCCACTCTGCACCTCCGTCACAGGTTTGTTCGTTAAGTTACAGAACAGCTTGCGCTGCATCGGCGCAGGCTGCTGGCCGTGAAAGAGACGAGTACGCAGGTCACCCCAGGTTTCTGTGTCATCCGTCAGCAACTTACCGGCAAGCGAGACGGTCATGATGCGGTCCTCCGGCGCGTCCAGCATCGCCGCCGCCACACCGCGCACGTCGCCGACGGTCATCTCATCATCAATGCACAGCGGCACCTTGTCGCCTTTGCTGGAGATAATGTGGTACTCCATAAGGACGAGCGGGCGGCAGAGTCGCTGACGATGGTGTGAAGAAAAAGAAGAGTGTGGTGCTAATAGTGTAGTACGGCCTCACCTGAATGTGTGAGTGTTGCTGTGGCAGCTTTTAAATAAGATGAAGTGGAATGCCTGGTGCACCTCACACAACGCGAACAGAGAGTTTTCTTTTCTTTGCCTGTTTGTTTCTCCTTTGGCGTTCAGCCGGGTGTATTTTCAGCAAAGAAAGAGGAAGAAAAGAAGACGTAACGCAGTGACACAGCTCCTGCTTTCTTGCACTCACCTGCCGTTTTCGTCAGTGCATTTTGTCGAGTCCCACCCTCACAAGAGAGAGGTTTTGTTATTTTTGCTTTGTTTATCTCGTAAGCCCGCGACCGTGTGTCGAAGAGGCACGCGCCAGTGTGGACACGGGAACCATCACTTCGGCAATTGAAGACTGGTTGAAGCGTCTTTTCCTCTTATGTTTCCGCTGCCCTGTTTTGATTCACTTGTTCGACTTGGAGGGGTATTAAGAACGACGTTCTGTGGAGAGTTTTTTTTTGTGTGTGCGCGTTGCCTTCTTCCTCATCCTTCGCCAAAGAAAAGTGCCAGAAGAGACAACGACATGGCGTAGCTTGTCGCTCAGCTGCATCCGTGCTGGGTGGAGCAAAGGAAATCCTTGAATTCTGCTCGCAGCAGTGGCGCGTGTACGCCGCTGCACTGAGAAAGCGCAGTTGCACTGGCCACATCCGACGTCCCCTCAAAGCGCTCGGCGGGCAGGAATGCGTTGTGTGCGTTCCACGAGGCCAGGAAGCCAGCCTGTACGTCTCTTATCACCGCCGAGAAGAGGAGAAATGGGAGGAAGTCCTTTGCTACCTCGAGCCCTTTGACCGTCGAGACCTCCTTCGCTGAAAGGGGAGGCTTCGACAAGACACGTAGCAGCTCCACTTCCATCGTGCTTAGCGGCATTCCATCAGGACGTACGCGCAGCCACGCTTCCGTAACGGCGTTGATCGCATGCGGTGCTGCCTTGGCGACCTCCACTGGTGCATCCAGTAGGTGCCCTACAGCGGACACCCAGAAAGCACTCGTGCACGGTGCGCAGCTGCCATTCACCCGCTCCTGCCAGCAACGCAAGAGTCGAACGCTCTGCACCACTGCTGCAGGCAGCGCGTTCTGCAGACACGGCAGTGAGTAGCCAAAGGTGGTGCGGAGCGCGCCGCGGCGCAGCGAGTTTCGCTGCCGGTGCAGCGACGCCAGGGTTACACTCGGGTTGGCCACCGAGACCAGCATGGATTGACGTGCAGGAGCACCTTCAGTGAGTGCCGTGGTGGCGTGCGCGGTAATCGGCACCGACAGCTCCATCACATCCATCCCCCGCATTGCGCAGCGCTTTTCTCTCCAGTACCTCCCCCAGTCCACCTTGCGACGGCAGTAGATCGGCTCTTGACGTTCACCGGCGTGGGTGGCGCTGCTGCACCCAACGCTGTCTGAAGCATCGACGCCAGGAATGCTCTGCATCAGCCGCGGTGCGATCACGTTGGCAACATCTGCCGTCTCCACCCCTTCAATGTACACGATGGCATCGGGACAGAAGAAAAAGCCACTGGTCGCGTGGCCGTGTGCACCGCTGGAGAGCAGAGAAGCGTAGGCGTTTTGCGGTGGGCTCAACGCTGATACCACGTCCCACCATCGCAGAGATGTCGGCGTCGACGTCGCAGTGCAGCAGTCCCACGAACGCCGCGCTAGCAGATAACCCGCATCCACGGCTGCCGTCTGCAATCCACTGCGAGCGGCCAACGCGGATTGCAGGCGTGAAGGCAACGCATCGAAGTTGCCCGAAACACCTTGGCCACAGCTGTGTGTAAAGACGACAGAGGCTGTGGGATAGCAGCCCTGCACCAGCGTAGTCAGGGCCTCCGCAGCCGCGCCAGCTCGTGCAGATGCGAAAGAGAAGGCAGCATGAGAATAACTAGGTGTGCGCAGCAAGCCGTTACGCACTGCCATGGCGACCGGTGGCGTTTTTCTTGTTTTGTTGTTTGAGTTATTGAAGGGGAGAGGTCGAAAGATGCGTGCACTGAGAGTACACCTGCGCAGTACACTTTACTTGGAGAGTCAATACGTTTGAGTAGTGGAAGTAGTCCCTTTATGAAACGCAACCGACTCCTTCATCAGGTTTGCAAGTTGTTCGGTGACTTTGTGTACGTGTTTGTTGTCCCTGCTGTTGCGCAGCTACACTAAAAAAAAAAGTGAGGAAAAGGTAAAAATGGTGATGGGCATGGCAGGTGTGAAAAGAGGCCGTCGCCACGTCTGGCAGAAGAGAAGGCAAAGGGCAAGTCAGGACGTCGTGGTAACCCAGTAGAGGAGAGGGAGCAGGATTCGGGAAGCGCCTTATCTAGTGACCCTCTCCACGAACGCTTCGTATCGTCTCCGTTGCCGACTGAGTTTCGCTTTTCCCTTGTTAAATTGCTTATACTTGTTGCCGCTATTGGGAAGAAATGCATTGTTTCATGATTAAATGAACCTATTATAGAGCGTACCAGCACACACACACACACACACGCACAGAGAGAGAGAGGGTTTTTTAATAGATACACACCCAAACAAACAAAAAGAGGGTGAAACACCTGACGCTTTGACAAACCAGTCGATGCTTGCAACACACAAAAAAAGCGCAGAAGGAGGGAAACAAGTCAATCGAAGGCAGAGCTTGTATAAAAAGAAGGCGAAAGAAAGTCGAAAGAAAAACAAGCAAACTGGAAACTTTTTTGTGCTCTGTCCGCACCGATAACAAGAGGTTGGGGATGTGCGGAGGGAAGGGAAGCGGTGAGAGGGAGCAGGACAACACAGCGAAAAAAAGCACTACCAGAAACTAAATTGCACCAGAGGAAGCGCTTTTTGGTGCGCACTTTTTCTCCCTCCTCGGCACACCTTCTTCAAGCACTCCCCCTCCAGCATCAGATTATCTCCCCCTCTCGGCATATTAATTACGCTGTGAGGGATCCGCCCTCATTGATGCTCGCCGCTGCTCACTTTATTAGCTTCCTCTTGTGTTCACCGCAGCTTCAACAGCACATATCGGTCCGCTCTGTCCTTATCATCTATCCCCATGTTCTTTCCTCTCCCCCAACGTCCTCCATCTCCTCACGGCCCCTCGACACAATCCCCTCTGTTTGAAAGTGGCGCTGGTGACAGTCGATAATGACAACAACGGAAGAAGAAAAAAAGGGGTGGGGGAGCGCAACAGCTGCGGAAATGTCTCTGTCGTGTTTGACTCCAAGAATGAAGCAAAACGAGCAAACAAACAGCTAAACAAGGTTCTTTCTTTTTCTCGCAGGAGGCTCCAGTGGGTGCACCTCACCGACTTCACTCTCTTCCCCCGCCTCTCCTTTCCTTCCACACCGCCGAAAAAACTGGAGGTAAGAATGCTGGCTTTCATCCATACCTCGATGTGGCAAACATCTAAAAAAAAAAAAGCATCAAGGACAAATCCACACGATTACATTAAGTGCGAAACGCACCACCACCACAACAACAACAGCAAAAAAAAAAAACAGAAAAATGAAAGAGGGAACACACGTCACACCACCAAAAAGATGAGGGGCAAACACCAAAATCAGGAAAGAGAATCGAGCTGTGTGTGCTGTGTAGTGTCCCAGTACGTTAACTGTTCTTCACGGGGGGGGGGGGAGGGGGGAAACAGACGCAGACTAGTAATATAACACTTATACGTACTGGCATGCAGCAGCAGGCTGGTTCACCAAGAATACGCCAGTTTATCAATGAATGAAGCGGAGCAACACACATACATTCGCACATCGAAAGACACCCGTCGGCGTCACCAGCAACAAGTCTTGCGTCGTGTTAACGCATATAAGGCAGGAAGCGTGCCTTGATCCAACAATACACCCCTAAACTGCCCCTTATGGGGGGGGGGGGGGGCTAATAGGAGCTTCTCAGAGAACTGTCGCCGAACCTCCTACAGCAGGGGTGGTGAAAAGGTCGGGGCTCCCGCGTATACAGCGCGGATGTGGGCGACCGCTGAGTAGCTGGGTCTACGGAGGCGGCTGATTCTCGGGTACACGCCAGGGCAACCACTATTTAGCGATTGCGCATTTGTGCTCGCTCCGGATTGCGTGTGGCCGCACGCGTTGTGACCGCCAGCTGAGGTTCTGCCTTAACTGCCGCCGTTTCCGCTGACCCCCCCGGCGAGAATTGGAGTTGCTGTTTG
>OESO01000097.1:608485-684100 GCA_900240985.1 Crithidia bombi
GGGTGGGGGGGGGCGGTAATAGGAGCTTCTCAGAGAACTGTCCGCACCCTCTACTGAAAAGTCGGGCATCCGCTATAAGGCGGATGTGGCGACTGCTGGTAGCCTGGGTACGGAGGGGCTGAATTCTGGTACGAGGGCAACATATTAGGTTGCTGCTGTTGCTGCTGCTCCGGATTCGTTGGCGCACCGTTGTGACCGCCAGCTGAGTTCTGCTTACTGCCGCCGTTTCCCTGCCCCCCACGGCGAGAATTGGAGTTGCTGTTTGCACTCCCCGAGCCCTTATCGTGGCTACCAGCACCACCTGCACCAGCGTTCGCTGTTCCGTTGTTGTTGGGGGTGTTACCGCCGTGGCAGCGACGACCACTGCTGCTGTTCAGCGCATCTGCCTTCAGCTCCTCCACTACCATCGAATCACGCGGCAGCCGTGCCTTCTTGGACAGGACAGCAGCGTCAAGGGCGACGTACTCGCACAGTGCGTCCACCTCATCCGCGGTGCGAGCCAGCCAAACGCCACCAATGTCAAATAGAATGCGCTTGTGCAGGCTGCGCACCAGTGTTAAGTCAGCCTCACTGCGGCAGTACAAGAGGTAGCAGCCGGCACCGCGGCTTTCGAGGTGACTGGCACAGGCACCGCAAGTGCGTTGGATCAACCACAGCAATTCCGACGGGGTCGTTTCAAAGCGCACCTGACCAATAAAGAGGGCAATGGGCAAACTGCTGTCCCCGTTACCCGTGTTGCCACCGCCGCTGCTGTTGCTGTTGTTCTGGTTGCCGCTGTTTGCGACGGCCGCATTGGAACCCGTCTGCATGCCACTCTTTTGGTTGGCAGGGAGGTTGGCCGGGAACTGAATGTAGCGACAGCGGTCCTTCAGCGAGCGGTGCACCACCTCTGGTGGCAGCTCAAAGCCCGTGTCGAGCCGCTTGCTGTGGCCGCATGTTAGGTTCGCGTCGGCGGTGCGCTGATCCATCACACCGGGGCCGAGAAAGAAACCGTTGCTCAAGTTGTGCGGGGTGTGCCCTTGCGTGGGCGTCGACACCTGCATCGGTGTCGAATTGCCGGAGAAGCTAAAGGTGTACGGGTTGTGGCGACCGGTGCGGTCCGCCTCAGTCGGCATCTCGCCTAGAATCGGTGCCATGTACGGGGACCGCCCCGTGCCTTTTGTGCGGCACGTCACCGTGATGGGGCTGTCCTCCAGCTCAATCGTGGTGCTGCTGTTGCGACGCCCCAGCACGGCCTGGTAGTTCACCTGCAGTGGCTCTACGTAGGGTGAAGAGGCGAGCGGGTCCGGCTGGTGTGGCGGGGTGCCGCCGAACTGCGTCGTGAACACCAGCGGCGGCGTTGGCGGGTGCTGCGCCGCGTACGTGTGGTTGGGCGTACCCACCGTCGGCAAATCAGACGCGCTTCCGGTGGCGCCGCGTGTGCGATACGCCATAGGGTGCTGCGGTGGGGGGTAGTTATTGTTACTATAATTACCTTGCATGCTATTCCCTCTTTTCTGCTCCTTTTTTTTTCCTTTTTAGGAGGGGTGGGGGGATGAGTGTGAAAGCACAGGTAAACAGCTTGTTGTTGCTGCTTATGTTGTCGCGGATCTGTTCAGTCGAGAACCAAAAGCGATGGAGCAGAAAGGGGAAGGAAGAGACGTGGAATACACCACGCAGCTGAGCCAGCTTTGCAACGACCGGCTTGACCGGAGAACAGCGCAGCCAGCAAAAGGCAAAAAAAAAGAGGGAGGGCTACGTGCAATTCCCCCAAGCAAAAAAAAAGACCACAGAGACGTGACACACCAAAGAAAACAGATGAAGGGAAAGTGGTGAAGAAACACTACGGGGGGGGGGAGTCACGAGCTTCACCGCTGAGGACACCCAGAGCCACACCGGACGAGCCCAATACGTCAAAAACAGTAACAATAATGATTATAATAAAGAGCAAATAACCAAAAAAAAAAAACAGTAAATCCCAAGTGTGAACCGTAAGCCAACAATAGACCAATTTACACAAACAAACAATGAAGGTGCGGACAAAGTACCCCTCAAAAAGGAGGGTTGAGAAAAGAAGCAGCAGCAGCAGACAGAAAAGAGACAGGGAATGAAAAGGGGGAAAAACAGCAAACGAGGAAACAAAAGAAGGAGAGAGAGAGAGAGAAAGAGAGCCGTAGTGCCTTCGATGCGACTGCCTCTACCCGACCTCGCTAAAAGACGAATGTTCTTTTCCGCTGTTTAAGTATAAGTAGTGAGAGAGAGGGAGGAGAAATATGTGTATACGTTTATGTCTGCGTGTTTGTGAATGGGAGACCGTTAAACCCAAGCGTGTGTGTAGTGTGTGTGTGTGTGTGTGCCCGTGCGCTGACGGACCTCGCTGTTGTGTTCTCACACGTAGAACAACACCAGACACCAAAGCTACCACTGCGCTAAATAAGACGACCGGGGAAGGGGTAGTTAAGAGAAAAACAAAGAAAGAAAGAGCACAGTACAAATGCTCCGGGAGCCGTACATAGAACTCTTGAGTATGCGTATGTGCACTTTCGATTTCCCGTCAACTACATATACATATACGTGTGCGTGTGAGTCTGTGGTATGTGCGGACGCTTCAATGCAGATCACGCAAAAAAAAAAAAAGCGACGAAAGTGAAACCAAAAAAAAAGACCGGAAGCACGTCAAACAACAGCAATAGTAATAAAAAGCGCTGTGGTATTCCACGAGGAGAGCTGCAGCGGCGAAAGATGTCGAAGAGAGGAAGGAGAGAGAACGTGAGAGAGGCCTGCTGGTGGCAGAGGGAGGAAAGCCAACAAGCAAACAAGCACCTAGGCTACAACAGGGGTGTAGGTCGTCCATTTTCAATCTTGTACAAATGGGGTGGTGGGATGGTGCTTTGGGTAGCGCAACCAAAAGAATTCACTTCTTCTCCTTTGAAAGAAAAACCGTCCTCGTGTGAAGTCCGCAACGGCAAAAACGACCCCCTTTCCCTTTCTTTTTCAACTTCTCCCTCCCACTACGTGACGAGTTACCGTAAACGGTGCAGCGCCAACGCCAGCGAGCTCTACCGCGACATGGACGCCTCCCGGTTACTGTCATCACCGCTGCTGTCTTGCCGGGTTGTATGCCGCGAAGGAGGATAAACGTGTGAGGATTCCAACATGCGACTCACGTGATGGTTTACATCGTAGAATCAAAAAACAAAGTCAATACAACGGGGTCTCAAAGAAGAAAGAAAAGGTCAGAGAAACGTTCCGCACGCGACCACGGCTGCTGCACTGACAGCCCCTCGTTTCCCATGTGTGTGTGTGTGTGTGTTCCTCCAGCGCACCGCAAAAGTGGCTCTCTCTCTCAGTCCATCAGTTCGGGAACCATACAGCAGTGCCGCGTCAACGCGAGTCGGAGTGGGGGGCACAGCGCAGCGAACGCTTCGTTGGGAAGTCCCGCGTAACGCCAGTGCGCCACAGGGGCATGAGAAGGGTAGGGCAGCAGCTCCACCACCTCCTTTCCCAGCAAGGGGTCACCCTCTGAGGTGCCCTGAGCGACACCGTCCACAGCGGTACTACAGGCGCCGGAGCGTTGCTGCTGTTGCACCGCGGTCTCCACCGCTGCTTTGCACATGCGATACTGCCGCAACGCCGCTTCCTTCCCTAACGCACGACCACCCCCGCCGCCCGCAGGTCCGAGCGGACTTGAATCGTGCACCTCATCGGAGTTCTGCGCCACCCGTGCTGCAGCGTCCAGGTGCATGACCGCCTGTGTCACCACAGCGTTGCCAGAGAGCAGGTGATGCTCCTCCACTTCGCCTGACACCGCAGCAGACGCTGGTGTTACACGCAGAAGGTACTCTCCTTCCTGCAGCAGCACGATGTGGCGTGCCACGTAAGAAGCTGTGCACAGGACTGCTGATGCATCCGCATTACGTTGTGCGGCGGTGGTGGCGTTGTGCGTCCAGTGGAAGCTCTCCAGCTGCACCGGCACGACCGCGAGGTGGACAGGGTGGATGTGGGCAAAAGAGCTCATGGGGGTGCGCTGCATGAATTGCTGCTGCAGCTGCTGGTACGGCACGTAGAGGTAAAAGAAGGCCACGTTAAATGGTAGCGCCCACACAATAACGCCCTCTGTTGCAGATGTGATGAGACGTGCGGTGCTTTGTCGCGCAAAAGGTGCCGGTGGTGCTGCAACAGCACTGTTGCTGGAGAGGAGTGTCGCGGAGGATGTCATCATCCCTGCAGCGCTGGAACAGAGGGAAAGGCAGCCAAGTGCTTCCGCCTCGCCCACCCATTGACCAGGCAGCACGTGGTTCACGTTACTGTTGTTGTCGCCTGCGTGCAGTTCCACGTAGCTCTGTGATGCTACCAACTCAGGCGGCAGAAAGTACAAATACCGACTGTTCGACTCCCCCTCCATGTACAGCACCTGATCGTGGTGCACACGCACCGGCTGTAGCAGCTCCGCAAGACGTGTGACGAGGTAGCCCCACTGCTTATCTTGGTTCTGCCGCACTGTCCAGTAGTTCTCCTCTGCGGTGGTGAGAAATGCTGTGTCAGTGTCGTACCGCACACCTGGTGGTGCTTGAGGTGGGGGCAGCAGCTGCTGTCGCACACTCTTCAAAAACCAGCTGGACGAGAGGACCTCGACGGTGGGACGCGCGGAGTCATTACTCTTCTCTTCCGCTCCCTCTGCTACCCGCGCACCAGTCACGCTCTCTTCGACCTCTTCGGGGAGTGGAACGTTGGGCCACACCGTCCGGCCGCCCAGCACCCGCTGCCGTGCCACCTGACGATCGAGGAAGGCTGATCGAACCACCTCCACGCACTCCGGCGTCCACACCGTTCCTGCACGCGGCGCAGCCGACGGCGCTGACGAAGCAGCGCCCGCACCAGCACCAGCGGCATGTGCCTCTGACTCACGAGCTGCGGTTACCTCTTCACCGTCGTAGCAGAGATACGGCACGCCTGTGGGCGAGCGGAAGGACGACATGAGTGCAGAGTGCAACGCCGCACCGGCGCCGTCGAGCATGGCACAGCTCGCACTATTTCGCAGGCGGGTTGAATGCGTAGCAGGCCCGGCAACACCAGCGGTGGTCACAGCCGAAACGCTGAAGCGTCGAATGTAAGGCGTAGACTTACCAAGAAGCCACGGCACCGCAGTGACGCCGACTTCCAGCGCATTGCGGACAGTGCTGAAGGTCTGTGCGGACCAGCTGGTCTGCAGCAGGGTCAGCGTGGAGGTCGGCGCGGCTGCTGCTGGCTGCCCACCACCCCGCTCAAGTCGCAGCTGATTCAATAAGGTCTGCGCCGCCAGCATTCGCTTCTCGTCCTCCGATAGTAGTGTGTCCTTCAGCACGAGGGTGGTCAAGGAGGGGGTGGACTGCAGCAGTCGGGACAACGCTGGTAACAGCGCCGAAGCGATCGGGTTGCCAGAAAGGTCCAGCAGCTGCAGACGTGGGTGACCCTGCAGTGCCTCCAGCAGGTAGAGTAGCACCGCGTTGCCGTCAAGGCGCCGACGCGGTGGCGGTGATGACGAAGTGTCGTTGTCATCGTTACTGGAGAAGTCCAACGAGAGATGGACGAGTCGCAGGGTGTGCAGCAGCGGCAACAGCGAGCACGCACCCTCCTCTTCCTCTGACGCTGCTGCTCCTTTGGAAGTGTCGTTGGTTGCCGCGTGTGCCATCGATTTGTTCCAGAGCGGGGCCACGGCCGTCACAACAACGGCGGCTTTAGAGGCGGATGCCGGGCGGAGCCGCCGTGCCAACGCCACACGGTGTACACGACACAGGTCAGCAAAGGCAAGCAACGTGTTCGGTCCGACGTAGTACTTGGTGAGGTCCATCGTGGTGACGGTGGCGTAAAAGTCACCTGCCTCCCTCTTCCCCGTATGCTCCACCGGTGTCACTGTCTCAGCAAGACCTGTGCAGTTCTGCGAAGCTGGAGGAGCCTCGGCGAGCAGCGACGCCCAAGACGCCGGCACAGTGGTTGCGCCGTGGTACGCACAAAGCAAACAAAAGTACTGGAACACGGTGGACGGCTCTGCTACGGCGTGTCGCGGCGCACCGAGTCGCGAGGCAGACCCGGTGTCATAAGAGAAGGCAGCAGTGCGGTCCCATGGTGCGTCTCTCTCGACATCGCTGCTGCGTGGTGTGGTGGACGATTCACCAGAGGAGCCGCCCGCACCGCCGTGGGAGCTGCAGTGGAGGGTGCCCTCTTTTAGCAGAGGGCGATAATTAGGCAGCAGCGCAGGGAGCATTGCCGTGTTTTTATGCGCCGGCACGGTCATCATGCCCCAACAGCCTTCTTTCGTTGTTTGTTTGTTGTTTGGTTCCCTCAGTGCAATGGCTGTTTTGTACCGAGGCAATACAGCGTTAGGGGCTGCGGAATGAAACACTGCAATAGTGGAGAAACTCCACTGCCTCGACGTAGTGATGCGCTGATGACTTCACACCCATGAAATCTCGATGTGACCGCCCCCAAAGAAGAAAAAAAAAGAACACATGGAGGAACGCAGGCAAGAGAGAGGGAGATGTACTGAACAACAACAAAAAGAAGGTGCTACAGCTGGTAGAGCAAGAGCAGAGTCAAACACTTGAGACATGCCTTCGTGTCGGTCGCCTTTACACTTTGTAGTACGATTCCTCAGGGCATTTCTGCAAACAAGTTTGAAGCGAAGAGACAACACAACACATTACCTACGGAGGCGGTGAAGGCGTTTCTTTTTCTTTTTCTTCTTGAGTATTCTCACTGCAAAGGAGACTGAAAGACTCAGGTGAGAGGGTACACCTCCCGCATGTCGTGCTTCCCTTCTCCTTCCTCACACGATGGCGCTCGCGTTGACCGTGTCGGCGGATTTGGCAGCTGTCGCGGCAACGCCGCAAAATTTCAACTAACCCCCCCCCTCTCTCTCCCTGGAGCAAGAATGCAAAAAAGATGATAAAGGTACACGATCGACTACCCTACTCCCGCACACACGAAATCACCTTTCCTCACGTTCGTCAGTGGTGTCTGTACTCCACTGAGTCCGCAAAAAGCTACTCCTTTGCTTTCTTCTTGTTCTTGGGCTCATCACTTTTCTTTTTGCTTTCACGAAGTACCTCAATGCAGAAAGAACAGCTGAACTCGAAAACCGCACGTCTCACACACACAAAAACACACCAACGATTTTAGCCGGCCCGCACTCCAGGGAAACCGTCGCTCCACGCCAGGCGAGACCCACAGATAGAACGTCAAAAGTGGTGGCACCGACGCGTAACCCACCGCCAACCAAATGCGTAAAAGAATAAAAAAAGACAAAAGCAAGCAGACAAGGTTCTTTTTGTTTTTCTTCAATGTGTTGGTTTTCTATCCCCAAACACGGATAACATCACAAAAATCCTACTCAGCACGGCTCCTAGACCAATACTCGTGCCGCGCGGCTACAGCCTAATCCACCACTCACAGCCGCCGCCCGGCGATACGGACCACAGATGTACCGCGGAGAGCGGCAGTACTTTGTCCAGCCTCGTCTCTGCGATGCCACGTCCTCGCACTTCTCTCGTGAGGACAACTATGGGAGGAAGCGTGGAAGAGTGAGGAGAAGTGGGGCCTCGTGTGGAGAGGGCAGAACCGCACCAAACTCTCCTCGAGGGTAACGGGCTAGCGCGCCAGCCTCTTCACATGAGATGGTCCGTTGCAGTTCCACTAAGCACACAGCGCCAAAGTGGGCCCCAGGACTACGCTCGGCATCGCAGCAGCGCAGCCAGCAACATGGCTTTGGCACTTCACAGCGCGAGTAGGATTTATAACCCCGCAGCCACGGACTTTTATGCGGCCTTGTTCAGTCGTGAATGTTGCTGCAAGCCCCTCCAAGCCTGGGTCTAACCCGGACCTGTCTGCCGCGCCAATAAACCCCCCGCAACCTCACTCGAGAGGCTGCAGGCGCTTGGCTTCGCCAGTTAGTGGGCACTAGACCCTGATACCACGGTGAGGTGGTCGGCACCATCAAGGGAAGTAGACAGAAGGGAAAAAAGACTGAAAATGAAAACGACAAGAGCACAACACCCGTAGCATTTGCTTTTTTCTCTTTTTTCGTTTCGTTTCTTGTTGTTCATGGTGGATGTTTCTGGGAGCCAGCTGCATAGTCTCCAAAAGCACACACCCAAGCTGGAGGGTTAATTCTGTTTGTTTGTTTTGGCACACCGCTGAATAAACGGTGACTGCAATGTGTACCAACACGCAATCAACTACATCAGAAAAAAAAAGAGTCAGTCGCAGGGAGGGGCTTAATAAAAAAAGAAAAAAGGAGGACAAACAGACACGCACACACACAACGAAACTCAAGGAAAACAAAACAAACAAACAACACAATGCAATGTGAGGGCATCAAAGGAAGATTGAAAAAAAAAAGACGGAAAATAAATGAGGATGTTGCACACAAGTCAGAAAAGAGGAAAGGAAAAAATGAGAAGATAAAAAGAAGGCAAAGCGAAAGTACTGTAAACATGAAGGCGCACCGCAACGACGCAATGTCATTCGAGACATAGCCGGAGAGCAAAAACAGCAAAAATAGCAGCAAAAAGACACATCGCTGCGCTGGTGCAACACACAACACAACAGCAATCAACGGAAAGCAAACAGACAAGTGCATCTGACGTACACCTCAGTGTCGACACTGCAAGCTGGCAGAAACAAGCACAGAAGCGAAAAAAAAAACTTATGACAGTGTTTTTTTTCTGCGTCGGCGTCGCTCTTCCTCTTTGTGCGAGGTGCGTGGCGCTCACCGAGAGAGCTTCGTGTTCCCTCTGCAGCTCCGGCGCCTGCTCCTCCAGCGGAGCATCGACGGAAGAGGGAGCCCCACAGCAACACTAGCTTGGTACTCGGTAAAGCTACTTTTCCTTTATCTGCGAGACGCCGGGGGAAACGACTCGTAAGGAAGGCTAAACAACAGCAATAACAAAGAAAAAGCCAGAAGGTGCTTTTCCTCTGTTCTTCCCTCTCTTGTGTGTGTGTGATGGGTGAGTACTGCCACGGTGGTGTGATGTACATTCTTCAGGTGGTAGCGATTGCGAAGACACCACGTCAGCGACCCTGGCAGCTTTTCCGTTTGTTCCCCACGGAGCCGCGCACGCTCCTTCTTCTCGACTAGATTTGAGAAATGAAACAGATGAAGTGTACGAAGACGCAGCACTCACGCTGAGACCAATACCAGAGTTCCACAATCACTGGCAGTGCACAAAAACGCACACGCACACACGTAGACGTGCGACGATACTAGTCGACCATACATCAGCTGTGTCTCCTCGCGGCAACTGCCTTTCCTCCTTCCTCCCGTTCCTCTCCCTCTTGTCGCCGTCTCCATACGATCCGTCTTGCCTTTTTTTCATTCCACATTTCCTTCTCCTCTCGAACCATAACTGATGTGCAGTTGTGCACGCATTCCGTACGGAGAAACAAGAACAGGAGCACTTACTCCACGAGTAGGTGCAGAGCCAGAAACAAAATAATAAGAAGGGGAGGGGAGAGACACTTAATCAACGAAGCTCACCTTCGGGTTGCGGCGCATGCGTCGCAGGGACGTGGAGGTGGAGTGGAGGGAACCGCTGAAGGAACCACTACAAGAGCCCATCTGGAACGCGTCATCAGCGTACGGCACTGCTGTGTCTACCCTGCGCGGCACCACCGCCGATGACCCCGACGCACTCGACGAGGAGGCACTGCTATTGGAAGGGGAGTACGAGCGCCCACTTGTTGACATGCTAGACGCGAGTGAGGTACTGCTGGTACTGCGCGCCGCTGATGACGGCGACGGAGTGTCATCGGCAGGGAAGTCGAAGGTCGCAAGCTTCATCGACCCCGCCGCAGCGCAAGGGGCCGCGGACCGACGGCCAGCGCCTTTGGCGACAGAGCCTCTGTCGAACGACCTCCCAGAGACGTCGTCGACGTCCTCGTACGAGTCCAAGGAAGAGTGGTTCCGCTTCGTATCGCCGGTTGTGTACGAGTTAGTTGGCTGCGCTGAGGACTGAGAGTTACGCGAGGCAGCCGCAGCAGAGGCAGCAGCGCAGCAGCACCAATGGTTCATGCAGGCACAGCAGATCAACGCAGTGACGGCGATGATGACTACGGCAGCGATGGCGATGCCGATGCCAACCCACATCCCCACGTTTGGTTTCTTCGTCTCAGAGACAGTGTCGGAGGGCGATTCTGTCGTGAAGTTCGCCTGCGGTGTAGTCGAGGTGCTGGTAGTGGTCGTGGTGGTGGGCGTCGTTGTGGTCATGGTGGTAGGCGCTTCTGTTGTAGTTGACGTGATGGTAGTGGGAACCTCTGTGGTGGTGGTAATCGGCTCCGGTGCGGTAGTTGTCGTCGTTGAGGTAGTGGTCGTTGTCGTGGTCGTCGGTTTCAGAGTTGTGGTGGTCGTCGTTACGACACTTAAGCAGGCTGCATAAAAACTGTTGCTTGGCATTGGCAAGACGGAACGGTAGGGGTAATTAACTGCGTTGGCGTCCATCCAGCCAGGGAACTGTGTGTTTGGCTGTGCCATCATGATGTACTGTCCGTACTTGTTGTAAGGGAAGGTGAGAACGCCGTTGGTCCACCAGAAGGGGAAGGCGCCGCCGATCGGGCCGGCTTCTGCGAGTCCGGTGTTGCCCGTGCCGTAGGGGTGGTAGTTGCCCTTGTAGAAGGGCAGAGCGTTGCTGATGCCGGAGTAGCGGCCCACATCCCAGTACCAAATGCAGTTCGTCGACGCGACATTCGTTGGGCAGTTGGGCGAAAGCGTGGTGGAGCCGCCAAGGTAGGTGAAGTAGACGGTGGTCGCGCCGATCGTGTCAACAAAGAGCCCCTTGACAGCCCCGTGCATCGTCGTGGTCGCGTCTGGGATCAAGACACCGCCGATCGAGGTGCAGGTAAGCGTAGATTGGCTGTAGGGGATGTAGGTACGACAAGAATAGAGCGACAGGTGAACCTCGTTCATGTCATACCTAGTAGAAACCGCCGACGTGGGCACTGCACAGGAGAGGAGGAGGGTAAGGAGGAGGAGAAGAGGGGTCGTAGAGCCGCGGGCTGCGCAGTGGACTGCGGCGACGCGTCGACGTCTCGGCCCTCTCCTTCCCCCGCAGGTCATTCTTGCTTCTGTGGCGACGTTTTCGCGGTCAAAAAAAAAGAGTTTTACGCACTTTCGGTGTAGAGCGACCTTGTGCCTTTTCTCTTCTTCCCTGTCGGGTTAGTTGCGGTGCTCCCGTTGCTGTCTCTCGAGTATCGGTGGGCGTATTTATGTGTGAGTGTGTGTTTGTCGGAGTGTTTGTGCGCTACATCAAATACAGTTGCACCTTACGTTGAGCACCGCAAACGGTGGTGTTGATTATGTGACACTGCACGCTATACACGCTCCTTTTGGTTTCCTCTTTGTCGTCGAGGTTATATCGTTTTCAGCGAGCAGGGCTTTCCACCCGGCTACGTCGAGTACATGAGTACCGTCGAGCACAATCAACACATAACAAGAGAAAAGGTTGCGTTGAGAAGAAAAAGGAGTGAAGACGAAACGATTGACTGAATTGCGTGACAGCCAGGCACTGCAACGGCAGGAAAGAGAAAAAGAGCGAGAAAGGGGGTTCACCTAATGCTCAGCATTCTCGCATACAGCTGTGAGGGAGAAGAGTGTGGGCGTGCCGTTCTGCGGATCCCAACGTTTTACAAGACTGCATCTCCCAGCAGCGCGCCAGCGCCACGTACTTGCATGCCCAACTATTCTCATGATCCACCAGATCTGCGCAAACACGAATAGGAAACTCATTAACACCGACCATAGCATAAAAGAAGCTGCGCGCACACACACTTTCTTGCTTTCTCTTCATGCCACTGTTTCTGAACGTTGTGTATAGTTTTATTCAAGACCAAAGAATAAATGATGGAGGTAATAATAATAATAATAATAGTATATACTCGTATATACAATGTGGGAATACAACACTTAGTCACTCGTCCGTCCATCACCCACGACCCACGCACACAGTCAGACACCGCCGCAGCGTTTTCAACACAGTAGCGGCGCATTCGAAAAGAAGCGGTAGAACGCGAGTTACTGGACTTGGAGGGGAGGGCACAGAAACTCACACATACTCAAGGACACATAGACACACTTCTTGGAGAAAAAGAAACACACAGCGAAAAAAACACACACAAAAAAGAAAGAATAAGTCAGTGACGGACAACGGAAAATAGTGAGAAATACTGTGAAAAGCACGGCAGGCATCGCATCAAAGGGAAAAAAAAACAATGACCCCAAATACGCACAAAAACAAAGAAGGAGAAGGGCGAGCGCAAAAGGAAAAGAAACTTGAAAAAAAAAAAGAGCAGCACTTTACACACACATACACACATACACACGGCGCAAGCTGAGAAAGGAAAAACAAGTGGACTACGCGGAATGAACACCCTCGTTTTGCCTCCCCCCCCCCTCCCTCCGTATTGCAGAGGACACGTTGAAAACAAATGCAGCCACAATAATAAGTAAGATACAAGACGAAAACACCATGAAGTGGAAGGCATTAAAAAAAAAACAAAGAAAAAATGGCAAACGTGAGCGAAAAAAAAAGGGGGAGGGGGAGGGGAGAAACAAAAGGAAGGAGAGGGAGGAGAAAAAAAAGGAAAGAAATAAATAAGGAGTAGCCCTTCCAATAAAAAAAAAAGAGAAGAAATCAACAACAACAACGGTGGAACAGACAAAACGCGCCAACACCGCAACGAGGAGCAGGGAGAGGAGGGAGGCAGAAGAGAGTGTCACGATACCCTCTTTGTCCTCGTTTTTTTTTTTACTTGTGGAGCGAGAGAAACGGCGGGGAGCCATTTTTTTGCACCTCTTGCTTAGTCGTCAACATCCACAAAACTCACACTCGACTTGCGGCGGTGCAGGGGCCGGTGTTGCCGAGGAATGGACGGCATCCTGCTCGTGCGTGCCAGCTGTGTCTCCGGCTCCGGTGTTGCCCCATACGTGTAAAAGCTTGCCATGCGATCCGCGCTGTCCAACGTCGGCGGCGTAGCCACAGCGGTCACCAACGGCGGGGTGATGAGCGGGTTGGGGCGCGCCCGCTCTGGCCGCATGTGATGGGGGACGGTGCGTTGACTGTGGTTCAGGGAGGTCTCCAAGGCAGAGGTTTCGACAAGCACTGTCGGAGGCGTGGTAGCGAACTGATCAAAGGTAATCAGCACGTTCACCAACGAGTCGGCGCTGTTGATGTGCTCTGCCTCGCTGTGCGCGGTGGCAGCGGCCTCCTTCATCATCACGGCGCAACGAGAGGCGTCAGGAGTACGTGTCAGCGGCATCGACATCGGCGTTGAGTTGCGTGAGGAGTACAAGGACGCGGACTCGCTGCTCTCGGCAGAGTTCAGCTGCTGAGCCGGAGAGGCGGGTGACACCGCAGCAGTAGCAGCAGCCACCGAAGCCCCATAACACCACCAGCCACAGCGCTTCGCCAACAAGATCACCACACCAACGACAAGAGCGACAACGACCACTGCGATGACCACGCCGATGCCGGCCCACGCACCTCCGCTCAGCCCACGGGCAGCACTTGTTGTCGGGGTGTGGCCGTCCTCGGCCGTCGGAGAGGACTGGGAAGACAATGTGTTGCTGCCGCTGTCGCTACCGAGAAGCGGGGGCGATGTGATAGATTCAAGCACGCAGAGAGCATACCAAAGCGACGGGGCAACCGTTTCGGCCACGCCGCCGTTGATGGCGTCATCCCTCCACCCCGCGCTCTGTCCAGCCTTCTTCATCATTACCAGGTACTGCTGGTGATGCGCACTAGGGTAGGATGGGGTGGAGTTCACCGCGTACCAAAACGTGGACATCGCGTTGAGCGGCCCGGCCCCCGGGAGCGTCTGCGGAGGGGCGTTGCCACGGTAAAAGGGCAGCTCTGCGCCAACAGTCGCGTAGCGCCCGGCATCCCAGCACCACACACAGTTGAGAGACAAGACTTTGGTTGGGCACGCCGTGGACCGCGACGACGATCCACCGAGAAACCCGTTGTACGCCACCACACCCACCTCGTCCCTCATGTAGCGCGTCAGCTTTGTGTGCATGGGAGCCGACACGTCGGTGAAGAGCGTGCCGCCCATCTCGCCGCACGCAGCGGCCTGCGCACTCAGCGTGCCCGCCTGCGGTGCCGCCTTGCCCACCACCTGCACTACAGATGCATCGTAGGTGTTTGCGGTGGCACAGCTCAGCGCAGCACACAGGAGCGTCAGCACCAGGCACGTCGTCCACACGGCCTGAAGGGAACGTGCTGCGCGGGTACAAAAAGACACCGACGTGCAGTTCATCCCTGTCTGCTGTGGACCGCTCCAAAAAGAGTTTTGATTGTCGTTCTTGGCAATAAGAGGGGAAATGAGGGAGGGGAAGTGTAAAATGAAGAGAATTCGAGTAAGATACACAAAACAGAAATAAAAACGCAGCAACAATGAAAATGGTTGGTCCGGAGTGTGCACACACGTGTACAAATCGAGACAGAGCAAAAGAGAGGGGCGAGAGGAAGCACACGCACGCTCTACGCTTGCGTTGCTTGAGGGATGGAAGCGCTGATGCCCTCTGCGTTTTTCCGCTATGATTGTTGTTGCTCTCTCTCTTCGAAATAGGGGAGCAGTCGTGTTGTGTGTTCGAAGAGAGGAAAGCTGAATGGACAAAGTTGTGGTGTGCACACGAAAAAGTCCAAGGACCGAAAAGACAAAAAAAAAGGAAAGAATAGAAAAAACAAGAGGAGTGAAATGAACGTTGTGTGTGTGTGTGTGTGTGTGTGTGTGATTTTGTAGGCGCTTATTACTTGGATTCAGCGCAGTGGCGGCTTTTCTTTTCTTTTTTAGCTGCGTGTAGTGTCAGCAAGCAAAAGCAAAAAAAAAAAACAGGCGGGGCGGCAAAACAATAATAAAAACAAACACAAACAAAGCAATGCAGCTGACAAAAAAAAAATAATATATATAGAGAGAGAGAGAGAGCCAGAAAGTACGATGCAGGAGACTAAGAGTACTAACAATGACCTGGGCTGATGTTCTTTTTTCGTTTGTGTGTGTGTGTGGTAAAAAAAAGAGTGAAACCCGATCAAGTAGCCTCGTAATTGACACTAGAGGCTCTCAAACACGCAGACGCGAAATTGAAATGCAAAGCACACACACAAACAAGCAGAAAAAAAAAAAGCAGGATAGCGATAGAGACAAAGGAAAGAAAAACTGCTGTGGATGTTGAGAAGGAAAAAAAAGGTACAGTAGAAACCACCAGATCTGAAATTCAGAGAGGAAAAGCAGCGAAGAGAACAGCCCTCAACTACGGCAGCAAAATTAAAGCTGCTGATTCGGGAACGCTCTACACAAGCAATGAGGAAGACGGGGTACACATTCAACAGCAAAGAAGTAATATGAATACTAGAAGATATACCGATAACGGATTTATTGAATTGGTTTAAAACCAGTACGGACTAAAACCGCCTGTTGGAAAAAAAAAAGACCAATAATTGCGTGTGTTTATTGTCAGTACGAAAAAGAACCACAACAAATACAAAAGAAACGGTAATATAATTGTGCTCTGGGGGAGGGAGGGAGGAACAGAAAGAGAATATTAGCAATAATAAAGATGTTTCGTCGACCTGCGGCTCAGCCCAGACAACACGAAGAGGCTGAATCGTTAGATCTATGTACCCAAACACGCACACACACACACAAAAAAATGGATAGGGAGAGGAGAAAAAGAGGGGGAAACCGCAGACAAAGCAAAGAAACCGAAAAAAAAAAGAAGAGAGAAGAGTTCCTAAACGTCAACTCTTTAGCTTTGGCTGTTTTTCGTTTTTTTTTTTTACTGTTCACCTTTTTGGAGGGAGGGGCACTTTTTTTTTTTTTGATGAAATACGCGACGGAGAAGAGAAGAGAAAAAAGAGACTTTGGCTCAAAGAAAAAAAAAGGTGGTAAAACTGTGAGTATTTGCGGCACGCCGAGCCTCGTTGACAGTTTTCCGCGTCCTCCCCCGAAAAGCCTCAGCGTTTACGAGAAGTACGACGGAAAGGGGTGAGGGGGGGGGGGCCGATTGCTGTCGAGAGGCTGCGGCGAAAAGAGAAAAGGTCAAAGAATAAGAAACCACATAAAAAGGGGGCCGTGAGGCAGAGCAAGAAAGTGAAACGTTGAAGAAGGGGTACCGTTGAAAAACCCTGGAAGGAGAGAGAAAGGCGCAGTCGCGACTACGCACTGCAGTAGCTTTTTTTTTTTTTGCGCAAGGCGGCTGTGACGCCAGGCTTGAAATAGAAGGCCCCCTGCTTGCTTTATTGAAGGATGTGGAGGGAGGTTTCGAGAGAGTGAGGAGTCAGCGTGCCTGAGTGCCTGAGTGCGACTGCGCCAATACACTCTGATGAACGTTTCCAGGAAAAGGAAAAAATACACAAGAGAAGCAGATGTAACGCACGCACAAGTTCAAAAAAGAATAGAGTTTACTAGTGCGTATGGGAACAGATTCAATGAAGTGGCGTTGTTACAGTGGTCTTTCTCTTAGCACCTTCTTTACTCTCTTTTCCTTTTCTTCACCGTTCCTACCAGAATATGATTATATGGTGTGAAGAAAGGGGGGAAAAGGATCCAGACGCGTTTTGCAGCGCTTTGGCACAAGAGACGTCAATTCTGTGCAGCAGAACCAAACGAGATGATGCCCCCCCCCACCGAGGGAAAGATGGAGGAAGGAAGGAAGGGAGGGAGGGGAGCAGGAAAGAGACGAACGATCGATAGTAAATCAGTAGAAGCCCATGATAAAGTAGAGAGCTGGAGACCTGTGTCTCAGCACACCGAAACAGTAGGCGTGAATGAAGAGTGAAACCATTTGCACGTGAAACAGAGGCGGCTATCCTACTCGACGAAGAGTACAAGTCCAGAAAAGGGCACGTCCACACAAACAGCCCTCTTTACGGCATAGGAAACAGTGCAAAGATGCACCAGGGATAAGGCACCCACAGTAGTTTTTTTTTTATTGTTTGTTTTGCGTGTAAGACACTTTTACGGTGGTTCCCGCGCCCTGCAGCAGCGACCCCTTGCACCGTGGAAGCGGAAGTTCCGTTTTTCTTTGCACTAGTCACGCAGGTCACTCGCTCTCTCATCCTTGTGACACACACACACACACTCACACACGTCACCGCAATGACCCACAGCTCACACAGACGCTCTCGTCTGAGTGAGCAAAAAATCAACAACAAAACGCGAGTAAGAGGACGCAGAAATGAAAAAAAAATCTGGAAAGCGGGACGCCAGTAGGGCAACAAGACAACGCGAAAAGTTCACAAGTATGCACATGTGCGGGTGAAACCGTAACGCGATCACAGAAACGAACAAACAAATGCAACGGCGAAAAAAAAAATTGTCAGAAAAGAAAGCAAAGATGTCGGAAACAACAAAAGAAACAACGGTGAAGAAGAAAACAAATAAATAAACGCCCCGTTACCATGAAAGGGGAGCCGTGCGTCTTCAAACCGGAAAGAGCCTCGGCGACGTTCATCATCGCACGACGTGCTCCTCTCGATGGTACTCTTCGTACCTTGGCTTTCCTCGTTGTGATGACAGCGGTTCGAGGGAAAGGGAGGGTTGGAGGTGCGAGACTCCCCCCTTTCTGCAAGAAAAGAAAAGATGAACTGCTTGCTCTTCTCCTTCCTACACCGAGAAACTCACACTGGGGGACCGCCCCAGACACGACTTCGACAGTGGGCTGCATAAGCAGCTACAGCAGCACCAGCTGGCTGCCTGTGGGGCGCACAGCGGGTGTGAAGCCGGTGCTGTCGACACCGATGCCAGGGCTGCCGCGTGGTGCATAGTTCTACATCATCGTCATGGCAGCAGGGTCATGGAAAAAGTTGTTGTACGTTGTTGGCGTGTTGCCTGTTGCGGAAGCGATAACATCGTCGTCATCATCATCGTCATCGTCCGAGAGTAGCTCGCCCCCATCACGACTGGCGTTCGCGTTGGGCGCGTTCATGTGCAGCAACGACCGCCGCGGCACGCTTTGGTCGACGGCGGCCTCGTGAAACGACCGCTCGCTCCCGCGAGAGGTGAGGGACGATGTGTCCGACGGGTTCTTACTGCCCCTTGAAGCCCCTTCATCGGAGGGGATCACCACCACCTTCCGCGGCTTCGGTGCAAAGCAGCACTGTTGCTTGCTCTTCAACTTGCACAGCACGAGTCCCACGATAAGCCCGATAACGGCAACAACGGCAACGGAGATGCCAGTCCACTGCGCGACCTTTGGGGCGGCCGTCGTGGCCGGGTTTGGCACGCGACTGGAGGTGGTTGTCGTCGTTGGCTTCTTGGACGTCGTTGTGGTGGGCGTTGCAGTACTCGTGGTCGTGCTGGTTGTCATGGTAGTCGTGGTGGTGGTGGTGGTGATGGGCGTCTCCGTGTGCGCAGACGACGTAGCAGCTGCATTCCCAGAAATTGCCGCTGTCGTTGAATCAGCGAGCAGGTCGGCCATGGCAACGCGACGCAGCCCTTCGCGCACCGCTTCGCCGTTCTTTTGGAACGTGGTGAAAATATCGCCCAGTTTTACTTCGTGAGTTGAGTCCAGCTGATGTCCAGCTGCTGCAATGGGGAAGACGAGGGTAGGTGGTGTGTAGAACTCAGCGGCGGTTGTGCTTGCACTGTACATGAGCACCAAAACGAATGCGCAAAGAAGCGCACCAGGTAACGCTACTTTGTTGAATACGGACATCCTCCAGATGCTCACGGAAATGCTCTACAACACGCCCACAAACAAACAAAAAAAAATGGTAAATAATTGGACTAATTCAGCAGAAAAGCAGCATGAAACAAAAAAAGGTGAAGAACAGCTTTGCTTTAAAGCAGAAGTAAAACACACGAGTGAGCGAATGAACGGAAGAAAAGCGAAAACACAAGGCGTGAGATAAAAAGACAGAGAAAAGGGAGAAACACAATGCAAAACACTCATTGAGGAAAGTACATTTAAAAGGTAAGGAGGAGGCAAAAGTCGTAAGAACAATAGCAGAATGCAGCCACGCTGAGCACAACACGTTTGGGGATAAAAAACGTTGACGGCCCTTGCAGCGGCACACTTCTTTTTTTTTCTTTTTTCGACTCATAATGTTATGTTGTAGTGGTTATGGATGAGAAGGAAGGCAATGAAAGAGAGGAAAAGAAGGAGAGAAAACAAATAAGGGAAGGCACGGAAGCACGCTGCTTTCAAGGGAGCACGTTACGCATCCTCCTTCGATGCACCATTTTGTAGAACCAAAAACACGCAGAAAAAAGTGACAATCGAAGTGCGTATGTGCTGTTGCGAGGGTAAGGGAACCACGTGACTCCTCTTCCCTTTCTCTTGTCAAGCACGCCTTGGCCACCATGAATGCCCACGAAGGGGGGAGTGATGTGCAACATTACAGTTATCTTTAGCGGTTGATTCGGCCCACCGCGACGCTGAGTAGCCACCAAAATTGCATTACGTGGAACGCCAACCGCTGCCCCGACATTCTCTTTTTTTTTTTTTCAAGCGACGGCGTCAAAAGAAGGACGCGTTTTTCTACAACTGCGGAGAGCCGTGCCTGGTGTATGGACTCCTTTTTCTGGTTTTTGTGTTTGTAAACAGATTAGCACGGGTTTTCCGTGAATACCTACGAACTACGCTACTACACTAGCGATCAGAAGAGAAAGGGGGAAAAAACTGAAGATTGTCGAGGAGGTGGGACAGGTGAGGTTGCACCCACTACCTGTGGAGGCAGAAGAGGGGGGGGGAAGGAAGGGGTCAAGGCTGCATCACGAGCAATACCAGAGAAGATCGGTGCACAACACGGTAAAACGATCTCTGACCCTCCCCGTATCTCTGCCGTACTGATGACCTGAGCGAAACTGCCTTTCAAGTCTCCCTCAGCCCTCCTCTCTCCCATTCCCAAGGAAAGCAAAACAAAAGCGGCCTCGCGAATACCTACTCATGTGAAAATCCACAGCACTAACAACAATCACCCGGGCGTCTCCACTCATTCGCGCAAGTTTCGACACCATTCAGTCACCCTCCTTCGCCACTTTCGCCCCCCCCCACACACACACACACACTCACTCACTCACTCACTCACGCAGATAGGCAGGCAGAAACACACTCATAGCTTTCTTGCACTCGTGGCGTATGTACTCCTTCTTTCCCCGTCTTGGAGTTCTTCTTTTACGCGTAGAGCTGCTTCTGGTTGGCCGGCAGCGTTGCCTGAATGTTCACCGGGAGGTACTCCTCGATCTTGCCTGTCTCCACCAAACGGCGGGCCTGCTCACCAAAGACGGTGTTCTGACGCACGTAGGCGCGCAGGCGGCGGCGCTCCTGCACGTGCTCGCCCACCGCAAACGTGAGGAAGGTCGGCACGCCAACTACGAGGAGACGGCCGTAGCCCTGCGGGGTATAGCGCCACCGCGAGGTCATCGCCTGCGTCACGGCGTCCTTGATGCGTGCGTCGATCCCGATGTCAAAGAAGTGCGGCGCACCAAACTGACGGCGAATCGTCGCGGCGCCGGCGGTGTACATCGTCATGGCACCCATGACCGCACCTGCCGTCACGATGTTCGCACGGCGCCACCACTGCCGGTTCTTCTCGATCTGCCAGTCGCTCTCTGTCTGGAACTTGCGCCAGCGGAGCATCCACTCGTCCAGGTACTGAAGGGTCAGCTCTACCTTCATCTTGTCCAGTTGAGAGAAAACACGGAAACGGAAAGCAAAAGGAAGCAAGAAGAAAGGCAAGAATACAAACTGCTCGTGTGGCCGGAGCAAATGAGCATATATATGTGAACGTGTGTTGACATATGTTTTTATGTATGTGGTGGGGGAGGAGGGGATGAGGAGAGACAATGGAAGTGTGAGAAGCACGCAGACGGGACACAGTGAAACAGCCAACACGCATTATCTCGCATTCCAAAGGAGACACCGCAGTAAGAACGCTGCTCTTTTCCTGCTGTGCTCACACAGGTGCGCCATTGAAATCAACTTGCAAAGAGGCGTCACGGTGGAAACACTCAAAACAACATACAACACACACAAAAAGAAAAACGAGAAAGCAATGTGCCAAAACGCACCTTTTTCTTTTTACTACTTTTTCTCATTTCTTTTTAGCACACCTGATGGAGTTTCCGAATATCTGCATTTGTGAACAGCGCGGGCGTCACGCAAAAACGCAGTCTAAACTAAACAGAACAAAGCAGTGATCCGCTGGACACGTGCAGAGTTCACCATAACGGTGGCATGCCGCTCTCACACAGAATACGCAGCAGCGTTACGCGGCCTCGTTGGAGTTCTTCTTGGATCTGCCGATACGCTTCAGTGGCAGCCTCCGAGTGGAAGCAGCCTCTCGCATCGACGCAGCTGGCATGCCTCGCTCTGATAAGCAGCTGATGCACTTCGTATAAACGCTGCTTCACGCACCGCTGGAAGTCCTTCGCTCTCTTCAGCTCCGCACGTGCCGTCTCCACCGCGTTTTGCTGAGTCTCAGTCGTGGTATCGCTCTCCAGTGCAGAGCCGGTCTGCTGACTCTTTCTCAGAGACGCTGCGTGACGACACCCGGCACGAGCCAGCTCAGACGCTAGACGTCGTCTTGTATCGAGCAGATGACAGCGATATGAAAGACCTGCATGAGACCACAGCAGCAATGGTCCTAACGCCAGCGATGGCAATGGAGAGCGGCTTCCTTCACCACACACGCTGCTGCTTGTCGAACTGACTGCAACGGGAACGGCGGAATTGTGTGGAATGCCATCTACACTGACCGATGAACTACCACCACGACACTCACGGGTGAGGACAGACATACGTGAAAATGACGAGTAGCGGGAGAGTGTCACCAGCATCTTCTTGTCCACTTCTTCGCTCGCCTTTGACGAAAGAAGAAGACGGACTGCTGTCACGAGAGTGTCCGGTACCGTGGCTCTCATCTTCATTGCGGCACACGTGTTAAGCAGTGCCTGCACCGACCTCACCAGCTCGCGCAGCTGTAAAAGCGTTTCTGCGTGCGACGACGCCAGGCGGCGCCTACGCGCTTGTCTTAAACGAGCAATTTCATACTCACCCTTCAGCTTCTCATAACGCATCAATGCACCGTCGCGCTGTGCAAGCTCGCAGGCAAGCGCCGCCTGCACCACACCTTCATCCGTGGCGCGGCTCATGAATTGGGCTTTGGTGGCAAAGCAAGTGACAGGGAGCTGAGAGGGGGAGAGTGCGGGGGGGGGGGGGAACAGTACAGGAGGCGACACTCTCATATCATTCTAAGATGTTCAAAAACAGAAGAAACAAACAAGTGAAGAGTCACGCTTGCAAACCCTAACGTGAATCTATGAAAAAGAAAAAGTGAGAAGAGGTGACGTTCACATGAAGAGTCGAGCTGGGCTACGCCCTATTCTAAAGAAGGTTTGGGTTTTGTATACGTGCAAAGTGCGACCTACTGAACAAAAGCAACAAGGCGAGAGAGGCAAGCGCTCCGTAATCCGACAGCGTGAGCCAGCAAAGGTGCGATCCTCTGGAGGCATTACACAGACACACGCACACAGAAAAGAGCTCAAAAACGGTAGTCTATTCGTTTCAGCGCAGCACTCAGAAGTAAGAAAACAAAGAGGAAGGCAGAAAAATGGAAACAGAAGCCAAGGAAGCCACTTTCGTTGTTTAGTTGGTTTAGATTTGTAGCGGGTGCGGCCCAGCAGCTCGCCAGCGCATCTCGGATAGAAAAGCAGCATCACACCTTGAGCAGCAACAGCAATAAAACAAGTAGTAAGGTCGGCCGCAGATGCGGTTCTACTTGCCATATGAACCCTGCAAGAACCGTGCTGAGGACAACAGCTGTGGGGTTGCGTAGCGGCGACAGGCAGCGCACCTGAAAGGCGGATCGCTGGAACACCGACACACACACACACACACACACACACACAAGTAAAAAACGAGAAAGCTCACGTGCCTACTTCACGCCGATCAGCCGCACCGTTTACACTGCGGGTCAACCTCGTTTCCCGTCCCCTCTTTTCGGGGGAGGCTAGAAAAGGGGGAGGGGGGGGGGGGGCGGCATCTTCACCGTTTCGCATCCTGTCAGCCGGCAGAGTTTTGTTTTCCTACCTTAGCCGAGGTTGTTGTTTGCGTGTTTGTTTTGCTTGTCGCTTTTTTTTTTATCTCTTTGAGAGCGCACCTTTAAGAAGGTTATTGTGAACTGCACAACAGCACCAAAAAAAAAAGACCAAACTGACGCATCCACCAAATACAGCAACTACAAAAAAAAAAAAACGCAGCGAAGAGGGCGTCGTCAAGGCGGCCATCGATGGTGTACTTTTTTTTAAAGCGCGCGTGAAGCGATTCTCGCAACTCACAGAGTCCACCATTCGCTGGTTTAATTGTCCCCAGGGACGTCGTCCATGGTGTCCTGCAGCGTGTCCACGGTGTAGCCTTGCGCGTCGGCTGTATCGGCCGTCTTGCGCACCTGCATGCCCTTCACATCCAACCACAGGTCCATCGGAGTCACAAACAGGCTTCGCTTCTTCGCCTCGCGGTACTTCTCGTACAGTTCCTTGCTTCGGGTCTCGATGCGGGCATCGTCGAGCACGGAGTAGTACGACTTGCTCTGCCCTGACGGCCGCCGCACCTTCACTTCTACTGTCGGCCAGTACTCCCGACCCAGCTGCGCCTTGCGCGCCTCGGCGAGCAACTCCGAAATCTTCGTCGATCCGTACGTGATGTTATCCTCTTGATCCTCATATTTGTCGCTGTCCAGCTTCAGCACGCCCATGCCAACGCGGTCATCCGCAAGAATGCGGAGACGCCGCTCCGTCTGCAACTCCACGAATGGGCTGCCACACGCGTCCAGACGCTTCAGGTCATCGATGCGACAGCGAATCGAGACGTTGCGGTTGTGTACATCGACCATGCGCTGATACCACCCCTGCCAATCGTAGCGCTTGTACTGCAGGTTGTCGTACTGTTCTACCATACCCATCTCAGCAGGTATGTTGAACTGCGTCGGTGCGAGGCCAACGGCACCGATGCGGTGACGCGTGCGCTGCGCCATGCTGGCCCCCGCTGCCTGTGGTACGTAGGAGAGGCGGATGTATATGCGTGCCATGCACTCCAAGTACCACACCGTAGAAGGGCGTGTCGCGGCCTCGCCGCTGGAAGCCAAAGAGGAATGTGGGCCTGCAGGAAGCACACCACTCTCTTTCCACGACGGGTGGCGCTGTCGAATCGCATCAAGCAATAAGTCGAGCACACCACTGTCGACCTGGTAGCGGCGGACGTTCTGCTCGTGCTCCATAGCTGCCGCCGCCGTCTCCAGCTCCGACAGCGACACGCCAACATCCTGCAGCAGCTCCAGTGTGCTGTCCACCTGCTCGTACGAGGTGAGGTGGCGCAACAGCTGTGCCGACTTCGTCTCGCGTGCCGCCTTGCGATCGTTGCGGCGGTTCAGCACGCCCTGCAGCTCCTCGGCGTACTCCTGCGTGAAGAGACGCTTTGTGGCTCCTTTCGCGCCTACCGCGTTCTTCAGCAGCTGCTGCATTGCCGCCAGCGTGGCCGGATCGCTGAGCAGCGTGCGGGCGTGTTGGCGCCAGCGAGTCGACCAGTCCACCGCCGTCATCGCAGCATCCCAATCGACCGGCTGATGGCGGCTCATGGCACCGCCGCTGCTACTGAGCTGAAACACGCTACGGACGTGCGCCTTGGCCGCCTCATCGACGCCGCTCAGGATAGAGTGCAGAAGTGACTTCACCTCGGCGGTGCTATCGAAGCGCTCCACGATGTCGTCCACGTCGGCTTGCAGCAGCTGCTTGTCATCCAGCATTGCTTCACACAGCGCAGCCTCGCGTGCCCACTCGTAGAGTCCACGTGCGCGGAGTGCCTTTGCGAGACGTGCGCAACCTTTCATGTCCTTTAGCAGCTCTTGCACGGCAGTGATGGCGAAGGTGCGCTTCGCGATGGGGCTGACAAGGCGGAGAGGGTTGGTACGCTGACGCTGTCCAGCACCACGCAGACCGCCGCCGTCGCCTTCCTCGCCAATGCCGTCATCGAGGTGCACCGAGGCATTTCGCAGCGCAGCCGGCGAGCGCTCGTGGCTCGCTGAGATGGCGGCCAGCACAAAGTACAGCGCCACCGGTGCCGTCATGGCCGGCGTGCGCACCGCATCCTCCAGCATAAGGGCATTCCAAGCAAAACCCAGCGTGGCGTGCACCGGGGAGATGGCAGAGGAGAAGAGCTCCGCCTTGTGTGCGTTGACGCTGTCGAAGAAGACGCGCCACACGGCGTCACCATAGCCTAAGTAAGGGCTGTTCTTCACCAGCGGCAGAACACCCTCCTTTAGGAATGCGTTGCGTTTCTCCAGCGCCTTGCGACGCAGGACCTCCAATGCAAGCGCAACGTCCTCCCGCGGCGCCAAGGCGGTCATCTCCGTCAAGAACTTCGCGTGCAACGACGCCAGCTCGCGCTCAAATAACTCCTTGTCAAACGCGTGCGCCGTGTTTAATTTTCCATAAGCCTGCACTGCACGGTCCCACAGCTCCTCCAGTCGCTGCTTGGTGTTTGGTGTCTTAGCATCCTTAGCGAGGCGGGGAATCACCTCCGAAGCAAAGCTCTGAACCATCCGCTCAGCCGCCGGTGACACCGGTGGTGCGTCCATCACAAGCAGCTGCTCCACAAAGATGGGCAGCCGAGGATACTGATCACCGAGCCAATACTGCATGGTGCCCCACTTTTTGTGCAGACGGAGGCGTTCTTCAAGGGAGGGGGCCGTCGCCGCCGCGGAGTGCAGCACCGAGCTCTCAGGTGCACGTGACTCTTGGTTCGGCAGGGTGCGGGTGTAGGGGTCGCTTGCACTTGTGCCGAGACCTTCGTGAACCTTGGTGCGGAAGAGATCAGCTGCAGGGGCGGCGTTGGTGACGCTACGCACAACACTGTTGCGCAGGTCCTTCGTCGCCATCGATTCGTGCTTTACTAAACCCGCACCATGAGAGCCGAGAATTCTGTCGCGGTGCTGGAGCTGGAAGAGAAGGGACGATGTGGCTAAGGCGCGGCTGCTCGCACCCACCGGTACGGCCGCCGCGGACCGGGAGATGCGGTACATGCCGGGCGAAGATGCTAACGAACTATAATACAGAAGTGTATGCTGCTGCTGTCTTCTCACGCTGGGCCAAGAGGGGGAAAACACCCAAACTCTAAAAAGGAAAATGTCCTCAGCCTCCAAGCGCCAACACACGCAGCTGACGGAACGGCGGTGAGGTGGTACCAGCTGTGTCGCGCAAACACAGAGACTCTCTCTCCTAACTGTAAACTATCGCTGTCGCTCGTTTGTTGATGGTCGACGTTATGATAGAAAGGAGAAAAAAAGGGGAGAAAAGGGAAGTAAGACCGTAGTTGGATGGTGTGTGGTAAATTCCTCATATGCGGCGTGTGCGTGTCAGTGAGACAGCCCACATGCCTTACAGAGGAGGCTGCACAATAAACGAAACGAAAAAAGCTATTCGCATGACAAACCAACACGCACGCACCACACATACACCTACCACCAATCTCGTTTGCCGGTTTGCTTTCGTGTTTTTGTTTGTTTGTGGTTGTGTGGTTGCTTTTCCTTGTTCAGCCCATGCTAGATAAGCACCTCCGGTAGCACTGAACAGGACCTCCTCTGTGGCATAGCGACAGACGAGAAAGAGAGCGGAAGAGCGGCGCAAAAAAAAAAAAGAAAACTTCACAGCAGCGCCGTTTCACTGACAACACACCAACCAACCAGCTAAAAATGAAGCCCAGCCACGGCCATCGCGTGCCAGCCGAAGGCTATTCCCCCTCACCGCCTTCTTCGTGCTGGGTCGTTCCCTGGTCCTTTCTCTCTGTCTCTTGCAAAGCTGGTTCATGCTGTGAACTCACAGAATCAGTTGGCTGAGCAGACAGATCTTTTGAAACGCTGAGGCAACGTCGCCACGACGCATGAAAAGCTCCTGCTGCGCCACGTACCGCAGTCCTACATCATAGGACGCGTTCTCTGCCCACGCCACACCCAAGAGAAAACTGGACTGCACCGTGGCCAGCAGCACAAAGATGGTGTAAGCCTTCATGGCAAACGCCTTGGCCATTTCGCTCGTCATTCCCACCACGGCGGCGGCGTTGCGCGCTGTAGAGGAGGGCAGCGCACCTGCACCGCGGTAGTACAGGTGACGCACCACCACGTACAACAACCACAGCGGTCCGTAGATCCACACATAGCGGATTATGGCAGGCACGCAAAAGACAAGAAACAGCGGTACCAGCACCGCAGAGAAACCGACGAAGCTGGAGCCTTGCGTCAGCACCGTGGGCAGGTCGTCCAGCTCCAAGTTGCCAATGCGAAGAAGAAGCTCGACGATAAAGACCGAGTCTGTCTTCTCCTCGTCCACCTTCACCACGGCCGTCTGGGTCCGGTCAGGGTCCAGCGGCAGTAGCAGCACGTTGAAATACTCCCAAACAGAGGTGAGCAGGCCGGAGAAGATGTTCGCCGCACCGCAGACGCAAAACCGGCGCCAGCCACCGTCGATCGCACCAAAATGGTACTGAATGTACAGCAGCATCACCCCCGCCTTGAGCGAGCAGAGGATGATGTAGTAGGGGTGAAAACGAAAAAGAAGACGCTGACTCTCCAGACGGACCGCCTCCATGGTGTTGGTGAGCGCCTCGGCAACCACCGGCGCAGGGACAGAGGCGGGAGGGTTCTCGACGTGGTACACCGCCGCCATCTCTTTCTCTGCGCCAGCCGTTGTCGTCACCAGTGTGGGTGTTGCCCGTCGTCCAGCCAAAAAAGGCTGTGATGGTATCGACGCCGCCGGCGCGGGCATACGCTGGCGTGAATGGTGGTTACATGGGGCGTGCGTCGGCGGCACCTCCTCCAGCAGAAGTGTGTCTTCTCCTGCAACGACGTTCGGCGCGGCGATGCCGCGAAAAAAGGCAGCACTGTCGTACAACTCAACGGGCGACATCATCGGGGTGGAGCTCATGGAAACAGCAACGTTGTGTCGGCTCTGGGTGAGGCGATGTACTCCCGTCGACGACGGGGCCTCGACGATGTGCGCTGCCCTGCTCATCCACAGCACCCGGCTCCACTGGGCAAAGGTCTCCGTCACACTGCGATCGTGCCTCGCACAGTAGTTGAAGACGGCGTTGGTGAGGGTGAGACTGACGCTGGCGAGCGCGAGAACAAGGAGGGAGGGAATCATGGTCTCTGCGGGAAGCATCTCGAGAACGGAGGGTGGCAATGACGGCGGCGGTGGAAGAGATGGGGAGGTGGTGCCGTGAGGAGGTGGTGGGTGGACGGTGCTAAGCGGTGCCACAGACGCTGTCGCAGCCCCTGTGGTGAGGGTTATCTTCTTTACGTGTGATGTCATCGGAGAAGCGAATAGGCTTATTGAAACACTGGGGTTTTGTAGGAGAAGCTGATAATCAGCATGCGGACAAACAATGCTGGCACTACAAGCAGTTAGAAACAACAACTAGAAAAAAAATGCCAATGCACCAAGCCAGGAAAAACAGAGAGAGAGAGCGGAAAACCCACATTGAAGCCGACCATCTTCACGACATGTTCATCGCGCGCGCACACACACACAAACAAACAGGATTCCAAACGGACAAGAAGAGAGTAAAGAGAACAGTTTGACCAGCTGTTCAGCAGCGGTGTGACCGTACACCTACGAAACCTGTGCTCCTCAGCAAGAAAATAACTGCTATTAGTCACCGCAGTTAAACCGATCGCACCCAGAACCAGCACGTTTCCCGTGTTGATTGATGACGTGCGGGCATGCAATGCAACACCAACAAAACTCTTCCCTTTTTCCCTCCTCCTAGACAAAAACGAAGCAAGCAGCACACAGAATTCTCTCTTTCTATTTCCTCCGTTCTAAGGAAGCATGGGGAAAGCACATGACGCCTTTTTTGTGTGTGCTTGTTTTTTGTATGTGCGTGTTTGTGGCAGCGGCACAATTGTACAACGCTACATCTCATACTTCCCCCAGCCGACCAGCTGAGGCACCCGACAGTTATGCGACCCCACGTGTACACGTAAGAACCTCCATGAAGCAAAAAAAAGAGAAAATCGAACAAATGAAAAAGAGCATGTGTGCAGAGTGGTAGTAGTATACATCGACAGTATAGGGAAATAAAACGAGAAGTCTATGTAAGAAAGGAAGGAAAGTACGCGTCAACGAATATCGACGACACACACACACACAAACAGAGAATGTGGCACTCGAACTCCACTGCAGCGTACGTCGATGTCCACACACTGACACTGCATAAACTCCACCGGAGATAAACCACCACAGGCACAGAACACACACACACACACACACATCGAAGACAGATCGCGAAAGAGGAAGGGAAGAGTTTAGACAGTGAAATCCTTCGGAGTTGGAAGGCTGATCGCCCTGCCACAGTTGTCGGCAGAATTCTGCGCACCTGCTACTGGCGCGTCGCGATTCGCTGCACCGCCTTGCTGTGGTGGGGCTGCGTGGCTGTCATCAGCCAACAGCTTCTCCTGCAGCTCCTCCATAATGCGCGCCGCACGGTGGTTCCAGCGGCGGTAGTTCTGACTCAGCGACTCGTTGTAGCGCTGCTCTTGCAGCTGCTGCGCGCGTTGCTGGTGACGCAGGATGTCCTCGTCGAGGTCTTTACCCGCCTCAAGGTACTGCGTCGCCTGCCGTGCTCTCGCCTTCTTCGCCTTTTCTCGCTTCTCCTCCGACTCCTTCACGATCTCCGTCCCTCGCGACAGGCGCTGGTCGATCAGCTTCCGCAGCGCCTCCTGTTGTCGCTCCTGGCGAGTTGCACGGTACTGTGCGCGTTGGCGCAGGTAAGCCTCCTGTTCTGCCTTTCCATCAGCGTACCGCTCCGCCTGCTGCTTTTGTCGCTGCTCAAGCTCTTCAACGAGCTTGTTATGGTCCTTGCGGACGGTCTCTAAGATGGCCTTTCCGTTCTCCCAGGCAACCTCCGACTTGGCCCTACTCGCCTCCTTCTTGGCAGACCACGCACTCCGCTTCGACTCGCGAATTGCAGCGAGTTTCACCTCCATCTCCTGCCGGTGGATCTCCGCCTGTCGGGCCTTCTCCTCCTGCTCCTTCGCCACCTGCGCTGCACGACGCTCCCGCACCTGCCGGGCGTAGGCTTGCTTTTCCTGCTCACGGTCATGCAGCTCCTTCTGCTTGCGCTGTCGCTCTGCCGCAAGCTTGGCCAGGTTGCGTGCGCGACGCTCCTCATTCGACCCCGCACGCTCCACCGTCTCCTCCTGCACCTTGTCGTTGTGCGTGCGGCACTGCTGTGCCTTTGCGTCGATGCGGCTGTTGCGATCCTTGTAGTAGGCCACCTGAACAGTGCGCATCTCCTCGACCTGTGCGCGGCGCTGCTTCTCTGCGGACTGACGTTTTTGCTCCGCCTCGGCCTCGGCCTGGATGCGACGGGCATAGGTGTCTAATAGACGCTGGTTGTGCCGCAACTCCATCCGCCACCGCACCTCTGCGTGGCGCCGCTCCACCTCCGCTAGAGCTGATTGAATGAGAGCGATGCGACGCTCCACTTCCGTGTTGCTCACCCCCGCTGGTGGCTGCCCCGTTGTCTCCTCGAGTAACCCACGCAGCTGCACTATGTAGGCGGTGTACTCTTGACACAGCGCGTAGTCGTCGGGGACGTCTTTTGCTGCCTTGTTTTTCTGCGAGGACGACGGCTCCCGCTTCACGCCGGAGAGGAGTGGTAGACGTTCTTGTGTGCTCATGCTCCCGGTCTGGAAAGATACTAAGAAGATAGGAAAAGAGGAAACAACACAAAAGGAAAAGCGACGCCCGCAAAGGACTACAAAAAAGAAGTGGGGATGCACCGGCACTACCAAGAGAAGTGAGTGAGAAGATTTTTGTTTTGCTTGTTCGTTCCCCACTTCCGTTGCGGTTTCGTGGGCGGCCCAGCGTAGTCGATGGAGTTGCTTCTTTCACCGTCAGCACTCTTGATTTTGCTTTGCTTTTGGGGGTGACGATGTTTTGCAAAAATAGGTGAAAGGGAGAAGGACAAGACGAGGAAGAGTGGCAGCAGAAGCGCTGCGAGAGACACAGACAACCACCTATTTTTTTTTTTCGCGGAACACAAAGCGGCCCCTTTCGACACCCGTAAGCATACAGAAACAGCACGGAGAGCCTTGTAGAAATCGAGAGTGACCCTTGTTTTCGAATTCGGCCCCTCCGCAAAGAAAAGTAGTTTATAGCTCCTTCGCACAGCAGAACTCTGGGACATATTCTCCTTTTTCCTTTCATGACTGCGCATAAAGCACACCACAGTGAACACAACTCACTCATTACCAAAAAAAAAAACAGAATCTAACCAACATTTCCAAAAAAAAAAAGACGAGGCAGAAGAGCAGCGATCTCTCAACGGAGAGCGTGTACCCACGGAGCTGGCTCCGAGGCGCTGGTTCTCTCGTCGCAGCATTTGCTCTTGGCTGCTGTATGTATGTGTGTCAATTCACTTCTGAGTATGTGTGTGCATGTTGTATGTCTATGTGCGTATGTGAATGCGTGTCCGAGTGACGCCTCTCCGCACACCTTACGCTTCACACGCTGCCACATCATTTATGCTTGCACTCTCGTTTTCTTTTTCCTCTCAGAGAACGCTAGTTGGTCGCAAACCTCTGCCAGTCAACATGCGTGTGCCTCGACTTCCCACCAGAGGCGACATCAGCTCCTCTTGCCGCTTTTTTTTTCCTCTCCCAGCGCGTCAGACAGATCGCCGACGCTGGTGATCGCGCAGCTGGCGCAGCAACAGTTCCCGTCCGAGGCGCGCGCGCTCTTCCGGCGTGCTCTGCATAATTTGCTCCACCAACGACAGCGACGAGCTCGGTGGACCGCCAACGCGTGGCCGAGTCGTTGGCTCTGCGGGCTTCACCTCCGTCATTGGATTCACCGTGTCGTTGCATGCCGCTGCCGGTGATGGCGAGGGGCGTTGCTGCGACACCGGCTGCCTCCTTGGCAGTGGCACAGTTGTCTCGCCAGAGACAGATGTGGTGGCAACACCGGGCTTTGGGATAGGAGACGGCGCAGATGCCGGGAGAGTATGCTGAGGTGGAGACCGGGACGGCCCACGAGTCCCGACAGAAGTGGCGCGTGACTCAGGGCGAGGTCCAGGGGAGGTGCTCGCCCCCGCCGCGCTGCGCTCCCGCTGCGTCGTGCTAATGAGTTTTGTCCCAGCAGCGGAAGGTCCGCTGCACGAGCGGGCACGCGGTGGTGCTCCAACCGAGCTACCCCGCCTGGTGCTCAACGTCTCTGAGGTGGCTAATCGTGAGAACAGCTCGCGCGCGGTGGAAGCCTGCTCCGTTGCGGGAGTGCCGATCGTCGAGCAGCCACATGTGTTCGTCTTTGGTGCAGGTATAGACACGGTAACCAGCGCGTTTGCGTCGTGGTGTCGCGCTGCGATATATGCACGTCGCAGCGCCTCACTCTTTGTCATCTTCACCGGCACCACCACGTCGGGTCTGCACTCGTACGGGATAAGGCGTCGTGGGGGTGGCTGAAAGGTGAAGTCGTCGTCCACGGCCACTCCGTCGGCAATGGCACGCTTCCGCTGGTGCTCTTGTTTCCAGCTCTCCAACGCCAGCGCGCGGCTTTCGCGGATCTGCGCGATCAGCTCCGGGTCGGGTTTCTCCCGTTTCACCCTCGGCAGGCTGACTGGGGAGCCATGACTGCTGCTGCCGCGGCGGATGCCGCCGCTGCGTGATGCGCTGCCGGCGCGCTTTGCGTTGGCCGCACCGCCGCCGACAACGACTGCAGCTGGTGGGGGGCGCGTCAGCAGCGTCGCATCAGCCAGGCCCATGCCGTGTTCTTCAAAAAAGCGGAACACCACGGCGATGAACTCGGCTTCGCGCAGCTTGTGCTGTCCGCAGTGCTCCACTGCGCTCAGCAGCTCCTCGGTCTCCTCGGTGCTCAGCAGGTCAAAGGAAGCGCGCGCAAGAAGGGCGACGGGCTGCGGTGCGGTAGCGCGGTACGACGTGTGCTGCGCATCGCACGCATGCTTCGCCAAGGCCTTGTACTTGGCGGCGAGGACGGAGCGGTAGTACTCCTGCTGCAGCCGGCGGCGATCCTGGGCGAGCATCATGGCCTGCTCCGCCCGCGCAATGCGTTGCTTCTCCTCGTCCAGCTCGAATCGGAGCTGATCCTTCAGCGCGTCCCGCTCCGCCTGACGATACAGATGCCGCACAATGTCAGGATCTCGCTCACCGGCGGCCACCTTAGCCGCGACAATTCGCTGCGACACCGCCGAGAGAAGCGGCTGACGCTGCTGTTGTTGTGCGTCCGGCACCGTCACAGCTGCTGCGGCTGCATTGGCGTCGCTCGAGCTGGCAGGGTACGGGGCTGCGCTGCTCACTCCACGCCCCCCCTCTTCACGGGGCTCTTCTGCATCAGTTGTTGTGCGAACAACGCCACGTACACACAGCCGCTCCACCATCGCCGCAAGCTGCTCTGGCCGCATCGGCGACAACGGCACACGCCCTTCCGCCTGCTGCACCAGCTGCGGCTTCACCTCCGTCTCAAACGTGCGCCGCTCCTCTGCCTCTGCGTACAAGGCGTCAAAGACAACCGGCCCAGCAGGGGCGAGAGCAGCGGGGTCCAGTTGTGCCGCCCGCACTGTGAGTGGACGAAAAGTGCACTCCTGTAGCTCCCGCTCCACCTCTTGTTGCCGCTTCTTAGCGAGCCACTGCTTGCGACGTATGATCTCCGACTGCACACGGTTTTCTGGTCGCAGAGAGGTGGGTCGGTGCAGCCGTGCCGCGTACGGCGAGACTTGCGGCGCGAAGGGGCAGTCACGACGACGGCGCGCCTCCTCCAGCACTTCTTGCCGCGCCTTCTCCAGCGCCATCCACTGCTGCTTTGCTACCTTCGCACGCATGGCCTCTTCGTAGATGTCAGGCGGGTACGCCGAGCTGCCGCGCATCGTGGCATCATCGTCGTCGTCGTCAAACACTCCGCCGCCGCTGGCATCACCAGCGGCGTCGTTGGTGTTGTAGGTGCGTGACGGGTGTGCCGAGGACGTCCATTGACTGTTCAGCACGCCTTCCCCTTCCATGCGGGACAGCGCCTGCATCAGCGCCGACGAATAGGTGGTCGGGGGAGCAGAGGTGTCCGTGGCCTGGGTCGTGTTGCGCGCATCGCTGTGCTGCTGCAGCAGCTGCGTCGCTGTGTGCTCCGCCGCGATGCCCGTGGCGTTGTGACTCCTTCCAAAGGGGGAGTTTTGAGTGCCGTTCACAGAGCCGGGTATGCGGGACGAGGAGGCGTGCGCTGACGGGAAGGCCCCAACACCAACACTACCCGTAGCGGCATGTGGAGCTCTGCCGCCGGCGGCTGGACTTAAAATACGGCAACTCGCGACGGGCTGCGGTGATGGGACGGGAGGAGTCGCACGTGGCGCAACCAAAGCGGGAGTAGGGGGAGGGGGAGGCAACGTCCGGTGCCGTGGCCAAGCCGCGGTCCCGGTGTGTATAGGAGGGTTTGAGGCCGCCGTCTGCTCTCCACACCCGCGGGAGGTTTGGAGGCACGAGATCAGCTGATTAATGTTTGCGTCCGAGTCGTCCGTGTCAACCGGGATTGGGCTGCCCATCGCCGTCACGTCAGCTGGGTAGCGGCTTGTGGCTGGAGTGTGCTCGCCGAACGTACTGCCGACGTGCTGTGTAGAGTCGTTAGGATTGGGATTGGTGAATGTCAGTGCGCTGGCGTTGAGTGCGGTGGGGGAGCTACCGTGCGGAGACGGGACATGGTTTAGAGCATCTAGCCATCCTGGTGAACGTCGCCGGTTGGCAGCGAGAAACTCAGCGAGGTCCACGGAGTCGCTCAACGAAGGCGACAAGGGCTGCACGGTGGACTTCACCTCTGCTGGCATTGTATACAAAATAGAGATGCACCCCAGCCAGCCTCGTCTTTTTCTTCTGCGGAATCGCTAGAGCAGACGACGCTCTCACCTATCGGGGAAAAAAGAGCCGAAGACAAAGAGAGGATTTGTGCAGCCAGCAGCAGTGTAAAGCGCTTGAAGAGACAGGAAAGGACTGATCTCACCGTTGCAGGAATTGCACGAGTGCTTGTATATGTGCTTCTATTCAGGCGTGTGTGTGGTCGCTTCAGCTCACCCTCTACGTTGACACAGAAAGGGGGGGGAGGGGGGCCACTGCTTGTGTGAAAACCGTAGACTGTTCCACTAAGAGGAAGAGCTGGTAAGTGGGTAAGGACTCCACACTGGAGCGGACTGCTGAGATGTGTGTGTGTGTGTGTGTGTGTGTACGTGCGTGTGTGGTAACGTTCACAAAGGCTTCGCCCAGCGGTGTGTCGGTTACAATTCTATGAAGCCCGGTCGAAAGTGACTCTCAGCTCTTTTTTTTTTAAGGGGGGGGGTGGTTTGCGGTTTATGGTGGAGGTTTGTTTGACGTAGACTCCGCAACAACGCGCTTCACACAACGACTTCGTTGTTTCAGCGCAACACCAGTAAGACTGGAGAGGTGCGAAAGAGAAGAGGAGGGTGAAGCGTAAAAAAAAAAAGCTATCAGCTTTCGCTGTGAAGTAACCTGATCAGCCGTTTTCGCTTCTCAGTCTTCATTACCGGATACAACCACGTGCACAGACACAAGGGCGCGGTGCCCCGCCACCAGCAACGAGACTTTTCTTTTTATTGCTTTTTTTCTAATGTTCAGGGGCGCAAAACCTGAGAGTAACATCGATAAGGTTAAGGGTTGGATTTGACGGGGAGAGGGATAGGGAGCGGGCGCGACACCGTTGGTGAAGGCATTAACATCGCTGCTGCCCCCCCCCCCTCTCCTTTGTCTTGCCCTCCGTCATTTGCCGTCTAGAGCGTATTCAGTTCGCGTCCGCGCTCTATCCGCTCCGTTATGGACTTGATGTTGTCGCTGAGCTGCGTCTCACTGAGGTACCCCACTGCCAATTCACAAGGAAAAGCGCCTCCTTGCCACCTTGCGTTTCCGCCGGTGGGCCACCGCTATGATCTCAACAAAAGCCAAGCATAAAGAAGAGCCGTGTTGCACTATCTTACATCGATTGGTGGGGTCCGTGGTTGATACATCCAACCACGAGCTGCGTACGTCTGCTGTGCTTGCAGAGAGAAATGTGTGTGTGTGTGTGGGGGGGGGGGGTTCAGCCCGGCTGCGCTCACTCCATTCTCATCTGCTCAGCAGTGTATGTAAAGGCGAGCAGGGCTGGTTGTGCGTAGCGCCTCTCCGCCGCTTTTTGGGCTTCACTCACGGCTCCCTTCACCGGACGTGGCTCCGGTGTGCCCTCGTGCAACAGCTGCGTCAGCGTTTCCTCCCTTGCCCATCCAGCGCTCTTCGCCAATGTCTCTAGCTTCGCAACATACGCATCTTTCGCAACGTCTTCGGCGTCCACAATGAACTTCGCCGTCTCTGTCACCACAACCCCCGTCTCGGCGCGCAGCACGCGTTGCAACACGTCCTTAGTCATGCACTGCGTGCACGAGGTGCCGAAGAAAGCGGCGTCCATACGTGGCGCTTTCCCCTCAATGCAGTGCAATACAAAACGGTCCCAGTCCAGCCCAAGCAGGTGCACACGCACCTTCGGCAGAGACGCCGCGTACGACACTCCGCTTGGAGTACCGGGAGGGAGGTAATTGTAGTTCTTTGCATCGTCCCAGGCAAACACGTGGTCGGCCCAGGGCCACGGCAGGCCGGTCATGAGGGTGTAGAGCCACGCCCGTACGTTGTGCAGCGAGACGACACCATTGCCGTACTTGCACGTGCCGTCCGTCGTGCGATGGCGGATATATGCGTTGTCCGTCAGTGCGCCAAAGGTGAAGAAAGGGCCGTTCTTGATATCCCCCGCATAGGTGCCGCGTCCGGTGCGGGAGAAGAAACACAGCGTCTTGTTGGGGACCGTGTAGTTGTAGGTGAAGTTGCGACGGGGGTTGATGTGACCCGTGTCAAAGGCAACCCCCGTGTTGCGCCACGTGCGGTACTCCGGAAACTTGAGCAGATTCGTGTACTCTGTCAGGTGGAAGACAAAATCCCAGTCGATAATGTTATCGCGGTTATCGTAGCGCTCTGCCATTTCCTGACGCACACGCTGCATCCACTGAGCCTCGATGTCAACAACGGAGGCGTCACGGCTCCAGTGAAGCAACTGTCCCTCCACAAAGTCGCGCTCCTTATGCTTCATCTCCTCGAAAGACACGATACGCTGCAGCGCCGAGGAGTCCGTCTCCAACGCCTTACGGAGACGCTGCACGACGTTGCGCACCTGCGCGGCGGTGATTTCGCGCATGACAGCGTTGCCGTACACGTCGAGGAACATCAGCACACGTTCCTCTAGCTCCTCCAGGGCAAACATGCTGTCCAGCAGCCACTGCAAAAAGAAGAGGTGCCGGCAATGAAGACGCAGGTTGGGCTCGTAAAGGTAGAAGTGATAGGTGGGTGACGCTGGTATCGTCGTCGCTGCGGATTCCTCGGCCAGCCCCTCCGTCGCACGAAGAGAGGAGAGGGTACGGAGGATGTGGCGAATGTCGCACGCGCCAGCTAACAGCAAGTGCACCTCGCTATCCGTGTCACTGCCGCTGGTGGTGGCGCCGCCGTCATCAACACCAGAAGGCGCCTTCGTGGCGGATGTTCTAGCACTTGGTGCTTGCCGAAGGGGTGCGGATGCCTCTGCTTTGCGGCTGCGCGCCTGTGCGAGAAGCGCCTCAAAGCCAAGCTCCTCTTTTGTTTTTGCTGCGCTGCTGCCATTCGCATACGTCGGTGTCACTCGCGGTACATCCGTTGCATCTGTGGCTTTCTTTGCATGCGTTTCTTTTCCTTTTGCGGTGCAGCGCGGTCGTTTGGCAAGCACGGAGGCGAAATCGACCGCCGGGGACCAGCCCCAGCACACCTCCGTCCCAATGGAGTTGAGAAGCTGCTGCTGCTCATTGCGCAGGTACTTGTCGCTCATCGTGAAAACACCCACCCCGCGCTCTTGACAAGAAAACGAAAACACCCGCGTAGACGCACTCCAAGAACAGCTTTTTCCTGTACCGAAGGAGTGGTGCGTTACGATGGGGTACATTAGAGAGCATGGTGTAGGGAACGAAAGTCGGGAAGTTAAGAAAGCAAAGCAAAAACAGAAAAAAAAAGAAAACGTATTAATACGTGTGTGCCAGCGTGTGTGTGCGTGAAGACGTCAACGATCCACACAGCAGCCTCCACGTGAGGTACGATCAGCTGTCCAGTGTCAACTGTCCATGCAAGGGCATCATTGCGACCTGGCTATCACGTGCTTTCTTTTCTCTTCCTCGCTGCTAACTCTCTCTCACGGGGCGAGTACGTGAGCTTCCTTGCACTGTAGAAAATGTCCACCGTGGGTAAGCAGCGTGTCCTGTGCTTACTACGCATCTTTTTGATTTGATTTGTGTTTGCACACACACACACACACACACACACACACACACACACGTTACAGAAAAAAAGAGAGGACAGGCGGAAACGTGAGGGCAGAAGCAGATTAGTGCCCCACCAACAACACGTCCGCTTCAGTGAACGCTTGAATCAACACCGGCAACACCAGGTGCTTGTCCCACGTTCAACACATATCATAGACGGCCGACAGCGACGGCCCGTACACGATGACATTGGAGGGTTGGTGCTGAGACGCGGGCCACACACAAGTGATGTGCAGATCCTTCACCGCCTTGCCCACCTCGACAATCACGGCCGAGCTCTGGTCCGCCGCGGCCTTCACCTTCACGCAGCCCCCAAACTCCGCCCACTGCGCCGCGTTGCACCACTTCATCTCGATGTTGTGAAGACTGATGGTGCCCTCGGCGTCGACGGCGTACAGAGACAGCAGTGGTACCGGCATCGACACCACGCTGTGGACGTGCGGGAAGGCAGAGTGCAGCGGGTGCGTCGTAGCGATGAGACAGAGGATTTGGATGGTACGGGCGTAATAGTTGCTGCCCTCGTCCTGCGCAGACACCCGGCAGACGCAAGCGTGGCCAGCACGCGTGAGGAGGAGGACGTCGTGGACGGCGACCACCCTGCCTTTTAGCCGTGCACCGCCCACATCGCTGTTGCAGATCGACGAAGGGTGTTGCAGGCCATACAGTTGGGTGGGCACGGCGTCGCGCAGCTCACTGTGGAGCTGGCCCAATGCCACAGCATCCTGCACACGATGCACCGCCACACCATTGTCGCGCTCACCTGCGCGGCTGTCTTCCAGTCGCCACACCGCCACCGTGCCGTCGTTGCCGCTGCTCAGGAAAAAAAACCGTGTGGTGTCAGCACCGCGGACGACGTTGGGCAGTGGCAGGAGCGAATGCACAAAGGCGCTGGCATGGCAGTTGGCCACCGTGCAGACCGGGGCACCGGCGGCAATGTCCAACACACGCACGGCTCCGTCGAAGGAACCGGAGACGAGCAGCGACTGATGCCGCGACAGTCCCTCGACAGTTCGTGGGCCTGTGAAGAAGAGGGCTGTGACGCCGGTCGAGTGCACCTTCTCGAAGCGCCGCACCAGCTTGCGACTCGCCACGTTGTACACCTTCACCCATCCATCCCGGTAGCCGACGGCGACCCAGTCCGGGCCTGCCCCGACGCCCTCCGCGCTGCCACGAGCAAAGGTCAGTACACCCTCGGAATGACGAAGCGAGCTGCCGGCCACCTCACCACTCTCCGCACTCACAACATCCACCACACCGTCTGCTCGACCCACCATCAACAACTTCTGCTCCTCCAGCAGCAGCGGTGAGCAGCAGCAGGCTGCCTCTGGTCCACTGTAGGGCAGGCGCCGTCGCACATCCTTCGGGGCCGCCAGTGGGTACTGCAGGAAGGTGTCCGCCCACGCCGCGTCACCCGACAGATCGGGGTCGCGCGCACGCTTGCGCGAGGTCGGCGTCATCTCCGGAGTTGAAGGTAACGCGGAAGTACTACCCTGACTCCCTGCCACGGAAGCCCTCGCCAGAGCAGCAGCCAGACGGCCCACCGGCGCATCAGCGCAAAATCGAATCGCAGTTTTCAGCTGCTGCAACACGGCAGCGCGGTGCTGACGCATCTCCGGTGTCACACGCCGGGTTGCAGCAACGGCAGTGGTCGCCAAAGAGCCCGCCGTGCTGCTCTCACTGGCGATGCGCTGCCCCTGCTCGACCATCTTCTCTAGTCGAATGTACCTGGCCGGCGTATCCGTCTTCATGATCTGAAACACAGGTGCGTTCAGCAGTAGCGACCGGGCAGCAGGCACCAGGCCGTGCAGTTCCACCATCTCCTCGAGGATAACTTCATAAAGCGTCGCCTTCACCTCCTCGGGAAGGAGAAGGCCGTCAACGTAGACGTGCAGCACCTCCGCCCAACTTCCCTCCATCACGGCAGTCTCCAGCCCACGCTCTGACGCCGGCGCAAACTCCTTGTTGGCCGAGCCTCTCTTGATGCCGCCGCTGCTATTGCTGCTGTGCAGATTGTATGACGCACTGTCATTGCTGCTGCTGTCATTGTACTGAGCGATGTGGATGACGTTATATGGAACCTTAGACTCCGCCTGCAGGGCACGCAGCGACTGGTGGTAGCCGTTCTCATCGAGGAACTCGTACACGCAGCGCAGCACCCGTTCGTGCGCGATCACCCGCGACGAGGACGATGGCGCAGAGGAGGAAGCCATGGCAAGTACCGCTACGTGAGGTGCGTGGCTGTGTGTGCCTCTATGTGTATATGCGTGTGTTTCCAGCTCAGCTGCTGTAGTGATTTTGCTTCTGTTGTTGCTGCTGTGCGGCGTACATTCAACTGTGATTCCGCACAAAGGAAAAAAAAAAGGAAGCCAGAAGAAGAGAGACAATATCAGTAAGGTAGAAGAGGATTCACTTCCGTTGCTCATCGGCTAAGGTGGTTGCTGAGTTCTGCCAAGTATGCGAAGGGCGGTCCCGTGCGCTGTCAGTCGGGACCAGTTTTGGACACTTTTTTTTTCTTTTTTTTTCAGGAAGAAGATTCTGTGTGTTCGCCACCTTAGATGTGTTTGTGGATTTGCTTACTTTTCTCTTCGGCTCTTTCTCTTTGCTCTTGTGTATGCCTCCCTCAGTGGGGAGAAGAGAGACCGCAATAGAAGGGTGAATAAAGGGAAGGGAGGGCCTCCCCAACGCTAATGTGTGTGTGTGTGTGGGTGTGTGTGAGTGTGGTGGGGAGGGGGGAAAAGGAGGAGGGCCAGTCGCTGTCGGAAAAGACAGCGACGCATAAAAAAAAAAAGCCACACCGCCGCCCCTCCATAACTGGCGTGTGTATTGTTATTGCTACGGTCCCACTCCCGAGAGCCTCTCAAGTGTGAGGATGGTTTTTCTGCTCCCGCTCGCGGTGCTGGGCGATGATGCGGGCCAGCTTCGCCAAGGCCGCTGATTCACGGTTCGCCTGTGCACGCACGAGTTGCTCGCGGCGGCGACGCAGCGCGGCACCTTTCGCGTCGAGCTTCTCCCGCACCATCTTGCGTGCCTGCGCCGTTGCCTGATTCCACATGTCCGCTTCGGAGGTTGCCGTGTCCCCGTCGATGTAGCGACGACGGCGAAGAACAGGAAGGATGTCGGCAGTCCATCGGCGAACCATGCGCTCCTCCATCGCACGCCGCAGCTGCGGGTCGGTAAGCTCCTTTTCTGCGAAGTTGAGCTCCGTGGCAAATTCTTCGGCGCCCGCTCGTTGCGGGCGTTTGCGGCTGCCGTGGTAATCCAGGTTGCTGCGGCTGACACCGTAGATGGCTTCGAGGCGGTCCGCCTTCGCCCGCTCGCGCTGACGACGTGTTTGCGCCTCTGCAGCCCGACTCGCCCTCGTTTTCTCCAGCTCGATGGAGGCCGCCACGGCGTGCGAGGTGGGGGAAAGAAAGTAATACGCGTCGTCCCCCACTTCATCCGCAGTGGGAGCGCTGCTCGCCGGGCGGCTGGACCGATGGACAGTCCGAGTGGAAGGCAGTGGTGCAGGGAAGGGGAGGAGGTGCGGCTTGGAGAAGTCGATGGGCTCCCGCGGGACAGCAACGGAAGGCGCGCGTGCGTGCAATGAAGACGACAACATTTCCGTACGACGCGCTGTAGACCGGGGAAAGGAGGTTGGGGAGGACGACGCAGAGGAGGAAGAGCGGGAGCTGCTCGTGCAGCTGTTGCTACGGCTGCCTCCGTAAAGCGCACGAGACCTTTGTTGTCGCTGGGTCGCCTCACTGCGGGAAACAGTTGGTGGATTTACTCTGCGTGCGCCAACGCCGCGTGTCATCATCGCTACTGTTGGGGTCGGTGTCGCTGTAGACAACGGTGTAGCACGTCGTGCCGTCGCTGCTGCTGCCGTGAGAGTGGGATGTGTTTCCTTGCGCGCCGCCGCTGACGTCGACGTCATAAGTAAGTCTTCAGCATCCTGGCTCACGGCTGTGCCAGGCGCACTGCTGATGTTGCTTCCGCTTTCCTGATCTCGCAGCTGCGTACAACGGGGGCAAAGGAATGTGACAGGGCGTTCTGCTAAGCCCAGGCAGTCCAGGTGAGCAGCGTAGGGACACTGTCGACGATCGCAGAAGATCATCCGTGCGGCGTTGTGCGACTGCTGGCAGATGTCGCACACGACCTGTTCCTGTGAGCTGGAGGTGCGCAACGCAGAGCCCTCCCATTCCTCCTCTCCCTCCCCCTCCTCGTCATCGTCATCGTCGTAGTAGGTCAGCTCCCACGCCTTGTAGTTGCGTCGGCGCACCTTTGTTTCCTCCTCTCGCTGAGTTTCTGTGTTGTAGGTGTAGATGCGGGTAAAACGGGCCTTGCAGGATGGACAGACATTCGTGTTCTTTGACCATTCCTTAATACAGTAAGAGCAGAAGAGGTGATTGCAGGAGTTAAGCCGGCCACGCGGGTTGTCAACCAGGTGAATTTCGGTAAAGCAGATGCCGCAGATGTTGTCGTACGCCTTGTCGGACGCGAGTGGCGATGCCAGGGGCAGCACGGCGGTCGTCAGCAACGAGACCGCCTGCTGTTCCGGTGGCCCACCAGAGCCGCTTTCGTTTGGTGGTGCGGGCAGAGAAGTCATGAGCGCTGAAAGAGTGGGGGAAGAAGGAAGAGCAAAAGCAACGACGTGGTGCACGCGATGTTAACTGAAGAGAAAGGCGCGAAAATAGGGGAATGTACAGATAAATGGTGGGGTACCCACCGTCGCGTCTGCGCGTGCTGCAGTGGTGACGGTTTGTGGTTGAAGCACCTGACGCAGACGACGCTTCCACGTGCAACGAGACAGCAGGTCATGCGAAGCGCAGAATAGATTCGAAGAGGGGAAGGGTGGAAGGGAAGGGAGGGAAAGTACCTCGTTAGGAAACGCAGAGATGCTATGAGAAGACTCTGCTCACCACTGCAAACGCCGCCCTCCAGTGAAGCGTACTGAAACGCGGTAACGACCGGAGGTGTAAACCGCGACAGCCACGTCTTTGGAAAAACGTCGCAGCAGTGGAGCAGCCGTCGCTTCGCTTTGTAAGGATTAAACCACTTGGGCATCGATGTAGCTGTTTTTTTTTCTTTCGCAAAAAAAAGAAAACACTTCTCGCTTCATTTGGTAGATGCCCATGATCGAGCTGGCCAATATCTGGTGAACGAATAATGGGCTGCAACGCAGCAAAAAGGTAATTTAAAAAAAACAGTGCAGTGATGTTATGAGGAAAAGCACAGCGAGGGAAAGACCGTAAAAAAAAAAGAAAAAAAAGCAGCGCAGCAGCGCGTTAACGCGATACGGACACGAAGCACTCGTTCATATCTACACAGCGAACAACGACCACCACAACCTCAAATTGTCACAGTGGTGCAAAAACAGCCTCTCTACCCACCAAGAAAAAAAAAAACGAAGAAAGAAAGACAGGAAGAAATGTACCAACTCGAAACGAAGAGCGCCATAGCAGAGACAGCTCACTTACTCTTTGAGGCTACGCCTCATCCTTCAGAAAGGGGTGCTCTAGGATCTCCGGAATCGTCGGCCGCAGCTTCGGGTTCGTCACGAGGAGGTACGCGATGAACTCCACCGCTTTCTCATCGTAGTCACGCAGCCGCGTCGGCAGCGGCGCCACATGGTACACCTTGAAGTTGCGGTCGTATCCAGGCAGCTTCGTCACACCCGGCCACGTCTGCTCCGTCGGCGTTCCAACGACGTAAAAAACTTTGTCTAGCTGGTCACGAGAGTTCTCACCACGAAAGAGGGAGTAGCCGAGAATCATTTCCGCGACAATGCAGCCCACCGACCACACATCCGCCGCGGGGGTATAGTGACGCTCACCGAGGATGATCTCCGGTGAGCGGTACCAGAGCGTCATGACCTCATGTGTGTAGGTCTGCACAGACATCTCAAAGGTCCGGGCGAGGCCAAAGTCCGCCAGCTTCACATAAAACCTTGTCTCGCCGCTCTTCTTGTCATTGTAGTTGGCGACGAGAATGTTGCCAGGCTTCAAATCGCGATGGATGATGCGGTTATTATGGCACGTCCACAGTGCGTAGAGCATCTGCCGGGTGAAGTCGCGGACAATGTTCAGGGGCACGGCGGTGCCGTTCGTCGGCTTCGCCCCGTGCACCGGGCGGTAGCGCTTGATAAATGCGCGGAGATCTTCATCCAGCAGCTCAAAGACCAGATACACACGGTGCTCGCTGCACACCACATCTAAGAGGCGCACGATACTAGGGTTGTCGTTTAGGTCGTGCAGCAGCGTCACTTCGCGAATCGTGGTTGCCGGCACTCCCTCCGAGAAGCCGTCCAGGCGGAGTTTCTTGATCGCGTACTTCGCCCCCGTCGCCTTGTTGCGTGCGCGAAACACAACGCCGTATGTACCCTCGCCAAGGAGTTCCTCTGGTTCGTAGGCGGCACTCAGCGCCTTCACGTCGACCAGGTCGAGCTTGCCTCCGAGATTGTTCAAGTTACTACACATGACGGTTTCTACAACGCAAAGAAAAAGGGCTACAGGTGCCGAGGAAGTGCTCGGCTTTCAGGAAAATAGGTGTGTTTTTCCCAGTTGTTTGTTTTGCCTTCAGTGTGTGTTTCCTTCCTGTGGCACACACGCATGTGAGAGAAGGAGAGAGAGCCACGCAGCAGATCCAAGAGATGATGGAGTTGTTGACGAAAAGGAAGCGAGTGCGTTTCAAAGCGCACATCATTTCGCAGACCACAGTGGAGAAAGCAGGGGAGCTGGGGACGCCAGTCATCGATGGGGTTGACACCGCGTCGAGCTTGCCGAAGGTGTCGCTCACACACACCAAGAGGCGAGGAGTACCCGCCTTTAGGAAAGTTACACGGGAATGCTCAGGTCTCACTGCACTCTCACCCTGCACAACTGCAGTAGGTGCTTCTGTACATGCACGTTTGTGTTTTAGCTTCCATGCAGCGTTTTGCCTCCGCACTGATCAGCAATGCAGCAGTACGTACAACGGCGCTTTCAACGTTGCTGTGAAGCACTCATCCATCTCTACAAATAGGCGACAGGCTTCCTTTACCGCCTTTCTTCCGCGTTTCCTTGTTGCTGCAGTTGTTAGGTTATGTATGAGTATTCTATGGTTGATTGTTCTCCACCGCAGCGATAATGCGTGCCAGCATCGCCGCCAACTGCAACGGCGTGCCCACGCCTTCCGCAATGCGCATGGTGGTCTCCCCCACCACCTTCAGCACTTCCAGCTGTTGCAGCTCGCTGCGAAACAACCGTGCACTTGTCTGCACCACCTTAAAAAAAGTTGCAATCACATCCGCTGGTGCGTAACCGCGGTTCAGCAGGCGGTTCATCTCCTTGTGCGCCTCCTCGATGCTGCGCTTTGTCACACACGCGGTGATGACGTTCTCCACGAGCACCGGATGCGGCTGATCGCACACTTTGAAGACGTTATCGGCGTTTACAAGACTGTAGCCCGTGTGCGTCGCCTGTAGCGAGTTCATCGCCTGGCGCAGGTCCCCCTCTGCGAGGTACAGGAGGGCCTCTAAGCCATCGTCTGTGTAGGAGACCTTCTCTTGCTGGATGACGTACACGAGCCGCTTCAGGATGTCCGCATCACTGAGCTTTTTAAAGCGGACGACAGCGCAACGCGACTGAATGGGCTCAATAATCTTGCTGCTGTTGTTGCACGCGAAAGCAAACCGGGTGGTACTGCTGTGCAGCTCCATTGTCCGGCGCAGCGCCTGCTGGGCAGCGGGGGTCATGCTATCCGCCTCGTCTAAAAGGACAATTTTGTGAAGGTGAACCACCTGCTCCGCTGCTCGCGCCCCCTCGCCACTAGTGAAGAACTTCTTGGGCAACGTCTTTTTGGTCTGTGCAAACAGCTTGATCTTCTCCCGCACGACATCTAAGCCACGGTCGTCGCTGGCATTCAGCTCCAGCACCGCATCCTTGAGGATGTCCTTGCCGCCAGACTTATCGAGCCCGGCGTCGCTGTTCTGCAGAAGGAGGTCACGCGCCAGGCACAGCATACTCGTTGTCTTGCCGGTCCCAGGCGGGCCACAGAGGAGGAGGTTGGGCAGGTTGCCCTCCTTAGCAATTACCTGCAGACGCGAGATGGCCTCTGTGTTGCCGACAATGTCAGATACTGTCTGTGGACGGTACTTCTCTACCCACGGCGTGTTGGCAGCGGACATGATGCAGAAATGGCAGCCAAAAGAGACGCTGGTAAACAAACAGAAAAACAGTGGTGGTGATGATGTTGAAAGAAGATAAACGCAAACACACGCACACACGCACACACGCGCGTGAATGGTTGCAAAGAAAGGGTCTGCTTAGTCACGTTGCAGGAGAACAGCAACAACAAGAGCAAAAAGATAGCCTTCTGCTATTGCTGTTACACCGCTAATCCGTTTCTCTCGTCGTCGTCGTCGTCGTCGTCCTTTCGGAGAAGGAGCACAGTGGCCGTTAATGACGTGCACGGAAACAGCATTGGGAAGAAGGAGGGAGGCATGTGTTTGTGCGAGTGTGGAAGGGAGTTGGACGAAAGGCAGGACGGAGAAGCGAGAGGGAGGGAGTGAAGGGGAAGGGGTGCGGAGATCGTAGAAAACGCACGGCATGGAGACACAACGCAACATCTCCATCCAGTTCCCCGCAGAGCCTCGTCCTTCGAAGCTTCTGTTGCACTTTCTACAGGGAGCCCGGATCTGCTGCTGCGCACTGGACGAGACAAACCCTTGAAAGCTCTCGAATGTGATAGGTAGGGATCGGGTTTCTGATCGCGACAAGACGGAAGAATAATGATAATAATAACAATAACGGATAATAAGCAAAACGAGAAAGAAAAAAACGCCAACCTGCGCACCTGCTATAACGACCTCCCGTCGTGCAACGTCGGGCGTGTACGGACACATACTCGCGTAAGCAGCAACGGCAATGGAATTGCTGACACATTCCTTACATCGTCAAGCCACTTCCATCCACAGCAGCAGCCCTTCCCTTTTTCTTTGCTATAATCATGAAGCAAGGCAACTTCAGGAAAACAAAACAATGCAGCGCTCACTCTTTGTTACAACTATGTACATGCAATCACCAGCAAACTAACGACAAGCGTTCGCTACTGTTTTCCTTTTTTGTTCCAGTATCAGCACGGTAGAGAACACGTAAGATCCCGTGCTGCCGCTGCTGTTGCTGTTGTTGTTGTTGCCACTTGTGCGGGCACACCGTGTAATTTGTGAGTCCGAAACGCATGAGCCTGCCCCCGCCGACAGCGAAAAGACAATAAAAAACAAAGTGGAGCCCGGAAGACCACACGGTGGACATCTGTCGCTGCTGCACAGCTGAGCAGTTTCACCCATGCTCTGCACATAACTGTTTAGAAATCTGCTACCGTGACTCAGAAAGAAAGCAAGAACGCAAATAGATACACTGCGCGTGGAAGCGCAGTGCTCTGGCCGCCCAGCAAACATCATCCTCACACAAACCGACGCTCCAAAGGAGGAGCAGCAACAAACAAACAGAAAGGCATCCACAATAAAAGACAAACATCAGCAAAAAGAAAATCGGACACAACAAAGAGAAAAAAAAACAGGATAAGAAAAAGAAGCAGGTAATGTTACGCTGGAGTTCTTGTGTGATACGCAAAAAAGAAAACAACAGCGACACACACACGCACACCAGAAAAAAAGTGACATTGACCTCACAAAAAGAGCAATAATAAACCAAGAAAGCTCCGGCGTGATGCATCGTGGGAGTTGAAACGTAAAACGACGCGCATGTCTCCACGTCGGTCACTTTTGGACTCCTCATCACGCACCTCAACCGCCTTCAAGTGAAGCGAGGGAGAGGGAAGATCTAACAGTACACGTCAGACGGGCACCTTGACAGTGAAAAGCTCTAATCTATGAACATTGTCAGCACACTTGCAATAAGGGAGAAGCTACACGACACGACAAAGAAGGCAAACCCTGATGCCAGGTTCCAGTAGGCCGACTTCATCGAAGCGTCGCCGCACCACCCGTGCAGATACAGGTTCAGCATGATGCCAAAGGTCACCGCCGCAGCACCGGCAGAAAAGAAGAAGTACAGCGCCAGGGGGAACTTCACCACCGCGGAGAACGTGAAGGTGAAGGCCGACATGATGAGGTTCGCAGCGCCGAGCACGCACGTCACCACTGCGATGCCCTCTGCCGCCTGGATCAGCATGTTACCGGAGTAGCATGCGAAGTAGTCGCTGCGCAGATCGATCGAAGACGCGTTACCCACGGCGGAGCCGTATTTCAGCTTCCACAACGTCATCGTGCTCTTCGCCGGTGGTGACCCAGCAAGCTGACTGAAGCGGGCCAGCGCATCCCTGTCCCTGGTGACGTTAAAGGTGCGGCTTCTGACAGTCTTGTTAAGGGCGTCCAGCGTCGCTTGCTTGCTAGTGGGCATTTCGAAAAATGGCACGAAGACGCCGACAAGGGCGAGCGCCAGTGCCACAACCGAGAAGATGAGCACCAGCACACGCACCACCGTGTAACACGCCATGTCTACAGGGAAAAGTGGTAGAGTTCTAAGAGACAACGCAGAGATAATCTCAAAAAATGCAGTGAAACGCAGACAGGTGGCAAACGAAGCCGGTGGTGATCGTGGTGATCGAGCGAGAAGAAGGAAAAAACTCTCTGTTTTTTTATGTGCTTTTCGTTTTTTTTTTTGCGTGTGTGCGACGTCGTCGGAGAGCAACAAGAAGGAGATCAATGAAGCTGAGAGTAATAATGAGAGAGGAGGCAGAAAGAACCATCACAGCATAACAGCTTGTACGTGGCGTGGCATGCGCACGCTATAGCACACTTGAACACACAAAATTGGTATCAGTGAGCCACGTTTCAACACCACAATAACAGTGTAGCTTTGTTCATCTTTATGTACGCTGGAAGAGTAAAGCGCGCGCCGTTGGAAACAAACAAAAAAAGCAGGTGTTTGCGAGGCCGGTCACCCCCGCTACGTGGCGCCGCTTCGTTGTTCGTTTCCTTTCTTAGAAGAAGTTTGCTGCCTTTTTTACGCTCTGCAAAAATAAAAAGTAAAAAAAAATGTTACAACTCCGAATTCACCCACCCCCTCACACATCTGCTTTTTTTTCCCTTATCTGGCGTGTCCCAACGCAACGCTCGCATAGAAACGTGCACGCATGTGCCGAATAACGCGAAAAGCGGTGAAGGAGATAACAGAGCGGTGGAGGCTCCTGACAAAACACATAAACAAAAGAAACAAGCGTCTAGATTAATGGTACACCCGCCGCGAGCCGACAGCGTATTTTGCGCACTCACCATTTCCGTACCTCACTTTTGTGTGTGTGTGTGTGTGTAAGTATGATATTTCCCCACCGGAACACACAGTGAGGAAGAGGGAGGGAATGTGGAGAAGAAGGGAAGGGGGAAGACAGGTGTTAGCTAAGACGGCGGTCTAGTAAATTCGCAGACGACTCCCCGCCGTTCTCTGCAGCATCGCGATGCGCGCAGACACCGGGAACAAAAACACATTTCGATCGAAATCCTCTGTGCCTTCGATATCGCGGCGGTGAATATCTTCCTCCTGCAGCACCGCACGCAGCCGGGCCTGAATACGGCGCAGCTCCAACGCCGCGGTAGCAACCATGGAGGAAGATGACGCGGCAGTGGTGGTGTTGGTGTTGGCGTTGGTCGCCCCTGTGCCACCCTCAGGCACACCTGCCCACCCCGCCTTCATTTCTCCGCGATGGTAAAAAGGTTCCTGCTCCCACATCGACCCAGCGCCGCTGGTGGCGCTCGCTTCCTTTATGGGGGAAATGTTTGGCGTGTCTCGCGACATGCGTGGCGTGTTTTGCAGTGCAGAGGCAGCAGCAGCCAGCGTGCGAGCAGTGGGGCTGCTGTTGGGAGCAGAGGCGAGGCGGGTCCGCACGGCTCCGCCGAGGATGGCGCCATCTGCAGAAGGCGAAGTCGACCCGTCGGCTGTGCCGGCGCGCGAACTTCGTGCGTGTAGGGCTGGAACTAACGGCTGCTGCTCATGCTGCTGTAGAGTGGTCCGCAATGGATATGCAGAAAGCGAATGTGCGTAGACACGAGTGGGAGTATTGCCCGCCGGGTTCCTACTAGCAGGAAGTGAGGGAATTGATAGACCAGCTGACGACAGTGCAGCAGGCAGACGCACCCACGAAGCACTCGATGTTGGTGCAGGTGAAGGGGCTTTCATTGCAGTTTGCCTGTCCCGCCGCTCTTCCATCCTTTCGATCCCCTGCCCTGCCGCCCCCATTCCGTCTGAGGCAGCTGCATCGCTACCATCCAACGTCTCACATTCGTCCTCATCGCTCCCTGATCTGTTGGCAAACTGCTTAGTAGCGACCCAGCATTTTATGCGTTCCACCATCTCTAAGCGGTACAGCAATGCGCGTCCGCCCATCTCGGCATCCTCCAGCTGCCCCCGCTCCCCCTTCTCCTCGCGCACCACCTCGTCGTATGCATGCTGGCGCAGCGATCGCATCGCCTGCATCCACGGCGAGGCGCCTTCCGCCACCGCACGTTGCAGACCACTGTCGCGGCCTTGGTACATCGCGTACCGAATAGCAGGGTACGCTGCCGGTACGGCATTGCCGCTGCTGCTGCCACCACGCGATGCTGTTGTACCGTGCGCCGGCGTAGAAGCACCTCTGTCGCTGTCCAACAGGTGTCGGTTAGCGCTGCCGCCGCTGCTTGGGAGAAGATGCGATGGAGTGGCGTTTCGCAGCACCCCGTGGACAGGAGATGCGCCTTCGTCCTCCAGCTCGTATCGGCCCATGTCCTCCAACGGATCGCGACGCCCCCGCTGGGAGCTCCCAACATCACCACCACCGCCCCTTGGAGCGCTGCGCAGTGGGGTCATGTGACCTGCCAAGCGTCGCTTCTCCTCACGAAGAAGGTCCTCGCGTTTCTGCACCAGCGACAGGATGGTGCGGTCCTCCAAAAAGGGGGAGCATTCGCTGAGGAAGTTATCCACGTCCTCGGAGTTTGTCGCGTCGAGCAGCTGCACAGCCACCTTCTGTGCCGCCACGATTTCGTGCCGCAGGGACTCGGCGTTGCACAGGTCGGTGTACATGCACAGCTGTACCTCGTCAGGTGCTCCGCGGGCACGCACAAGGGCCTCGAAGATGCCACGCTCGTTCAGCTCCTTGCATGCCTTGCGCAGCGGCTTCACGTACGGCCGGCAGGCGTCCATGTGAACAAGGTACATGTCCTTTGCCCGTGTAATCAGATTCCCCAGCGACGACGAGGATTTGCGAGAGTGTGGCGAGACGTGCATTGCGTCTTCCGCGGCTACAATGGCCTGTTCTAGCTCCACAACATCCCCCTTCTCCAGGGCGTCCTGTAGTGCCGCAGACACCGAGGATATGGACATTTTCTAAAAAGTACGATACAAAGAAACAAACAAACAGCAACAACAAAAAAACGGAGCCTAACAACCGGAACGCCGAACAAGAGAAAAGAAAAAACTATCGGAGAAGCCAGAAAGACCAGGTGTACGACAACAAACAGTCGCACAAAGGAAATAGAATGGTTTGGTGCGATCCGTCCCTCCCTGCCTCGTTGGTCGGTGTTGAAATGGAGAACGCGAAAGGGAAAGGATGAAAGAAGAATGAGAAAAGCACACCACGTCTCAATGAGCTTTGATGGCGGAGGGTTCAGCTACACCAATCCATCAAAGTGCACTCTCTCCCACACACATGCACACACATACACGCACAATATAGAAATTAAAACAAAAATGTGAGCTCTTCAACGTCTCCGAAGGGCAACAGGCACAGCAGCGTCGCTCCTCGGCAAAGTCACGTGTTGTGTGGTGGTGCGTTGCCGTGGTGTGTGAGTCGACACCTGTTCCGATGCCTGTACCGGCACAAGGAGCGCGTTACTCATTGGAAAAGGAGGACAGAGGAAGAAGAGAGCAGAAAGAGGTGGACAACAGGGAAGCATGGAATGGTGTCTTTTTACGACGACCTTCGACGACGCCCGGGAAAGACGGGACGCCGCACGGAACGAAAAACACAAAAACGCGTCGTAGACACAAAAATTGTTTTTCTTGCATCAGGGTGGGGGTGACATGGTGTGGCCTATTCCATCGCCTCCTCTCCTTTTTTTTCTCGCCTAAAAATCACCGTGAGGCAAGAAAGACACGGCAAGCACGTGCGTGCGTGCTGTGGCGGCGTCGACACTCTTTCTCGTCTAGCGCCACCCAAGAAACCACACAAGTGGGAAGTCGAACACACACACAAAAAAACACGTTTTTGTGGTGTTGACGCAGTTGTATACAACGAGGAAAGAAAAAAAAGGAAAAAGAAAGCAACTCAGCATAAACAGGTGCCAGCACCAGTGAAGGCAGTATGTCGCCTCAGTGCGCACACACAGCACAAAGACGTAAGCCTCTCTTATCGACATTTCAAAGCAAAAAGAGCACTAAGAGTACATCGGTCACACACACACACACACACGCACACCTACACATACAGAGAAGGAAAAACCAAAAGCACAACAAACAACCAATCTGCATGACGTTTCGCGGAACCCACCAATCATGCGCGTGAACAGGTGTGCTCTTTCTGCGGTTCGGCGGTAACTTCATCGGGTGCGAGACACCGAACACAAACGCGTTAAAAGGCCCCACAAAGCAGCTTACTGTTCTCAGCTGTTTCGCAGAGGGACCACGAGCTCCTTGGGGCACGGCAAGGGGGTGCACGGCAGCGTTTTGGTGCATGTTATACAGTCAGGTGACTGCATGCGCGCACGCGCAGTCGCTACGCGCGAGACAGCGGAAAGAAAAGAAGCCGGTTGAAAAAAAAAAGTGGCAATATAGAAGAAGCAGATGCACCAGAGAAGAGGGAGAGGAAAACGTCGCCACGATCTAACGATCTGTGATAAAAATGGGGAGTGGGGCGGGAGAAGGGGAAGGGTAAATCAAGTGCAGCAGTTCTCCGCGGCGCTGCCACGACTTTACCCCGACTCCGAATGCTGAGCCGCGCGGCTTTCAGCTAACTGAATCGCGTTCAAGCGCACCACCTCACGAATAAGATCATCCACAAGTGCGCGTGCCTTCCGCTTTTTCTCCAGCTCCTTGTCCACTTCCCCCATCAACCACGGGAAGAAGTCCAGCTCCACCTCGTTCAGTACCCGATCGGCAAACCAGCCCTCGTCCTGCAGGCGAGAGTACACACGGTTCTCCATGTTCGCCATGTACGCTTTGGCAAATTGACGTGCCTGCAATTTCTCGCGTGTCTCCCGCTCCCGCTGGATGCGCTCCATCTCCTGCTTCTTGCGTCGCTCCTTCTCCTCGAACTTTCGTCGCTCTGCCGCCTCCAGCTTCTGGGCCTCCAGCAGCTCTTCTTTGCGGCGCTGCTCAAACTCAATTTGTTGCTGTCGCAACAGCTCCAACTCTTCCTCTTGCATCACCTCTAACATCGCCTGCTCGAGCGTCTTGCCGACAAGCACCTCCAGAATCGGCTCCACGGCCTCGTCAAAGCGGAAGAGCTCCCCTTCTTGAATTTGCGTCTCTGCATCGCGGCCGGACTTGGTCGGGATGAACTTCGGCGTCGCAGGACGGTCCATCAGCGGGTCGGTCTGCGTTTCCTGCACCACGTGCTCCACCCTGTCCGTGAGCTCCTCCAGGTATTCTTCCGTTTGGACCTGCAGGTTGTGGCGGCCCTCACCTGGGTCGGGGGTAGCCATGTGGCGACGAGCCGCCTCTAGCTGCTTGCGTCGCTTGATCGAGGCAGCGCGTTGGGACGCCTGCTTACGGCGCTGCGTGTCGATCATCTCCTGCTTCTCCATTTCAGCACGAGCGGCAGTGGACATGACGGGGCTAGCATAAGTGTTGCCGCGGTACACACGGCGGTCGTGCATGACGTTGCCATACCGCTGCGAGTTGCCGGTGTTGCTCTGGTTGAAGCTGCTGCCCTTTGCGTTGGATGGGTCACGGAACTTCGGGTACTGGAAGCCCTGTGGTGGATGGCGGAAAGTGTAGGCCGCCGCCGTCACCTCCGTGTCTGCCGGCTGTCGCTGCATGGAGACGCTCTTTGTTTTGTTTTGTTCCGTGTTGAGAAGCCAAAGAAACCTGTATACGCATATATATATACTGCAGTCAGATTCCCGATTTAATGTCACAGACGTCAGCAAAGGCAAGGAGGGTGGGAAAAAAAAAAAGAAAGCCAGCAGAAAGAGTGGGAAGCGCTTTAACGTCAACAAAAAAGGAGTGAGGAATGACAGATGTGAGAAGTAAAACTCGATGCAGTGGCCCCTCCGACGCCGTGCACAACAACGACTTCTACGTGCCGCTGGTTACGTTTTTTTTTTTTTGATAGCGAAGGCGGTGTAACAAGCAACACAACCAGGTGTGTACCCACAACTATTCGAGAAGGAGAAGAGCTAGGGGGAGGAGAGAGGGGGGATTTGCCCAGAGCACCGGGCGTAGAGAGCGGCTTCCACGAGCGTTCTTGGGTGCAAGTTTCCGGACAGACGCCAACAACGCGCACGTTGATCCCGATGCAGCACATCTGCTGTACACCCTCCATCCTACCCTCTGTGGCTTCGTTACTCCTCTGTCACTAAGCCAACAACAGTAGAATACATGTACTTGAGTGTAAATTAAAGCGTTGCTCGTACAGATGTGGAGCTCGTCGTGACTACACACAAAAGAAACACCGAGATACCCCAACGCAGCCAAAAAAAAAAAAAGACATCGCCAGTTAAAAGAAAGGCGCCACCACCGCAAAAAAAAGAGCAAGAAAAAGCAAAGCGGTGCTTTGACTGGCAACCGTAAAAGCAACTTCAGACTGCGCCCCTCAATATAATTAGCACCTGTCTCCACCCCATGCAAAAAGTACAAATACACAAAAAAAGGGGTGTTTATGCTTCACCGGCGTAGGCTTGAAAGTAATGGGGAGGGGGCAAGAAAGCAGGAAGACTTCGGATTCAGCGGGTTTGTAACATTTTGAGAGGAGGATTAAAAACTGTTGTACATGCCCTGCCGCCTGGGGTGTAGAGCAGACACACACACACACACACACACACACACACACACACACACAGCTTCACGAGAGGATATAAAACTAGAGAGAAACAAGGAGAAGCAAAAAAAAAAAAAGAGTCATCTAGGAAAAGAGGGATTGCTTTCGAAAAAGCCACTCACAGAGACTTACACAGAATTGTACAGTTGACCACCACGCAGATTCAAAGAAAAGGCAAAAAAGAAGTCGTCTTTGTGGCTATACGGCGTAGAAGTCCCTCAACAACCAGACTGGCAGGCACACTAAAGACGAAACGTCAGTATCGACGACACTTCAGAAAACGCGAACACGCACAGTAAACAACAACGAGAAAAAAAAACCGGCAGATACTGAAGAAAGAAACAGCAGAGAAGACGATGGAGTTCCCTCAAACGACAGTCCTCACAGGCTGTGTTTCGGTACGTACGTAAACTCTGATCACCGCCTTCTTCCTTTTCTTGTTGTTCTTGTGTGCCTATTGGTCTACACACAAGTTCCTCCCGTTGCAGCCGTTCATTCAGTGGAGCGCAGATTGCAGGACAGCGTCCACCACCTTTCTGACTGTGCCGAGAGCGAACCCTTTCACAAGTGTTTTTTCTCCTTGCTCCGCACGCAACAAAAAAGACCATCCACAGTCACACGTAGTGTGTGACTGTCGATCAGCCTCTCACGCATTCTCCCACTGCAGTGTCGTCAATTTCGATTCCCTCAAACCGAAAACAAAAGCTGGGCGATGGAGAAGGAGAAAACGAAGAGCTTGAAATAAAAAAGAAAACCCGGTGTCACGCACTCGCACCGACGTACGCAGCAGGGAAAGAGAGCGAAAAAAAAAAAGCAGGTCTCAGCGGCGCTGAGGCACCAAAAGAATGCTAATTGCGGGGGACAACTCTGGCTACTTCCGAAACGACGCTGGCGTGCTCTTCGAGGCAGCAGCCCGCTCCCCAGGGCTGTTGCCGCCATTCCGCAGGGGCGGTAGGCTTTCACCGCGCTGAATGGCGCTGCCGGTCGACGGTGCTCGTGATCGACGTACTGCATTGCCCTGTGTCTTGTTTGCCTTGGGCAGGGTGGGGAAGCGCGTCTGCTGCAGCGGTCGCGCACCAACGGGTGGGGCAACGAACTTCACCGTAATGCGCTTCGGTGTGAAGATGCTGATCGTGCACGGGCAATCCCCTGTCACAGGAGGGTTGGGTGACGTGAGCAGCAGCGAGTAGTAGCCTGGCTTGTCTGCCTTAAAGGCCAGCGAGTGCTCGCGTGCGTTAGTGGCGCTACCAGAGGAAGTGATCTTCATCGCCTGATCGTTGAAGGCGACCATGACAACGTCATCATCGGCAATCACATCTCCCTTACTAGCCGCACGCAAATCGGAGATCTTCTCCTGACGCAGCAGCACGTGCACCTCGCACGCCGCACTCACCGTGAAGTCTACTCGGCGTCCCTCGTCGCCGGGCGACAACGTCACCGTTGCGCTCGTCGGCGTGCGAGAAAGCCCACAGAAGTTCATCGGTGTCAGAGAGACCTTTGCGAAGCCCGGATACACCGACACGTGGAAGCCGCCGTGCTGCCCCACCTTCGAGGTATAGGGAATGAGCCAGCACGTGCTGCTCGGCGGCACCTCCATCAAACTGCACACCTCGCGCGAGTCGAGCATGATGCCCTTCTGCAGGAATTTTGCCGTGCTGTTCGTCACGAGCGGCGTAGCCGGGTTAGCCGTGGACACCGGCTCCATCAGGACGATGCCGCTCTGCGGGTAGTGGTGCAGCCCGTCGGGATCCACGAACTGCGGGGCATCGTGGCGCAGCTCAACCAGCACCGTGGCGGGCCTGCTGCTGCTGTTCTGCAGCAAGTAGATCGGGTTGTTGCGGAAGCTGGTGAATCTCGGGTTGCCGCCACTCGTGCGGCTGTCCCAGCTCCCACTCACGGTGAGACGGTCACCGCAGTTGATGTGGCACGTCTGCATAGTCGAGAAGTTGCGGAGGAAGGTGGGCAGCGGCAGGTACAACACATCCGTCCTCTCGGGGTCGTAACGACACACCTGCTGCAGCTCCGCGTTCCAATTGATATCACCGTGACACAGCGGACCGGTGTAATGCGGCTCGTCGCGACGGTACGCATCCTCCACCTTCACCACCACGTCGGACGGGTTGGTGCTACCTGGGAGGGTGATGATGACGTCCAGCAACGCGTAGCTGCAGAGCGGGTGGATGCCGTCTGGTGCCGCATCGCTCGACGTGCACACGATAACGTCACCACGATTCAGGTCCTCCGCCACGCCCTGCCAGAACTCCACCGAAGTGCTGTCGCCGAGGTTGGCCGCTTCGGCCAGCTTCAGGTCGAAGGGAGTGTGCGTCACTGGCCGTCCCGTGAGGTCACGCAGGGTCTCCAATGGGGTACAGTTGTCTAGCTGCTCGTAGCCGCCTACAAACTTCGCGTATGCCTTCTCCAGCAGCAGCGGGTACCACGAATGCGACGGCGACTGTGTGAACTTTGGCTCACGGCCCGCCGTGCACGGCACGCGGTCGTCGATGTCGACGTAGACCGGGTTGCTGTTCGGATCGAAGAAAACGAAGGTGTACGGCGCGTTCACCGGTGGCTCCTTCGTTGCGATGAGGCGCTGCAGCAGCACGGGGTGCCGCGACAAGGCAGAGAGGAAGGGCACGATGAAGCCGGCGTCCTGCGGAGCGGACTCGATGTCACCGGGGCTGGGGGAGGTCGGTTCGAAGGGCTCGTACCGCCCTTCGGGGTAGAGCTCCCCGACACGCGGCCACTTCTCCGCGATGTGCTTGTTCGCCTCGTGGAACTCGTTGTCCTGCCACCCACGTATCTCCAGCGCCAGCTCGTGTACGCGGTTGTTCATCCGCTGCTCGATCCCGCGCACGTTTTTCGAGTTCGGGTCGCTGCGGCGCAGTTGCCGGCGCTCCAGTTCCATGGAGTGGAAGACCGGGTCGGCGTTCAGCGGCAGCTGGTCGAGTGGGATGCCCTCCGGCTCCTGGTCGAGAAAGGCGCGATCCTTCTTGATAAACTCCGCTGCCAACTCCATCAGACGCTCGTTAAGCTTCTTCTCCAGTGGGGCGAGGTCAGTGCCGCCCTTTCGCTTGCCGCGGAAGTGTTGCAGCTCCATGGTGTGGAAGGCCGGGTCGGTGTGCAACGGCAGGTCACGCAACGGGACCCCGCACGGCTCCGGGTGCAGGTAGGCGCGATCACTTGCCAGCAGCTCGTCCGCGAGCTCATACGCACGACCCTCCATGCCGCCCTCGAGCACGGCGATGTCCTCCGCATTGCGGCCTGCCGCCTCCTTGCGCAGCTGACGCCGCGTCCGCTCAATCGTCCGCATGCGGGCATCGTTGTTGAGGGGAATCTCGCTGAGTGGGATGCCCAGCGGCGCAGGATCCATGAAGGCACGCTCGCTGTCCAGCAGCTTCTGCGCCAGTATCTCCGCCCGCTCGTTCAGCTTGTCCTCGATGGCCTTGATGTGAGCCGAGCTGCGGCCCGCCTCCTTCAGCGCGCGCCGCTGCTCCTCCATCTTGCGGAACGCCTCGTCCCCGTTCAACGGAACGTCCGCGATGGGCACACCGAGCGGCTCCGGGTTGAGGAAGGCGCGACCCTTCATTACGAGGTCCGTTGCCAGGGCGTGAACGCGGTCGTTCATCTTCTTCTCCAGCTCCGCGATATCCGCCTTGTTCTTCTCCGGATGCTTCAGCAGCCTGCGGTGCAGCAGCTCCTTCTCGTGGAAGTCGCGGTCGGTCCCCAGCGGCAAATAGCGCAGCGGGACGCCTTCCGGCTCCTGGTCCAAAAAGGAGCGCTGCTTCTCCACAAAGGCAAGGGCAATGTCGCCGACGCGCTCCGCCATCTGCTCCTCACAGGCGCGAATGCCTTCGTGGTTGCGCTTCGGGTTTGCACGCAGCGCACGACGCTTGCGCTCGACTTGATTCAAAATGGGATCGTGGTTGAGCGGCAGCTCCTCCAGCGGCACGCCCAGCGGCTCAGGATCGAGGAAGGCGCGCTCTTTCCGCAACAACTCACGTGCGATTGCCTCGGCCCGGTCTTGCAGAGCCACCTCCTTCGTCGTGATCGGGCCGGCGTTCACGACCGGCTCGCGCTTCAGCAGTAGACGCTCCTTTTCCAGCGCGCGGAAGGGGGCGTCGGAGTTCAGCGGGAGGTCTTCCAGCGGGACGCCTTCGGGCTCACGTGACAGGAAGGCCCGCTCTGCCTCGAGGAAGTCCTTCGCCATCTCGTGTGTGCGAATGTTCATGCGCTCCTCGACTGCCCGCACCTCGGGCTCGCCAGCGCCACCCCTCAAGGCCTTCTTGTGACGCCGCCGCTCGCGGGCGAGGTCGCTAAAGGCCTTGTCGGAGTCCAGCGGCAGCAGCTCCAACGCCACCCCCTCCGGCTCAGGGTCGAGGAAGGCGCGGTCGGCGGCCAGCATGATCCGGGCCAACTCCCCCGCCCGCTCGTTCATCCGCTCCGCCGTCTCCACCCGCACGCTCTCCTTTGGCGCGGCGGTGCGCTCGTTGCGGTACCGCGTAATCTCCTCCTGCTTGAACTCCGGGTCCTCGTCGAGGCCCAACTCCCACAGCGGAATGCCCTCGGGGTCTTGCAGCATGAACTCACGCCGCCTCGCGAACTCCTCGCGGGCCAGCGTGTGGGAGCGGCGGTTCATCTCCTCGCCCAGTTCACGCAGCACCTCCTTGTTTTGCTTCGTTGCGCGCGGATCTTTCGAGCGGCGGCGGTATTCCTGCTCGAGCTGCTGAAAGGTGGGGTCGCTGTCGAGGGGGACATCGACGAGGTACATTCCCTCCGGCTCTGCATCCAAGAACGCACGCTCGTTCTCTATGACGTCGTCGGCGATCTCGCGCGCGCGGCGGTCCATGTCATCCTCCAGCGCCGCCATCTGCGTTGCCTCCACGCGACCCTTGCCACGGCAGCGCCGCCGCTTCTTTGCCAGCTCACGAAACTGCTCGTCGGCATGCAGGCCCAGCTCCTCCCTCGGGATGCCGCGGTACGTTGGCTTCAGCGACTCCAAATCCTGTGTGATAACCTCGTTGGCGAGCTCGTTCGCCCGCGTACGCAGCTCCTCCTCATCAGCCAGTACCTCCTTCTTCAACGCTGGCGAGCGCTTGTGCGCACGGCGCTGCCGCTCCAACTTCTTGAACTGCGTATCCGTGTCCAGCGGTAACTCGTCGATTGGGATGCCGGATATCTCCGGTGGCAGATAGCCGCGGTCGCCGGCGACGACCTGCCTGGCTAGCTCGTGTGCGCGCTCATTCAGCCTCTTCTCCAGCACCGCCACCTCAGCTTTGCTCTCGTGCGGGTCGGTGGCGAGCAGCACGGCACGCTCCAACTCCATTGCGTGGAAGGCCTCGTCTTCGTCGAGAGGGATGTCGCGCAAATCCACGCCGGCGGGCTGCTCGTTGAGGTACTTGTCACGGTCGCCCTTCAGCTGCGCCTCACCAACCTCGTCAGCGCGCACCTGCAGTTCGCGGCACAGCGCCGGCACGGCACTGGAAGTTGCCGCCTTGTCGCCGCTGTTGCGCAGCGCGCTCCGCAGCTCCTTCTCCTTCGCCATGAACGTCTTGTCACTGTCCAGCGCCAGCAGCTCACGAGGGATGTCGAACGACTTGTCGCGCAGGAAGCTGCGGCCCCTCACCTTCTCTTCCCTCGCCAGCTCATGCGCGCGGTCGTTCAGTCGCTCCTCCATTGCCTGCAACTCGGGTGAGGATGGGGCCTCGCCGCTGGCCAGCCGCCGCAGCCGCGCCTTTTCCATGTTGCGAAACGTCGCATCGCCGTCCAGCGGCACATCCACCAACGGCACCCCCTCCGGCTCCTGGTCCAGGAATCCGCGGCTTCGCATCAAGTATTCCTTCGCCAAAACATGGCCACGCTCGTTCATGTGGGCCAGAGCCTCTTCCGCCGCCGCTGGATTGCGCCTATCAGAGGCCCCCAATACGCGGAACTCCTTCTCCGCCTGCACGAACTTCGCATCCTCCTCGAGCGGCAGCAGAGCAAGCGGCACGCCTTCCGGCTCCGAGTCCATCTTGGAACGGTCGGACGCGATGCGCTCACGTGCGATAGCGTGCGCACGCGCGTTCAGCGTCGCCTGAGCCTCGCGCACGTTCGCAGGGTCCACAGGCGTCTGGCGCTTCGCCGCCCGCAAGGCCGGCACGGAAGCCGCAAAGGCAGCGTCGTGGTGGGGGTGGAGGTACTTCAGTGGGTAGCCCTCCGGCTCGCGGTCCAGGCCTTGCAAGTCCTCCTCCAACTGCTTCTTGGCGAGATCCGTCGCGCGGTCGTTCAGCCGGCCTTCCAGCTCTGCGATGAGAGCGGCGTTGGCGACCGGGTCGCGCGACCTCAGCTTCGCCCGCTCCACCTCCATCGAGTGAAATTTGTTGTCCGTGCTCAGCGGCAACTCCTCCAGTGGCACGCCCTCCGGCTGTGGGTCGAGGTAGCCGCGGTCGTTGGCAAGAACGTCGTGTGCCAGCACGTGCGCACGCGCGTTCAGCTGGTCCTCGAGGTCGCTGATGGAAGAGGCGTTTCGCACCGGGTCCTTCGCCTTCAAGATCGCACGCTGCACCTCCAGGTCATTGAAGATGACATCCTCGTCGAGCGGCAGCCGACTCAGCGGAACGCCTTCGGGATCTCGGTCGAGGTAGCCGCGATCCCCGCGCAGCAGCTTGTCCGCCGCCTCCTCCGCACAGCTGTTGAGAGACTTGACGAGCGGGGCGAGCGCCTCCGTACTGCGCGCCTTGCTGCACTGCGCCTTCTCTTCCGCCAGAGAGCTGAACTTCGGATCGGTGTGCAGGTTCAGCAGCTCAATCGGGATCCCACGCGGAGCCGGCGACAGGCCCTTGTAATCCGCCGCCTTCACCTGTCTTGCCAGCTCATGTGCGCGGTCATTCAACTGGTCCTCGAGCTCACCGATGCGGTGCTGGTTCTTTTTCGGGTCCGCCAGCTTCAGCGTTGCCCGCTCCACCTCCAGTGCGTGGAAGGTGGCGTCGATGTCCAGTGGCACCCGCTGAAGCGGCATGTTCTCCGGCCTCGGGTGAAGGTAGCGGCGGTCGTTCTTCGTCACTGCCTCTGCCATCTCCATCGCACGCTCGTTTAACTTCTCCTGCACCTCGGCGATGGCCGCCGCGTTGCCGTGGTCACCGCCACCTGCGCTGCTGCCGGCCTGCTCCGCGCCCGCCTTCAGCCGCCGCAGCTCATCCACCAGCTGGGCAAAGCGGGCGTCTTGATGCGGCTCGAGCGCCTTCAACGGAATGCCACAAGGTTTCGGCTCCAGTCCGCGCAGGTCCTCTTCTTTCTGGGCGAGGGCCAGCTCCTGCACACGGGTATTGAGGGCATCCTCGAGGTCGGCGGCGGCGGTGTTGGCGTTGCGCGCCTTCGCCGTGGCACGCTCCGCCTCCAACTCGCGGAACTTCGGATCCGTGTCGAGCGGCAGCACCTCCAGCGGCACGCCCTCCGGAAACGGGTCGAGGTAGCCGCGATCTTTGCGCAGCTGCTGCAGTGCCACCTCGCGAGCCCGCTTCCGCAGCTGGTCCTCCAGCTTCGCAATCTCTCGCGTGTCCACGGCGCCGCCCTCCGCCTGCGTTGCCTGAAGATGAAGCTTCCTCGCCTCCAGCTGCTTGAACTCGTCGTCCGACGAGAGCGGCAACAGCTGCAGCGCCAGGCCCTCCGGCTCTGCCTCGATGTAGGTCGGTCGATCCTTCGCTACGTACTCTTCGGCAAGCTCGTAGTCGCGCTCGTTTGCCATGGCGCGCACCTGCTTCAGCTTTGCAGCGTGCGCGCTGGGGTCCTTCGCCAGTCGTCGCAGCTCGGGTAGCATGGCGCTAAACGCGCTATCCTGGTGTGGTTTCAGCAGCGCCAATGGCACGCCTAGTGGGGCCTGCTCCAGACCCTCGAGATCCCGCTTCAGCTGTGCCGCTGCCAGCTCCTCGGCGCGGACGTTCAGTCTGCCCTCCAGCTGCTCAATCGCATGCGCGTCGGGGTGGGCAGAACGCTTCTCAATGGCCCGTGCCACCTCCATCTTGTGAAAGTCGGCATCGGTGTCCAGCGGAAGAACGGACAAGGGCACTCCGCCAGGGTTGGAGGCGAGGTACTCACGGTCACCGTCCAACGCGCCAGTGGCCAGCTCTAACGCGCGGTTGTTCATCAGCTGCAGCTGCGCCTTAATTTTGTCCGCGTTGCGCACCACATCCCTCTTGAGCACGCGCACATCCTTGATGAGGCCCGCCATCTTCGGATCCTCGTGCGGCTCTAGCAACTCCAGCGGAATATCGCGCGGGGTGGGGTCGACGCCCTCCAAGTCGGAGTGGCGCTGCGCCTCTGCCAGCTCGTGCGCGCGCTGGTTCAGCTGCGTCTCCAGCTGCTCGATGGCCACGGCGTTCTTGACGGCGTCCTGCAGGCGGAACGTCGCCCGCTTTGCCTCCTTGCCGTGGAACTGCTCATCCGTGCGCAGCGGCAGTAGGGCCAGCGGCACACCCTCTGGGTCAGGGTCGAGGTAGTCGTCACGGCCTTGCTCCAGCGCCACTCCGGCCAGCTCCTGCACTCGCTCGTTCAGTTTGCCCTTCAGCTCTGCCACCTTGCTCTTCAGCTGCGGCAGACGTTTTGTGCGGCGCAGCTCAGGGATGATGGCCGCAACCGTCGTATCACGTCGCGGCTCCAGCAAGTCCAGCGGGATGCCGAGAGGCTTCGGGTCGACCCCGTCGAAGTCGTCGTTCAGCACCGCCAGTGCCATCTGCGACGCCCGCGCATTCATGTCCTTCTCGAGCTCATTGATGGCCTTGCGGTTGCTCATCGGGTCACTCTCCCGCAACTTGTGTCGCTGCTCTCGCATCTCGGTAAAAGCCGCGTCGGTATTGAGCGGCAGGTCGGCCAGCGGCACGCCGTGGGGGTTCGGGTCTAAGAAGTACAAGTCGCCGTCCTTGTGCTCCCGGGCGAGCTCGCTGAGTCGGTCGCTCATGATCTGCTCCAGATCCTCCTTGAAGGTGACAGTGGGGTTGCGCTTGCGTCTACGGCGGTTCTCCGCAGCTTCGCTGAAGAGGCGGTCGCTGTGCGGCTTGAGGTCCTTGATGAGGATCCCCTCATAGCGCTGGGGAAAGGCAGCAAGGTCTTCGTCTTTTACGTCCTCAGCAAGCTGGCAGGCACGGTCGTTGAGCAAGCCCTCCGTATTCCTGATGGCGGCGGCATTTCGAACCGGGTTGGTGGCCTTCAGCGTCGCCCGCTCCACCTCCAATGCGTGAAAAGCAGGATCGCTGTCCAGCGGCAAGTCCTCCAGCAGAATCCCTCGCGGCCGAGGCTCCAGGTACTGCGAGCGCTCGCCGGTCAGCAAACTCTTGGCCACCTCATGCGCTTGGGCGTTGAGAGCCTGCGCCTTCTCCTCGATCGAAGCTACGTTCTTTGTTGGGTTGTGGCGCAGCTTGCGCATGTCGTCAATCAGCTCGCGCGCGGCAGGGTCCTCATGCAAGTTCAGAAGCTCCTTTGGGATGCCGTACGGGGTGGCGTCGACGGCGTCGAGGTCCATCGCGCGCTGGCGTTTCGCCAGCTCTAAGGCACGCTGATTAAGCTCCCCCTCCAAGGCAGAGATGCTGCTGGCCTGGCGGCGCGGGTCTGTCAGCTTCAGCTTCGCCCGCTCCACTTCCATCGCGTGGAACTTTTCATCCTCGTCCAGCGGCAGGAACTCCAGCGGGACCTTATCCGGCGCAGGGTCCAGGTACGCGCGGTCCATCACCTCCCTAGCCAGCTCATCGGCGCGACTATTCATTTCTGCCACGTGCTGAGCTGTTTCGTTGACATCGCGTGGTGGGTTGCGCTTCAGCCCGCGTAGTGTCTGCACCTGCTTTCCAAACACCGCGTCCTCATGCGGCTTCAAGAGCTCAAGCGGCACACCGCGTGGAGCGGGGTTGATGCCCTCCAAGTCCGCCGCCTTCTGGATCCTTGCGAGCTCGTGTGCCCGGTCGTTGAGCTTCGTCTCGAGCTCCTTGATCCTGCCGACGTTACGCTTCGAGTTCTCGGCCTTAAGCGCCGTGCGCTCCACCTCCATCTTGTGGAAGGCTCCATCCGTGTCGATGGGCAGCTCCTCCAGCGGAACACCTTCGGGGTAGCGGTCCAGGTAGCTGCGGTCGCCCTGCAGCATCCCTCGCGCGAGATCGTGCGCGAGTTCGTTCATGACGGTGATAAGCGCAGGTAGCTGCGCCTTGGCAGCTGCTGGATCCTTGCTGTTCAACTCCAAGGTGCGGCGCTGATCCACCAACTGCGCGAACTGCGCATCGCTATGTGGGTTCACCACAGCCAGCGGAACTCCCTCCGGTGTGGCATCCAAGCCCTGCACGTCTTGCGCCCGCCGCTGCTCCGCCAGCTCCATCGCACGCACGTTGAGCTGATTCTCCAGCTCCGCGATCTTCTCTGCATTGCGACGCGGGTTGTCCGCCTTCAGCACCGCACGCCGCACCTCTGCCGCGTGAAACGCCTCATCGGAGTTCAGTGGCAGCAGCGAGAGCGGCACCTCCTTCGGATTCTTGTGCAGGTACGCGCGGTCCTTCTCTAGCAGGTCGCGCGCCATCGTCTGGCACCGCTGATCCATCGCCGTCTTGAGATCCGCCACCTGTGCGTCGCGGCTGTCGAGCGTGGGCAGCGTGCGCAATTCCGCAATCAGCTCATCGAACTCTGGATCCTCATATGGTCTCAGCACCTCCAGCGGTACTCCAAACGGATTTGGATCGACACCCTCCAATTCCTTCGCGATGCGCTCGCCCGCCAACTCATGCGCGCGGTCATTTAGCTTCCGCTCCTGCTCCCGGATAGCGGCGGCGTTAAGGCGCGCATCCAGTGCCTTCAGGTTCGCCCGTTGCGCCTCCAGCTGCTGGAAAGTGAAATCGTGATCGAGTGGCAGCAGCGACAGCGGCACCCCGCGCGGGTTCGGATCGAGGTAGCCGCGATCGCCCTCCACACGCGCCTTGGCCAGCGCCCGGCACCGCTCGTTCATCTCCGCCTGTAGTGCTTCGATGGCACGCTGGTTTTGCGACGAGTTTTTCTTCAGCTCGCGGAGCCCCTCCACCATCGCGGCAAATGTGGGGTCGGTGTGCGGCTGCAGCACACTCAGTGGGACACCAAATGGAGCCGCCTCGAGCCCCTTCAGGTCCTCCTCCTTCTGCGCGCGGGCCAGCTCGTGCGCACGCCCGTTCAATTTCTCTTCCACCGCCTGGATCTTCAGCGTAGCTGCAGCGGAGTTCTGCGCCTTCAGCTTCGCCCGTTCCACCTCCATTGCGCGAAACTTCGGGTCGGTGTTGAGCGGCAAAATTCCTAGGGCAACTCCCTCCGGGTCGGCGTCGAGGTAGCCGCGGTCGTTCTGGAGACGGCTGAGGGCGATGTCGTGTACCATGTCGTTCAGGGCGCGTTCGCACGACTGAACGGCGTCGCTAGGTGCGCCGTGGGGGTGCTGCAGCAGCAACTGCCGCCGCTCCTCCTCCTTCTTCAAGAAGGCTGGTTCACGCGCCAGCCCCAACGACTCTAGTGCCAGCCCCTCCGGCTCTGCGTCGCAGTACATCTTTCGACCCTCATAGACCAACTCGCGTGCACGCACGTTCAGCTGATCCTGCAGAGCTGCGAGCTTCGTAGCATCGCTATTGCGCTGCCGCTGGCCGGCTGCCGCCATCGACGCCGCCACGCTGCGCGCTGTCCCTTCCAGCGCCAGAAACTCCGCGTCGGTGTTGAGGGGCAGCGCACACAGCGGCACGCCTTCCGGGGTTTGCTCCAGCGGTGCCCGCTCCTCGTCGTGCATATTCTTGGCTAACTCAGCTGCACGCTGGTGCAGGTCTGTCTTCAAGGTGGCCTGCGCGGTGTCGTCGCGCTGCGCCTCTGCATCACGCAGGTGCTCTTCCAGCTGGTTAAATGCTGCGTCCGCGTCCAGTGGAAGGTCGTTCAGCGGAATTCCTAGCACGTTCTGCTCCAGCTGACTGCGCAGCCGCACCTTCGCATCTTTGGCCAACTCATGAGCCCGCGCGTTCATCTGCGACTCGATCTCCTTCACCTTCGCCGCGTCGCCGGCTGCCGTCGACGATGACCGGAGCTGCGCTCGCTGCTCCTCCAGCTGGTTGAAGGCACGATCGGCGTCCACTGGTACTTGACGCAGTGGTACCCCCTCCGGTCGGGCATCGAGAAAGTTACGGTCATTTCTCAGGTAACTCTCCGCCATTGCCATCGCGCGACTCCGCAGGGCGTCTTCCGTCTCCTTCACCTTGGCCTTTTGCTTGGGATCGTGCAGGGCTGCGGCGCGGCGGCTCTCCAGGCTGCGGAACTCGTCATCGTCATCGAGCGGCAGCGCGTAGTGGGCCACACCGCGGAGCGCTGACGGCATGTAAGAAGAACGGTCTTTGCGGTTTGCCTCACGCGCCAGCTCGCACGCGCGCTCGTTCATTTGCTCCCCCAGCGAGCGCAGCAGAGCGGCGTCGGGGTTTGCGCTTTTCGTGGCTGCACGGCGTCGCGCCTCCATGGACATGAACTCGCTATCCGTGTTCAGCGGCAGACTAGTGAGAGGACGGCCTTCCGGGTCGGGCCGAAGAAAGGTCCCACGCTCCCTCCAGCACTGCTGCTCTGCCAACTCGTAGGCGCGCTTGTCGAGATCAGTGACGAGGTCTCCGACCACCTGTGCATCTGGCTTTGGCTTCTGCAACTCCTCAATTGCCTCAACCTCAAGTGCCTCGAAGGCTTCGTCATCGTCGAGCGGCAGCTCCCCCAGTGGGATCTGCAGGGGCGCCGGCACCAGGCGTGATCGCACGCCGTCGATCGCCGATCCCGCGAGTGTCTCGGCACGCGTCTTCAGCTCCCCCGCGTAGCGGGCAGAGTCCGTGGCGGTCTGGCTTGTTGCCCGCGTCGCAATGAGCTGTGTCGCTTCGCTATCCTCCATCAGCGGAAGCAGCTCACGCGGTATGCCGCGCAGCTTCGCTGGGACGCACTCCGCAATCTCCGCCCTCTTCAAGTCCTTTGCCATGTCGTGGACCTGCTGGTTCATGCTCTCCTCGAGGGCTAGCACCGCACCGTGATTAGCCGCCGCATTAGCGCTCGCCAGCAGCCCCGCTCGCTGCTCCTCATAAGCGCAGAACTGCCCATGTTCATCGATGCGCAAGCACGAGAGCGGGATGCCTTCCGGCTCCGGGTCGAGGAAGCCGCGATCACTGGAAAGACGCATGTGCGCCAGCTCATCAGCCCGCGCGCGCAGCTGCTCCTCCCAGTTGGCACGTCAGATGCCTGCTTCGGGTCCGCTATGGCACGCGCCACGCGCCAGCTCCATGCGGTGGAACTCGTCGTCGTCGTCCAGCGGCAGTGCCGTGAGAGGGACGCCGCGCACCGCCTGCCGGAGGTACTTGGGGCGATCATCGACGTTCATCTCATGCGCCCAGAGCAGTTGCTCGTTCGTCCATGGCATCCTGCAGTGCTGCAGTTCGCCGGCACTGGCTTTGCCGGATGCACGGGCCTTCAGATACTCGCCTCGGCATCACGAAATGTGCCTGTCGTCGTTCAACGGCAGCGTTCGGTTAGCCGTCCCTCGTACTCGGGCTTGAGAGTACTTGCGGCGCTCCTGGGCCAAGTACTCCTCCTGCGATGGCTTTGGCGAGACGCCGCATCTCGTCTTCCAGGGCTTGATGCGGCGGCGTTCTCCTTCGGGTTCTTGCGCAGCTCGCGCAGCCGGCGCTCCATCTCAGCAAAGCGCGGGTCGTTGTCCAGAGCCGCTGCAGCTCCTCATCAGACAGGGCGGTGCCGCTCGCACCGAGGAAGCCGCGCTCGCTAGTTTCTTCGTCGCCGCCAGCTCGCGTGCGCGCTCGTTCATCGCGTTCTCCAGCTTCTGCAGCTCCTGCGCGTTTGCCTGCGGGCTCTCCTTGCGCAAACGCAGGCGCTCCACTTCGTACTCGCCGAAGGGCTCATCGGTGTCAAGTGGCAGCCTCGCCTCTCGGGATGCCCTCGTACGACTCGGCCACACCTTCGCCCGCTCGCTCTCCTTTCGGCCGCTGTGCCACCTCGACGGCACGCTGGTTCAGATCCGCCTCGACCTTGGACACCGCGGCCGCATTCGGTGACGGCGACGACTTCAGTTGCGCACGTTCGCCTTCCTTGCTGCAGAACTCCTCGTCCTCATCAATGGGGACCAAACTAAGCGGCCACACCAGCGGACGAGGATTCAAGTACGCACGATCGCTAGCCAGCAGCGACTGTGCCAGCTCATCAGCCCGCGCGCGCAGCTGCCTCCTCCCAGTTGGGCCCGTCAGATGCCTGCTTCGGGGTCCGCTATGGCCCGCGCACGCGCCAGCTCCATGCGGTGGAACTCGTCGTCGTCGTCCAGCGGGCAGTGCGTGAGAGGGACGCCGCGCACCGCCTGCGGGAGGGTACTTGGGGCGATCATCGACGTTCATCTCATGCGCCAGAGCAGTTGCGCGTTCGTCCATGGGCATCCCTGCAGTTGCTGCAGTTCGCCGGCCTGGCTTTGCCGGATGCACGGGCCTTCCAGATACTCCGCCTCGGATCACGAAATGTGCTGTCGTCGTTCAACGATCGCGTCGTCCGGTTAGCGTCCCTGCGTCTCGGCCGCAGGTAGTTTAGACGCTCCTGCTCCTTGAACTGCTATCGAGAATCGAGCGCAAAGACGGTGCCTTTTCCTCCTCCAGTACCTTGATGGCGGTGGCATTCTGCAACGGGGTTCTTGCGCAGAGCACGCAGCTCATCCTCCTTGCGGCGGAACTCCGCGTCGCTGTCGAGGGTGTCGCGCAGCACGTCGATGTCGACGCCATACGGGACAAGAAAACGGCCCTCTCTCCGGCTTCTGCAACTCGGCAGCTGGGCTGCCCGCGAGTATCAGCTCCTCCTCGATGCTGCGATGGTGCGCGTGCTTTCGGTTCTCGTGCAGCAGCAGCAGACGCTATTCCTTGCCGGAGTGCGTCAAGCACGCGCGGTTACAGCGTCTCGTTGAGAACTTCTCCCGCTCCACGCCTCAGCTCACGCGCCAGCTCGTGGCAGCTCGTTCGCTCCACCTGCAGATCGCTCACCGCCTGCGGGTCCAGCGCCGGCTGCGTGCGCAGCACGTGCGCGCAGCATTCATCCTCCATGGAGCCAGAACTCCTCGTCGGAGTTGAGCGGCCAAAAGTGCGAGAGGGACGCCTTCGGGTTCAGTCAGGCGTCCAAATAGCCCACGTTCCGCCTCGTGCACTGCGCCGTGCAATCGCGTATGCGACGTTCTCATTCAGGGCCGCCTCGACATTCTGCCAGTGCTGCGGGGTCCTGTGCAGCACGGCCGGAGCAGTTTTGCCCGTTGCTTCAGCAAGCTGGCAAACGTCTCATCGCGACGTCAGCCGGTAAGTCTCGCGCGGGATGCCCTCAGGGCGGGCCATCGATAAAAGTCGATGTTGCCCCGAGCATGGCCTCTCCGGGCCACAGCGTCGCCGAGAGTGCGCGCCGCTCCTCGATCGCCAGTATCTTGTAATTGTTGCGGCGCGATCCTTTTTCAACTCGTTAGCGCTCCCTCTCGGCGGCCATGTACTTCTTCGCCCTCTCGTCGAGGAAGAGGTTGAGGGTGTCAAGGTCGCGGTGCTGGTAGGTACCACTGGCCGCTCTTGGCCAACTCGCCTTCGCAGCTTGTGCGCGCGAGCGTTTGAGGCGGTCCTGAGCCCTGATGTCCTCGTCGCTGGCCTGAGGTCCCCGTGCAGCCATCGCAGCGCCGTGAGATCTGCCTGCTGAAATGGTGCGTCGCCTGCCTCAGGCCAGCGCTCCGCAACGGGGAATGGCCCTCCGGACCGACGGGTCCAGAAGGCCAAGTCCCAGCTCCTCCAGCTCTTTGCGTCTCGTCCGGCGGGTCGGTGATGCGCACGTGTGCCTCCTCCAGAGCACAGATCTCCACTTTACCACCGGTCGCGGCACCTCGCCGTAGGCCACGCGGAGGGCAGGTTGCAGAAAAAAAAACGTAGTGCCCGGGGTTGTCGAGGTGTTCGACAACACTCAGCTGTCGGGTAGTCATGGCCGACTGCGTTCCCTTGATGCGGTTGTTTTGCAGGTCGTAAACGTATGACGCCTAGGTAGTCCTCAGCGATGAGGTCACACCCTGAGCAGAGGTGAAAGGCTTCTCTTGGCGCAGCAACGCCGTGGAACGTCGGTGGGGACATCGACGAGGAAGTCCACCGCTGCTTTCCACGATTCTGCAACTCGACGTGGGCAGGCGCCGGGTGCGTGCTTCGCCCACCGTCGCGCTTGTAACGTACTGCCTGCAGGTTCTCCGTGTCGTGCGGATGCACTATACAGCTACGACAGTAAGAACTTGCTGTGCTGCAGGCCGTCAGCGTGGCCCACACGTAGCACAGCGACTTGCGGCGGAAACGTCACACGTTTGCCACCCGCGCTGCGACACCAGCGGTAGCAGAATGCACCAGCGATGGTTGTCGAACGTGACGAGGTGCGTTGGGATGTCCTGCGCATTGGGGTTCGCCAGTGCCACCGTGATGCTTTCTGGATAGTCGAGCTTCCTGGTTGTTGAGGGTGTGCTTCATGGTGACGCTGGTCGGGCTGACGGGACATCGCCACACCCTGCACCGGCTCGCTGCGCGGTGCGGAAGACGTAGAGCGGATCCTCACGCCAGGAGATGAGCGATGTGTTGCCCCCGTGGTCCCTTGCGTCCAGCTCACTGGGAGTGCCACGACGCTCCGCAGGCCCTTCGCATACCCCATCTGCACCTGGCGAAGACGTTGTGAAGTGGTTGGCAGGATGAAGAAAACGCGCGTGCTATTCTCAGGACGCAGAAGCGTTGATAAGATCATCTGTCCACGCGCCGTCCTCGCAAGTTCATCGGGCCAACGTACGGCGAGTCTTCGAAGGGGTTGAAGAGCTTGACGAGAATGTCAGACACCTGCCGTCCACCCTGGAGGGGGATGATATCGAGCAAGGCGTAGTACTGCTCATCCACCAGCCCGTATTGCTCCGCATCAGCCCCCGCTCGCCTGCGCGCGTCATACAATACTTGGGCAGCGCATCAGCCAAATTTAACAGTACTGCGGATCGTCAAAGTAAGACATGTTCACCTTCCTTAGCAGGGTCCGTGGAGACGGTGAGGCACGGCAAGCCGTAAAGTCGTGGGAAGACCTCCTCCTGCGAGATGTCCTCCAGGTTCTGGTAGAGGGTGTTAGACTTCGCGTAGGCCTTCTCCAGCCACAGCGGCCACCAATGGTGCGTCGGCGAGCGGCAGAACACGGTGTCGCCCTTGATCATGGGAATGCGGTCGTCGATCTCTACCTTCACCCATTGACCGTAGCGTGGAACTGGAAGTGTAGCGGCCGTCCTTGCGCGGCTTCTTCGAGATGAAGCAGTTTACGAATCACGTCAGGGTGGCGGTCCAGCAACGCGGCAAACCGGTCAGCGCCACTGCAGTCGCGAAGTGGGTCGCCTTGCTCAAACTGGCCGTGATTCATGTCGTCGGGCAGCAGTGGCTTCGTCTTACCCTCGGGGTACAGGTCGCCAATGTGCACCCACGGCTCCGTGGTGACACCGCCGCGGTTGTCCATGTAGAAGCGGCGCTCCTCGTAAGGAGTGTCGGACTCCGCCACGGCGGTGACCTCGCTATTCGGTAGCTGGATGGGGACGTAGTCGATGGGGTTGTCCAATATCTCCTCGTTGCCCTCGTCGATCTCATCCTCATCGTCGAACATGGTGGCGTCTTCCGGCGGGTCGACGATGCGGACATTGGCCGCGTGAGAGGCGACAACCGTCACGTAGGCCGGCACATCACCCTTGGCGCGAGGGCAGGTGAGGGAGACGGCGTACCGACCACTGCGTGGTGCACGTTGGATGACGCTGATCTCGCGGAAGTTCGTCGCGGCGTGCACTCCACCGATCTTGCGGTCCGTGTCGTCGTAGAGGTACATGCCCATGTAGTCCTCCGTCATGGCGTCGCCGCCAGACTTGCTGACATAAGGCTTCTCTTGGTGCAGTAAAACGTGCACGTCGGTAGCCTCGTCGACGTAGAAGTCCACACGCCCCTTCTCCTTCTCGCGCAGCTGAATCTCCTCCTTGGCGGGGCTCGTCCAGTTAATCCCCGGCACTGCCAGTGGCTCAATAGAAAAGCACGAGTAGTTTTCTTTCTTGAAGCGATACACGGCGAGTCGAAACGGCGCCTCAAGCGCAGGCTGCAAGGTGGAGGGAAGCATAAAGCACATGGAGTTCGCCGGGATCGTTACGACGTTGGCCACCTCACGCGAATTGAGGAAGAGGCTCTTGAAAACGTTCCTGTGATTGTTACCAGTTATCCACAAAGTGGGGATTGGGCTTGGGTAGCTGGGGCGGACCACCACGAGACCACACTGCCGGTACGACGCGCCGACCTCGATGTCAGCGGTGCGGCGCTGATCCTCCTGCTGAATCAGCACCACAATCTTTACCGGAGTCGCGCTGTCGTTGCGCACGACGAAGGACGGATTCTTGCGCCATGTGATGTACGTCGGATTGCCACCTGCGGTTGGGCCTTTCCACTCGCTATTGAAAAGCTGCGGCTCATCTTCTAAAGTGTGCATGAAGCAATACTGGATGGAGTTGGCAGATTTGATAAAAGTGTTGAGGGGCATGAATATGGAGTGGCGGTCGTCAACGGGGTATTGCTTGCGCTGCTTGGCAGTCCACTTCGGGTCGTTCTTGTTCAGCGGTCCACTGTACTCGAACTCCTCGTCCTCGAAGGGGTTGTGCATGTGCACCACGATGTCGTCCAGCGTGGAAGATCCAGTGAGGGAAAAGATCTCCAAGATGGCGTACTGCTGCTCCGACTGCATCCCGATCGTCTCTAAATCCGCTGCCTTTGTCAAAGTAGAGGCCACGTAGTCGCCTCGCTGTAGGCTCTCTCCCATCGACAGCCAGTACTGACCATCCGCAATGTCAACACCGGCCGACTTCGCCAGCTTCGCCGTCATGGGGATGTTCTGCACCGGGTGCCCAGTCATATCGTGGAAGGTCTCGAGCAGCGTGCAGCCTTCGAGCTGCTCGTAGCTCCTGTAGAACTTCGCGTAGGCCTTCTCCAGCAGCAGCGGCCACCAGTGCTCCGTGGGCGACTGCATGTACAACACGTCATCATCTTCGAGCGCGATGGTGTCGTCGATCTCCACCTTCACCCACTGCTGCCCCCGAAAGAACTGGAAGGTGTAGCGGCCATCCTGGCGCACCTTCTTCGTCACGAAGCAGTTGTGAATCACATCTGGAAAGCGCACAAGCGTGGCCAACGCGGACAGCATGAAGCACTCAAAGTGGTTTCCTTGCGCAAACTGCTCACGCGACAGCTTCGGGGGAAGCAGCGGCTCGTCCGCCCCGCCTGGGTACAGGTCGCGGATAGACACCCATTGGTCAGCGACTTCCTGATTGTTCTTGATGAACTCTGTGTCCTTGAAGAGGGTGTGGCTATCCGGCACTTCAGTGATAAAAGACGACATCTTTCCTTCGCTGCGGCTCCGTTTCCACCCAGGGATGGACTTCTGTAGCCCTAACGATTAAAAAGGAAGTGCTTGGTGTCTTGTTTTGATCCTCTTTTTTTCTTTTTTTGGCTTGCCCGTTGAGGTGCCCCTGCTACCTTCTCCGATCCCCGCAGCCTGCGCGATGCAGCGGCAGGTCACCACGACTTCTCTCGTGAGTAAAGGGAGGGGGGGGGGTTGAAGAAAACAACCAAGCAGCAGAAATTCTAAAAAAGCAAAACGGCCACGCCAGCCTCCACGAAAAAAAAAAGTGAATGACCAGGTGAAATTGAGGGAAAGCCAACGCGGAAGCGCACAGCAGCAAACGCAACAGGAAAGTCGAAGGAAATACAGAAAAGAAGGACAAGAGGAAGCGGAGGAAGAGGAGGAGGAGGGGGGGGGTGAAGGAAGGGACAGAAACACACAAAAACAGTCCGCCTTACACGTTACTCGTACACAAGAGAGCAGCAAGAAGCAAAGCGAGAGAAAAAGAAAGATGGCTATGTACAAAGCAAAAAAAAACAGCTAAAAAAAGAGAGAGTGACAAAAGCACGCACACACAAGAAAAATAAGAGCACTGATGCGAGACAGCTGTTGTCCAATCGATGGAATGATCCTGGGCACTGAAACAGCGGAGCCCGCGTGCAGCGTTTTTTTTGTTGTTTGTTTGTTGTTATTGTTTGATATGTATTATATATATATATATATATACTGTTTGCGCGTCCGTCAGTGCGTGAGAATCGCGAATCGGACGGATACCACCTGTACAGTCCAAGCCACTGGGGTTGCTCATGTACGTGTATGTGTGTGAGTGTGTGTGTGCG
>OESO01000097.1:684120-713769 GCA_900240985.1 Crithidia bombi
TGTGTGTGTGTGTGTGTGTGTGTGTGTGTGTGTGTGTGTGCACGTGTGTGCGTGTAGTAGTCAAAGTTGCAGTAGGAGAGTGCGAGAGAAAGAAGAGAAGCTTGATCGAGTAAAGGGTGGGTGCTCAAATGGCGTACGCACACGCGGTTCCCCGCCGTGAAGTCACACTGCTTGACGTGGGTATGAGGGCTGAGGGCCAAGGCGAAAGCAAAAAGGCAGATTGCTTCAGTGAGCCTTTGCTGCCTTTACGAGAGCCTCATTGCACAGAATCAATGAACACACCACCACATTAAGAAAACGTGGCAACGAGAGAAATGCACCATCCCCCCTCACTTCACTTACAGCAAAAACGCGGAGCGGAGTCAAGGCAGACAAGGAAGAACTTCTCCGACACACACACACTCTCCCCCCCCCTCACCCACGCACTGAAACACCTATGATGCCTGGGCGTCAGCATTGCGCCGTTGCTCCAATGACGTCCTTTTCACTTTTCTTGCTTGTTCGCGATATCTATTCTGTTTTTGTTTTGTTTTTTCCGTCGGTGCAGTTGACTTACCAGTTACATATACTTTCAAACACCAAGTAGGAGGAAAACACAACACAGTTTCGTAACGGCGTAACAATAACAGTAACAAGACAAAAGGGGGAAAGAAAGAACATATTTCATACAACGCTGGAAAAAGAAGAGAGGAAAAGGAAGAAATGGTAGACAAAGAAAGTGAATGACATCTCTCTCTTTTTTTTTTCCGGAGGGTGTTGTTGTGGGCATTACTGCCTTGAAGGTGATGCCTATTAGTCGCCACAAATGCCTCCTCTCGCTGACACGCTATGACACAAACACAATCACACACAACGGCAGGCGGCTCGCCACAAACACAAGTTGAGTTTCGTTCCTCTCACTCCCAACGTCTCGCAGTTGCCTGCGCACCCTGTTACTTTCTTCTCACCCTCTTCACACCTCTTTCTTTCTTCACGTTCACCCCCAGCGTTTCCAAGAAGTGGAGTACTGCACCGTAAAAAAGACGGGAAGGACTTCTACACAGACAAAAAAACAAGCGTATGTCTTAACAGAGCCATTTTGAAGCTCACCAGAGAAGAAAAACACAAAATAAAATCAAAAAAACAGCATTCAAGTACAGATTCGAAAAGGAAAAAAAAACGCGTTACTAACCCATACGTATGTACGGCTCTCTCCCTCATTGTGTGCACTGTGCCATGATATGCAACTTTTCAGCCACGCTTTTCATCGTGGTTTCGTGTTGTTTTCAGAGAACAAGAAGCAGTTGGAGGCTGCCTGTACATAACTTACAAGAGAAACAGAAAGTGTCTGTTTCCGCTCTTGCCCTCTCTCCTTCGCAGTGCAGCTGACAAGGGTTTAACGTGGTCAAGCAAAACAAACGGACTGGAACAGCGAATAATAAAAGAAAATAATCAGTCTCACATACAGTCGTCCTGCTTTCAGTACGAACTACAGGTGCTACGAGAGAAACAGGGACAGAAAAACAAATAACTCAATATAAGACATGTGTAGTGGAACCTCTTTCCAACACTGTGTCCCTCACCTTTCTCTTAACGCAGGTGGATGCGGCGGTGGCCCTTTCGTGCCACGCTTGCTATCCCTTCTCTCTTTCGCTCTCGCCGTGTGCATGAGTTTGTGTGTTTAGTGTTCGGCCACGCGAAATAACATGTGAAGGGTGTGCAGTTTGCAAAAAAAAAAACGACTTAGTGAGCGTAATCAAAAAAAAAAAATCAGGTGTGATGGTGTGCGCCAGTCCCCCAACTGACGCGTGCGTCTGTACCCCTTCGTACCCTCAAAGCATTGAGACAACGAGCTCGATAGTTCCCCCATGTGCTCCTTGCCTCCCTTCTCCGAGAAGAAAGTCTGTACTGAACAAAAACACCTCTACTACTGCGGCCACCCACCAACACACACAAACCGCGTGAATCCACCAACACTAACAACAGCAACCATAGTTTTAAAAAAAGCACAAAGCAACAGAGAAAAGACGTCGAGTACCCTTTTCCCCACAAATTGTGAGACATCTAAAGTAGCACCACGGAAAAGCCAAACAGTGAACAACAGAGCCAAAGAAAAAAAAAATGATGCAAAAGGTACCGCTTCACACACAAGTATAGAGAGACTAAGAAAACACGAGAAAAAAAACGCCAGAGAGGGGAGAGTGAAAGAACACAAAGAAACCCAACAACAGTAAAACAAAAAAAAACAATGAAACCTTCTTTTTTTTGATTGTCTTCTCAATCCTGGCAGCCGGGGCCCACTGATTTCGCTCTTGTCTCGAGTAGGAGGGGCGAGCCGCTTAGGATCGTCATCCCTGCCGTTCGCAAAGCTCTTCTTTTCTTGTTTTCTTTTTATTTTCACATCCGCTACGGCATTCCAAAGCGTAAACGTTAATAAAACGAAAAACAAATTGTAGTACGATACATAGTGAAACAAGGAGAAAAAAGATAACAGCATGAAAAAAGGTGTTAAGACAGCAGCCAGAAACGAATTCCAAAGCGCTTCAACAACAACACGAAGAACATGAGAAAAGAGAGAGCGTTGCCTTCCCCAAAGCAACGACCCTACACGTGTAGTGAATACACGCAACTGCGAGCAGGTGGACCACCTCCGCTTGCCTCTGCTGCTGTTTTTCTCCTGTTCAACAAGAACAACAAAAAAAGAGCAATTTTGCTTTCACTTCAACGAGGAAAAAGGAGGTTTGACATTAGTTTTGTGGAGCGCCGCATGGAACCTCTTGCAGCCCACATTGCAGCCGACTGCGCATTGCCGGAAGAAGAGCAGGCCGTTCCCCCAAGAAAGGCCTGCACACCTGCTGACAAAAAAAAACGCCGTTAAAGCTCTCTGCCCAGCCTTCGCTTCCTCATCAACGGCAACGCACTCACAATACAAAAACAAAAGAAGAAAAAGAGACAATCAGCGAACCATGACAACACATCACTTGAGAGCTCCCAGAGAAAAAAAGAGAAGACAAAAAACAAAGTGTTGCTCGTCCATCAGACACTCCCACCGGGAGCTTGGGTGCGATGACCCGCGGCCCTTCTGCTTCGTAAAGCAATCCTGTGAAGTTCCCCGCAAGCAACACCTGTCCCCCACCCCAATCTTTCCACACATTCACAACATCCACCCGGTGTGTTTACCCGACTCCACACAGACTACAGCAGAGTGGGAAACGAGGGAAAGGGAGAGAGATGCGGCGTTGCTCGCCATCACAGGGTGATTGAAAGAGATGAAATGACGACGATGCACAGTCGCATACAAAAAGTTCACATCATGATTGGGAGAAAACAAACAAAAAAGAAAGCAGTCAGATAGACGTATGTTATGGCGACTGAAACAAGACAAAGAAACCTATATATATATATATATATATATAAGAATGCACTAGCATGAAACAAGCCAAAGAAAAACTTAAAGGGAAAAAACACAAAAAAAAAGATTAGGTAGCATTAAATCTCATTCTCTGCGTCGGTGTCCGCAATTGTGTCTCTCTGTTTCCCCTTCCCCTCAGATGCGTGAAAACAAGACATTTATTCGTTCTTCTTACTTCCCCCTAGCGGTGTTCTAGACGACAAAGTCACCGTTGACTCCTCTGGGATCTTCCACAGCACAATAGAAAGGAAATAGGGAAGTCTTCAAGGTTCTCTCTCTGTCACCACACACACACACACACACAGATTGACAGCAAAACAGCGCCATCATCCCACCACTCACACAGGCACGCACCGCACTCGCCTCTACCGACCTTAGCTCTTTCCTACCCTTTTTTTTTTAGACACCCAGCTCGAAAACAGACCCATGTACTGTAAAAAAAAGGGAGCAGAAAGAGAGGAGGCCACCACATACGAAAAAAAAAGAAAAAAACTCCACAAAACACAGGAAAAAGAAACAGCAAGTGAAAACTACAAAGAAGACAGGAGACAAAAACAGCGGAATACAGGTGACAATGAACCGGGTACAAACGCACCCAGCTTCACGAAGCCACCAAACACCCCAACATGCTGACACGTGTGTATAGAGAAAGATGAAGAGAGCGTGCAAGCATGTGTCTTTTTGTTGTTGTTGAAAATGAGCTCTCTCCCATTCCACTGCTTCCTTGGTGTCCAAGAACAAGAAGAAGGCCACAATCGAAGACATCATCGTCGCCTCTCTACTTGTCACCTCAAACACCTTCAGCCTCTTTTCTGGTCACCTCTCCCCTCTGTGGCCATCTCCCGCCTCTCTCTCTCTCTCTTTCGCGCTGATCACTCCTCGAGAACACCAGAGAAGGCTAAGAAGCAACAGCTAATATTTCAAAAAAAAAAAACAGAAATAGAGAGAAGAAACCGGCAAGGAACGCATCGCGCCAACGTGCATCACGCCCGTAGGTGCGTGTCGCAAGCAAAAAAAAAAAGAAAAACAAAGAAAAGGGGAAAAAAGAGGCAGCCATCAGCGGGTTGAGGATCATTCGCCGCGTCATCGCTGCTCCGATGGCCTTAACGGCGACCACGGCTGGGACGGCGACCGTTGTCGTCGCGGCTGCCACGACGCGCGCTGTCGTCGCGGCTACCACGGCGGCTGCTAACGGATCGCTGGTTCACGGGCGGCAACGAGTCGGTGCGGCGCACATCCTTGCCAGCGGCGGCCCGGCTATTGCTACGGCTCGCTGCGCGAGAGGCGCTCGGTGCCGTCGCCGTGCGCGACAACGTCGGGAAGCGCGACTGCGACTGCAGACTCAGCGGCTTCGCGTCTGGTGCGACAGGCACAAAGTCGGCGCTGACGTCCGCCGGCGTGTAGATCTCGAGGTTGGCCGTGCACGGCCCGCTCGTCGACGTCGCGGGGCAGTTCACGAGTAGCGAGTACCGGCCGCCCTGAGGGGCCTTGAAAACGAGTGCGTGCTCGCGTGCCGTGCTCGCCTCGCCTGTCGTGCCGATCTTTATGCCGTATTCGTTGAACACCATCATCATCACCGCATCCTCGGCGACGGCGTCACCCTTGCGGAGCGAGTTTGCGTCTGTCACCTTCGTCTGGTGCAGCAAGATGTGTACGTCGCACGCGTCGTTCACCATAAAATCCAGTCGCTGGCCCTCCTCGTCCCCGGGCTGCAGGCTAAGGGCGCAGCGGAGCGGCTTCAGCGTGAGGCCGGCGTGGCGCAACGGCGTCAGGGTAACCTTCGCCATGTCGGGGTAGATGGACACGTGGAAATGACCCATCGTGCCGCGGTCCTTCGTGTATGGGATCAGGTAGCACGTCGAGCTCGGCGGCAGCTCCATCTCCGCACACACCTCGCGCGAGTCGAGCATCATGCCCTTCTGCAGGAACTTGTGTGTCCCGTTCGTGATGAACGGCGTCGGCGGCAGCTTCGCGTTTATCGGCTGCATCAGCGTTAGCCCGGTGTACGGGTACTGCTTGCAGTTCGTCTCGTCCACGTAGAGCGGGTTCGTGTGGCGCACCTCGGCGAGAATGGTGGCCGGACGCGACGTTTTGTTCTCCACCAGGTAAATCGGGTTGCTGCGGAAGGTCGTGTACTTCGACGTGCCGCCGGCGGTGTAGTCGTTCCACTCACCCGGCGCGCTCAGGCGGTCGCCACAGTTGATGTGGCAGCGTTGCATGCAGCTGAAGTTCTGCAGGAAGGTCGGCAACGGCATGTAGATCATGTCGTTCTCATCCGCCGCGTAGTCGCACGCGCGCTTGACGTCCGCTGTCCAGTTGCTGTCACCCTTGCGCAAGGGGCCATTGTAGTACGGGGCGTCCATGTAGCAGTTGTGAACCTTCACGATGATGTCGGACGGGTCGGTTGTGCCGGGCTTCACCTCCACCACATCCATCAGCGCATAACTGCACTGCGGGTGCAGGCCGTTGGGCACGCTGCCGTTCGCCACGCACACAAAGACGTCACCGCGCTCGAGGTCCTCGATGACGCGGCGCCAGAAGGCGGGTGTGGTGTAGTCGCCCATGTTCGTCGCCGCCGCGTGCTTCGGGTCCTCGAGGGAGATGTGCAGCACCGGTCGACCCGTCAGGTCACGCAGGGTGTCGTGGGCGTTGCAGTTGTTGAAGTTCTCGTAGCCGCCCACAAACTTCGCGTACGCCTTCTCCAGCAGCAGCGGGTACCACATGCGCGACGGCACCTGCGTGAACTTCGGCTCGCGCTTGTCGTCGCACGGAACGCGGTCGTCGATCTCTACCGTCACCGGCGAGCTGTCCGGGTTGAAGAGGGTGATACGGTAGGGCTGCTGTTGCGGGTGGGCCTTGTCCTGGAAGAGACGCGAGATCAGCACTGTGTGGCGGGCCAGGGCCGCGATGAACGGCGCAAGGAAGCCCATGTCCTGCGGGGCCGACGAGACGTCCGATGGCAGCGTGGTGTCCGGCGTCACCGGGTCGTACACGCCCTCCGGGTACAGTTCACGGATGCGCGGCCACTGCTCCGCGATGTCCTCATTGGCGGCGTGGAAGTCGGGGTCTTGGTAGCCCTTCTTGTCCCGGGCCAGCTCGTGCGCACGCTCGTTCAGCTGCATCTCCAGGTCCTTCACCGTCTTTGCGTTCTTCACGGGGTCCTTGTTCAGCTTGCGGCGGTCCACCTCCATTCCGTGGAAGTCCGGATCGGTGTCGAGCGGCAGCTCCTCCAGCGGCACACCCTCCGGCTCGGGATCGAGGTAGGCGCGGTCCTTCTTGAGGAACTCGCCAGCGATGCGGTCGGCATGCCGGTTCATCTGCTCCTCCAAGTCGCGCACCTTGTTCGGGTCGGCCTTCGGGTCTTTCTTAGCCTCTCGCCGCGCCAGCTCCGTTGCGCGAAAGTCTGGGTCCTCGTCGAGTGCGAGGTCAGCCAGCGGCACACCACGCGGCTCTGGGTTCATGAAGTTGCGGTCGTCAGCGAGCTGACGCTTGGCCAGTGTATGCACGCGGTCGTTCATGTCGTCCTCCGTGTCCTTGATCGCGTTCGCGTTCTTGCGCGGGTCCTTGCGGAGCTCGCGTAGGCGCTTCTCGAGGTCCTTGAACGGCTTATCCTTCTCCAGGTTGAGATCCTTGAGCAGGATGCCCTCCGGCTTAGGGTCGAGGAAGGCGCGCTCCTTCGCCAGCTTGTCCTTCGCCAGCTCCTCCGCACGATCGTTCAGCTTGTCCTCCAGGTCCTTGATGGCCTTGGCGTTGCTGCGCGGATCCTTCTTGAGCGCACGGCGCTGGCCCTCGAGGTCACGGAAGGTCTGGTCCTCGTTGAGCGGAAGCTCGGCCACCGGCACGCCGAGGGGCTCAGGGTTGAGGTAGTCGCGGTCCTTCGCGAGGAAGTCCTTGGCGAGGTCGTGCACGCGGTCGTTCATCCGCTCCTCCAGATCCTCGATAGCGTCCTTGTTCTTCGCTGGCTGCTTCTTCAGCGCACGCAGCTCCTTCTCCATGTCGTGGAACTCCTTGTCATCGGTCAGCGGCAGCCGCTCCAGCGGCACACCCTCTGGATACTGGTCAAGGAAGGCGCGCTCCTTCGCCAGGAAGTCGCGTGCGATGTCGTCCACGCGGGCGGCAATCTCCGGCTCGAGGTTGCGCAGCGCCTCTGCGTTCTTTTTGGGGTCCTTTTTCAGGTCGCGGCGCTTGCGCTCCAGCGGGTTCAAAATCGGGTCGAAGTTGAGCGGCAGCTCCTCCAGCGGCACACCCATCGGCTCCTGATCCTGATTTGCGCGCTCCTTTCGCAGCAGCTCCTTTGCCAGGTCATCCGCGCGGGCGTTGAGGTCGTCCTGCAGTTGCGCAATCTTGTCCGCGTTGTTGCGCGGATCCTTCTTGGCCTTCATGAGCTCACCCTCCATCTCACGGAAAAGCGGGTCGCGGTTCAGCGGCACGTCGGCGATCGGCACGTTCTGCGGCTCCGGGTTGAGGTAGTTGCGGTTCTTGCTTAGCAGATCCTTCGCGATCGCGTGAGCGCGATCGTTCATCTTGTCCTCCAGCTCCTTCACCTTCGGGTCGCGGGCCTTGCCGGCGTTCTTCAGCGCCTGGCGCTGCCTCGCCAGCTCGTTGAACTCCGGGTCCTCGCCGAGCGGCAGGTCAGCCAGCGGCACACCCTCTGGCTCGGGGTCCAGGAACGCGCGATCCTTCGCCAGCTCCCTCTTGGCCAGCTCATGCGCGCGGTCGTTCATGCGCTTCTCCAGCGCCGCCACCTTCTTCGGGTCTGCCTTCGGGTTTTTCTTCGCCTTGTAGCGCGCGATCTCAGCATCCTTGAACTCCGGGTCGGTGTCGAGCGGCAGGCGATCGAGCGGGACGCCTTCCGGTTCCTTGTCCATGAAGCCGCGCTGCTTCGCGAACTCCTCCTTCGCGAGCTGGTGCGCACGCTCGTTCATCTTGTCCTCCAGATCCTTGATAACGTCCTTGTTGCGCTTCGCTGCACGCGGGTCCTTCGAGCGGCGCCGGCGCTCCGCCTCGAGGGCGACAAACTCCTTGTCGTCGTCGAGCGGAATGTCGGCGAGCGCCATGCCCTCCGGCTCCTGATCGAGGAAGGCACGCTCGGCGGCAATCACGTCGTCAGCAATCTCCTTCGCCAGCTTGTCCATCTCGTCCTCGATCGCCTTCACATCTGGCGCGCGGACCCCACGGCGGATCGCGTCGCGGCGCCGGTTGGCGGCGTCACGGAACTTGGGGTACGAGTGCAGGTTGAGATCCTCCTTCGGGATGCCGCGGTACGCAGCCACCGGCAGACAGGCGAGGTCGTCGGCCACAACGCCCTGCGCCAGCTCATGGGCGCGATCGTTCATCTTGTCCTGCGTGTCCGCGATGGCGTCGGCGTTGCGCCTCGGGTCCTTCTTCAGCTTACGCAGATAGTCCTCGAGACGCAGGAACGTCGGGTCCTTGTCAAGCGGCACATCCTGGATTGGGATGCCCTCCGGCTCAGGGTCGAGGAAGGCGCGATCCTTCTGGCGCTGATCCTTCGCGAGCTCATGTGCGCGGTCGTTGAGGGCCTTCTCCAGCTCCGTGATCTTCTTCGCGTTCGCCTTCGGGTCCTGCGCCTTCAAGATGGCACGCTGCAGCTCCAGGTCACTGTACTTCGGGTCTGTGTCAAGTGGAAGGTGCTCCAGCGGGACCCCCTCCGGGTTCTCGTCGAGGTACTTGTCGCGGTCGCCACGCAGCATGGCTTCGCCCAGCTCATCAGCGCGGTCCTGCATCATACCCTTGAGGTTCTCAATTGCACCGGCGTTGCGGCGCGGATCGCGGTTGAGGCGACGCAGCTGCTGCTCCATCTTCTGGAACGGCGCATCCTCATCGAGCGGCAGCAGCGCCTTCGGAATGCGGGCCGACGTCGGGTTAAGGAACGCACGGCCGGCCTCCTTCGCCGCCTTGGCCAGCTCGTGGGCACGGTTGTTCAGCTGATCCTCGAGGTCCTTGATCTGCGGCGCGTTCTTCTTCGCATTCTCCTTCAGCTTCGCACGCTGCGCCTCCAGCTCGCGGAACTTCGGATCGGCGTCGATGCCCACGTCGGCAATCGGCACACCCTCCGGCTCGGGGTCGAGGTAGCCGCGGTCGCCCTTCAGCAAGTCGCGCGCCAGCTCATGCGCGCGCTCGTTCATCTGGTCCTGCAAGTCGGCGATGCGGTCGGCGTTGCGCTTCGGGTCCTGCTTCGCCTGGCGCAGCTGCTTCTCCAAGTCGGTGAAGGTCTTGTCGTTGTCCAGAGGGAGCTGAGCGAGAGGGATGCCCTCCGGCTCAGGGTCGAGGAAGGCGCGATCACGCGCGATCTGCGCCTTGGCGAGCTCGTCGGCGCGATTGTCCAGTTTCGCCTGGAGCTCGCGCACCTTGGGGTGATTCGGCTGCTCCTTCTTCAGCCGACGCAACTCCGGCAGGTACGAGGCAAATTCCCTGTCGTCGTGCGGGTTGAGCGACTCGAGAGGGATGCCGCGGGGCTTCGGGTCCAGGCCGCGAAGGTCCTCCTTCTTCTGCGCCAGCGCCAGCTCGTCGGCACGCTCGTTCAGCTTATCCTCCAACGCCTTGATCTTGTCCGCATTCTTCTTCTGGTCGTGCGCCTTCAGCTTCGCGCGCTCCACCTCCAGCTGATGGAAGATGGGATCACTATTCAACGGAAGGTCGGACAGTGGCACGCCCTCCGGCTCGGGATCGAGGTAATTGCGGTCGCCACTCAGCGCATCCTTCGCCAGCTCGTGCGCGCGCTCGTTTAGCGCCTCCTCGAGGTCGCGGATCGCCGCAGCGTTCTTCCTCGGATCCTGCGCCTTCAGCTTCGCCCGCTCCACCTCCATCTGGTGGAACTTGGGATCGCTGTCCAGCGGCAGCACACGCAGTGGCACGCCCTCCGGGTTCGGGTCGAGGTAGCCGCGATCGCCCTCCAGCATTTGCCGTGCCAGCTCATCCAGTCGATCGTTCAGCATCGCGCGCGTCGGGTCCTCGTGGGCGCCCTCGATGTCGCGAGACTTGGCGTTGGCCGTGCTGTTCGGATCACGGCGCTGCGCCGCGAGGGCAGCGAAGGTGTCATCGTCGTGCGGCTTCAGCAGCTCCACCGGGATGCCACGCGGGGACTCTGCCAGATCGGCGAGATCGCGCGCGCGCTGCTCCTTCGCCAGCTCGTGCGCACGGTCGTTGAGGCGCTCCTCCAGGTCAGCAATCTTCGTCTGGTTCTTCTTCGGATCCTGCAGCACCAGCTTCGCCCGCTCCACCTCCAGCTGGTGGTAGAGCGGGTCGGAGTCGAGGGGCAGCGTCTCCACCGGGATGCCCTCCGGCTTGGGGTCGAGGTAGGAAGGTCGGTCACCAGTGAGGGCGTCGTTCGCCAGCTCGTGGACACGGTCGTTCATGTCCTGCTCCAGGTCGGAGATCTTGTGGGGGTCAGACGCCGGGTCCGCCTTCAGCACACGCAGCGCATTCACCATACGCGCGAATTCGGGATCCTGGTGCGGGTTCAGCAGGCGCACAGGGATGTCCTCCGGCATCGGTGACACGGCGCGTAGGTCCTCCTCAATCTGGTCCTCCGCCAACTGATGCGCACGGTCGTTCAGCTGGTCCTCAAGGTCGTGGATGGCGGCGGCATTCCTCACAGGGTCCTGCGCCTTCAGAGCGGCACGCCTCGCCTCCAGGTCGGTGAACTGGCGGTCCGTGTCGAGCGGCAGCACATCGAGCGGGACGCCCTCCGGCTCCGGATCGAGGAAGCCGCGGTCACCCTTGCGCTGCTGGCGTGCAAGCTCGTGCGCGCGCTCGTTCAGCGCCTCCTCGAGGTCGTGAATGGCGTCCTTGTTCGCGCGCGGGTTCTTGGCGATGAGGTCGAGACGCTCCGTCTCCAGTTGGTGGAATTCCGGGTCCTTATCCAGCGGCAGCGCGGCGATCGGGATTCCCTCCGGGTTGGGGTCGAGGTACGACGCGCGGTCCCTCTCCAGATAGTCCGCCGCAAGCTCCTCGAGGATGTCGTCCAGCTTGCCCTGTGTCTCGTTCAGGCGAGCCTGGCCACGTGCAGAGGTATCCTTCTTGTCCGCACGTAGCTCTGGCAGCTTGGCCACAAAGTGCGGGTCCTCGTGCGGGTTCAGCAGCGCGACAGGCACGCCGAGTGGAGTGTTGTTCAGTCCGCGCAGATCCTCCTTCTTCTGCTCCTCGGCCAACTCGTGCGCGCGGTCGTTCAGCTTGTCCTCGAGGTCGGCAATGGCCTGCTTGTTCTTCGCCGGGTCCTGTGCCATCAGGACGGCACGCTGCACCTCCATGTTGTGGAACTCCGGGTCGGTGTCGAGCGGCAGCTCCGTCACCGGCACACCCTCCGGCTCGGGATCCAGGTAACCGCGATCGTTGCCGAGCATCTCCGCTGCCATCTGGTTCGCCAGTTCGTTCATCAGCTCCTCCACCTTGGCCAGCTTGTCCGCGTTGCGGCGGGGGTCCTTGCGAAGCTCTCGCGCCTGCGTCGCCAGCTCGTGGAAGTCCGCGTTGTTGTGCGGCTTCACAGCGGCAATCGGGATGCCCTGCGGCTTCGGGTCGACATTCTTCAAGTCGTCCTGCAGCACCTGCTGCGCCAGCTCGTGTGCCCGCTCGTTAAGCCGCTCCTCGACGTCCTCGATTGCCTTGGCGTTCTTGACCGGGTCCGCCAGCACCAGCTTCGCACGCTCCACCTCAAGGCCGTGGTAGATGCCATCGGTGTCCAACGGAAGGTCAGACAGCGGCACCCCCTCCGGGTCGCGGTCCAGGTACGCCGGCCGCTCCGCTGTCAGCGCGTCCTTGGCGAGCTCATAGATGCGGTCATTTAGCTGCTCCAGCAGGTCCTTCGCCTTCTGCGCGTCGCGCGGGTTCTTCTTGGCGCGGCGCAGCTCCGGCAGAATCTTCGCCACCTGCGGGTCCTCACGCGGCTTCAACAACTCCAGCGGAATGCCCATCGGGTTCGGGTCGACGCCCTTGAGGTCCGAGTCGAGAATGTCCTTCGCCATTTCGTGCGCGCGGTCGTTCATCTGCCCCTCCAGTGCCTTGATCTTGTCCGCATTGCGCAGAGGGTCCTTTGCCTTGAGGGCCGCCCGCTCCTTCCGCAGCGCATCGAACTCCGGGTCCGCCTCAACACCGATGTCCTCTAGTGGAATGCCCTCCGGCTCCTTGTCCAGGAACCACAAATCCCCCTCCACCTTCTCCTTGGCCAACTCCGCGAGGCGGGCGTCCATGTCCTGCAGCACCTTCTGTGCCTCGGGCGAGTTGCCCTTGCCGGCCTTCTCAAGCGCACGCAGCTGCTCCGCCAGCGCGGCAAATTCGGCGTCGTCGTGTGGCTTCATGGCGGCCGTCTCGATGCCCTCGTACTGGCGCGGGAAGAGGGCGAGCTCCTCCGCCTTCTTCGCCTCCGCCAGCTCCGCAGCGCGATCGTTCAGCTTCTCCTCGAGGTCCGCGATGCGGCGTTGGTTGCGGCGCGGGTCCTGCGCCTTCAGCTTTGCCCGCTCCACCTCCATCTCCGCGAACTCGGGGTCCTTGTCCAGCGGGAGGTACTCCAGCTTCACGCCCTCCGGCTTCGGGTCGAGGTAGCCGCGATCACCTTCCAGCAGTGCATCGGCCAACTCGTAGGTGCGGTTGTTCATGCGGTTCTCCATGTCCTGGATCGCGTCGGCGTTCTTCTTCGGGTCCTTCCGCAGCTCGCGCAGCTGCGGGATCATACTGGCGATCTGTGCGTCCTCCGTCGGCTTCAGCAGCGCCAATGGAATGCCCTCCGGCTCCGGGTCGCAGCCGGCCAGGTCGTCCTCCAGCTGCTTCTTGGCCAACTCATGTGCACGGTCATTCAGGCGCTGCTCCAGGTCCTTGATGGCGCGCGCGTTGCGCTTCGGGTCCTTCAGCTTCAGCTTCGCCCGCTCCACCTCCATGTTGTGGAACTCCGGATCGGTATCCAGGGGCAGCTCCCTCAGTGGCACACCCTCCGGCTCGGGGTCGAGGTAGTCGCGATCCATCGCCTGGTTGGCGAGCGCGCGAACGCGGTCGTTCATCTCATTCAGCACCGCCTGTACATCCGCGTTGGCCTTCGGGTCCTTCTTCAGATTCCGCACGCGCTGCACAGACTGAGCAAACTTCGGGTCACTGTGTGGGTTCAGCAACTCCACGGGCAGGTCGCGCGGCGCCGACTCGACGCCGCGCAGGTCCTCCGCCAGCTGCTTGCGAGCCAGCTCGTGGGCACGGTTGTTCAGCTGCTCTTCAAGATCCTTGATCTTGGCGGCGTTGCGACGCGGGTCCTGCGCCTTCAGCTTTGCGCGCTCCACCTCCAGCTTACGGAACTCCGGGTCCGTGTCAAGCGGCAGCTCCTCAATCGGCACGCCCTGCGGTGCACGGTCTAGATAGCTGTTGTCCTTCGCCAGCATATCCTTCGCCAGCTGGTGCGCGCGAGTGTTCATCTTGTTCTCCAGCGCCGCCAGCTTGTCGGCGTTCTTCTTCGGCTCCATGGCGAGCACCCGGTGCTCGTCAACCATCTGCGCAAACGCGGGGTCGTCGTGCACGTTCAGCAGCGCTATCGGGAGTCCTTCAGGGGCCTGATCCAGGTTCTCCACGTCCTTCGCACGCTGCTGATCGGCCAGCTCGTTTGCCCGGTCGCGCAGGCGGTCCTCGAGATCCTTGATCTTGGCGGCGTTGCGGCGCGGGTCCTGCTGCTTCAGGACGGCGCGCTGCACTTCCAAATCGTGGAACTGCGGGTCCGTATCGAGCGGAAGCAGCGCCAGTGGGACGCCCTTCGGCTTCGGCTCCAGGTACGTCGGGCGGTCACCGCGCAGCTTCTCGTTTGCCAGCTCGTGCGCACGATTGTTCATGGCAGCCAGCACCTCCTGCAGCTGCTGCGGCGTAGTCTTCGGGTTCGCCTTCATGTCGCGTAGCTGCGGCAGGTAGGAGGCAAACTGCTTATCGTCGTGCGGGTTCAGCGCCGACAGCGGAATGCCCTCGGGCTTCGGGTCCAGGCCCCGGAGGTCCTCCTGCTTCTGGGCTTCGGCGAGTTGGTCGGCACGATCGTTCAGCTGGTCCTCGAGGTCCTTGATCTTCTTCGCATTCTTGATCGGATCGCGTGCCTTTAGCTTCGCCCGCTCCACCTCCAGGCGGTTGAACTGCGGATCCGTGTCTAGCGGCAGGTATGTCAGCGGCACGCCTTCCGGCTCGGGGTTGAGGTAACCGCGGTCGTTCTTCAGCATGCCCTCCGCCAGCTCCACACCACGCTCATTCATCTTGTCCTTCACCTCACGGATGGCCTGCGCGTTGCGCTTCGGATCCTGCTTCAAGTCACGCAACTGGCTCGCCAACTCGCTGAACTCCTTGTCGTTGTGCGGGACGATGGTCACATAGGGCACACCGAGCGGGTCGGGGTCGAGAGCGCGAATCTCGTTCTCCTTCACATCCTTCGCGAGCTCGTGAGCGCGGTCGTTCAGCTGCTCCTCGAGGGCGGCGATGGCCTTTGCATTGCCGCGTGGATCCTTCGCCTTGAGCGCCGCACGCTGCGCCTCGATTTCACGGAAGGTCGCATCAGTGTCAAGCGGCACGTGGCGCAGCTCCACGCCCTCCGGGCGGGGGTCGAGGTAGCCGCGATCCTGCTGGAGCATCTTCTTTGCCTTCTCGTGTGCCATCGCGTTCAGGTCGTCCTTCAGGTCCTTGATGCCCTGGCGGTTCGCGACGGGGTTGCGCTCGAGGCGACGCAGCTGCGTCTCCGCGTCCGTGAAGGCCGGGTCATCGCCGAGGTTGAGCAGCTCCATCGGAATACCCTCTGGTGAAGCGTCCACGTACTCCTTGCGGACCGCGTTCGCCAGCTCCGCGGCGCGGGCGTTCAGCTCGTCCTCGATCTCACCCAAGCGTACGGCATTCTTCTTTTCACCATTAGGCTCGTTGCGCAGCGCACGCGCTTCATTCTCAAGTGCGTTAAACTGCGGGTCTTCGTTGAGCGGCAGTGCCTCCAACGGGATCCCGTTGGGATCCTGGTTCAGCGGGCGACGCTCCATGTCGTGCACCGCCTGCGCAATCTCCCTCGCACGCTCGTTCATCTGGTCCAGCAGCTGCTGTGCCTGCTTCGCCTTGGTGGGGTTCTGCTTCGCATCGCGGTACATCTCCTCCAGCTCGTGGAAGTGCTGATCCTCGTCCAGGTAGGGCTCCAGGTCGGCCAGCGGGATGCCGAGGGGGTTCGGGTCCATGTCGCGGCGGTTGTTGTGCTTCAGCTTCTTCGCCATGTCGTGCAGGTGCTGGTTCATTTGCTCCTCCACCGCGCGAATCGCGCTGGGGTCGCGCGACGGCGCACTCTTCAGAGCCGCACGCTTCATCTCGAGGTTGCGGAAGGTCTGGTCCTCGTCAAGCGGCAGGTGGCGCTGCGCAACGCCCTCCGGCTCGTCGTCGAGGAACATGCGGTCGTTCTTGAGCGCCTCAGCGGCTAGCACGTCAGCGCGGTCGTTGAGGGCCTGCTCCGTCTGCTTGATCGCCTGGGCGTTGCGCCGCGGATCCTGGCACAGCTTCGCCCGCTGCGCCTCCAGCCGGCCGAACTCGTCATCGGTGTCAAGCGGCAGCTCCGACAGGGGCACGTTGCGCGGGGCCCGGTCCATGTACTTGGCGCGGTCCGCGGCATTCTTCGCCTTGGCGAGGTCGTGCGCGCGGTCGTTCATCATCTGCTCCAGGTCGCGCAGGCGGTCATCATCCGCGTAAGGGTCCTTCTTGGACTTGCGGTACTGCTCCTCGATGCCGAGGAAGGTCGGGTCCTCGTCGAGGCCGAGATCGCTCTGCTTGCGGCCCTCCGGCTCCGCGTCGATGTAGTCCTTCCGCTCCTCAGCGGCCTGCTGTTTCGCGATGTTGAGAGCCATATCACGCAGCACGTCCTCGCCAGCCTTAATAGCCGCTGCGTTACGCTTCGGGTCCGCACGCAGCTCAAGCACCTCCGCCTCCTTCTTGAGGTACTCCGGGCTCTGGTCGAGCGGGAGGTCTTCCGGCGAGAAGCCGAGCGGATGGCCGAGGTTCGCACGCTCCTCGCCGCGCATCTTCGCCGCCACGTCGACGGCACGCTTCTGCATGGCATCACCGATGTCACGCGCCCTCTCTGGCTCGCCGTCGCCGGTGGCGGCGATGTGCGCCACCTCCAGGTCTGCGAAGGGGACGTCGTCGTCTAGCTGCAGCGCCTCACGAGCGATGCCACCGACACGCGCCGGCAGCACATTCGAGCGCACCTGCTGCTTCATCGCCTTGGCCATCTCATTTGCGTGCTCGTTCATTGCCGCCTCCAGCTCGCGCATCTTCGGGTCCACGCCACGCGCGCTCTGGCTGTTCGCCCGCATCGCCGTCCGCTGCGCTTCCATCTTCGCAAAGTCCTTGTCCTTGTCGAGCGGGATGTACTTGAGCGGCACGTTCTGCGGTGCCTCCTCCATGAAGGCGCGGTCAGCCTGAATCTTCTCCTGCGCCAGCTCCTCGGCGCGCAGGTTGAGGGCATCCTCGATGTCCGCGATGGCCTTGCGGTTCTTCGCCGGCTGGCGGGTCAAGCGTGCGCGCTGCGCCTCCAGACTGCTGAACTCCTCGTCCGTGTCAAGCGGCAGCTCCGAGAGCGGCACACCCTTCGGCGCCGGGTTCATGAAGTTCGGACGCTCCTTGCGATTCATGTCTTTTGCCAGCTCGTGCGCGCGGTCGTTCATCAACTCCTCCAGGTCCGCCACCTCCTGCGGGTTCGCCTTCGGATTCTTCTTGAGATCACGGTAACGAGTCTCCAGCTTGTGGAAAGTCGGGTCCTCGTTGAGCGGCAGACTGTCAAGAAGACGGCCTTCCGGTTCGGGGTCGAGGAAGCCGCGCATCTTGGCCAGCTCCTCTGCCGCCAACGCGTGCACCATCTCGTTCATGTCCTTCTGGAGGTCCTCGATGGCCTTCGCATTACGGCGCGGGTCCTTTTTGAGCGCACGCAACTTCTCCTCCTTCGCGAGGAAGGCCGGGGTGCTGTCTAGCGGCAGCTCCTCCAACGGCACGCCAAGCGGGTTTTGGTCGAGGAAGGCGCGGTCCTGCGCGAGTTTCTCCTTTGCCAACTCCCCAGCACGGTCGTTGAGCGCTTCTTCCAGATCTTGGATGGCCGTCGCGTTCTTCTGCGGCTGCTCCTTCAGCAGCAGGCGCTGCACCTCCATGTCGCGGAACGGCTGGTCGGTGTCGAGCGGAAGCTCCGTGTACGGGATACCGTTGAACTTCGCATCGAGGAACTTCGGACGCTCCTTCTCCTTCAGCTCCTTCGCCAGCTCGTGAGCGCGGTCGTTCAGATGGCCCTCGATATCAACAATCGCCTTGGCGTTCTTGCGTGGGTCCTTCTTCAGCTTCGCACGTTGCGCCTCCATGTCGGAAAATTGTGCATCCTGGTCGAGGGGCACCAGACGCAACGGCACACCCTCTGGCTCGGGGTCGAGGTAGTTGCGGTCGCCCTTCAGCTTCTCCTCGGCGAGCTCCATGGCACGGTCGTTGAGGTCCTGTTCTGTGTCGGCAATGCCGCGTGCGTTGCGGCGCGGGTCCTGCTTCAGCTGCTGCCGCTTCACCTCCAACGCGTGGAACGGCTGGTCCTGGTCCAGCGGCAGATCCTCGACTGGAATGCCCTTGTAGGCGGCGTCCATGTAGTCCGGACGCTCCGCCACGTTCATGCCGTGCGCAATCTCATGTGCGATGTCGTTCATGCGCTCCTCCATGTCCGGCACCCTGCTGGCGTCGCCGCCGCGGTTGAGCGTGCGGCGTCGCTTCGTGTCGAGGTCCTTAAACTCCGGGTTCGCCAGCAGCGGCAGCGTCTGCACCAGGCGGCCTTCTGGCTCGGGGTCGAGAAAATTGCGGTCACGCGCCGCCTCGGCAGCAGCAAGGCCATCGACCAGCCTACGCATGTCGTCCTTCAGGTCCTCGATGGCCTTTGCGTTTTTGCGCGGGTCCTTCTGCAGCGCGCGCAGCTGCTCCTCCTTCTTAAGGAAGTCGTCGTTGTAATCCAGGCCCAGCTTCTCCAACGGGACGCCGTACGGGTCAGGCTCGAGGAAGGCGCGCAGGTTCGCCTGCTGTTCCTTCGCCAACTCACGCGCACGGTCGTTCAGCTCATCCTCCAGGCCGCGGATGTCGTCGCGGTTGCCGAGCGGGTCCTCCTTGCGCAGCTGCAGGCGCTCGATCTCCTTCGGGTGGAAGATGGCGTCCGTGTCGAGGGGGAGGTCGTTGACGGGGATTCCATATGGCAGTGGGTCGAGGAACAGCTCCCGCTCGTCGTGCTTCAGTTTGGCGGCCAGCTCGTGAGCGCGATCGTTGAGGGCCTTTTGCAGCTCCTTGATGGCCTTCATGTCCCTTTTCGGCTTGCGATTCAGCGCGCGCAGCTCATCCTCCATCTTGCTGAACGGCTCGTCCTCATTGAGGGGGAGAAGGCTCAGTGGCACGCCTTCTGGCTCGGGGTCAAGGTAGGTGCGCTCCGCCTCGTGCATCGCCTTGGCAAGCTCCGTCGCACGCTCGTGCATCTGGTCCTCCACCTCGTCGATCTTGCGGGCGTTGGCGGCGGGGTTGCGCAGCAGGTTGGCGCGCGTCTGCGCCATCTCCGCAAAGGTCGGGTCGTTCATCAGCTCAATGTCATCGCGCGGGATACCCTCGTACTCGGGATCCATGAAGTTGAGGTCCACGCCGGCCATGGAGTCGGCCAGGGCAGCCGCGCGGTCTCGCAGGTCCTCCTCGATCTCGCGCACCTTTGCCGCGTTGCGCGGGTCACCCTTCAAGAGGTGGCGCATGCGCTCCGCGTTCGTGTACTCCGGGTCCTCGTTGAGTAGCGGGGTGAGCTTCTCGAGGTCGTGCCCACTCAGGTACTTCGGCCGGTCCTTCGCCAGCATAGCCTTGGCCAGCTCGTGTGCGCGGTCATTCATCTGCTTCTCGAGAGCGAGAATAGCGTCTCTGTTGGCGTCGGGGTTATTGTGCAGCCGCTTAAGCGCGTCCAGCTGCTCCTGGAACTTCGGATCGCTGTCGAGTGGAACGTCGGCGATCGGCACGCCCTCCGGCTCCTGATCGAGGAAGGAGAGGTCAACCTCACCAAGCTCGCGCGCGTTGTCGGGGGCTTCGGTGATGCGCACCTGCGCCCGCTCCAATGCAACCACCTCTACCTTGCACGGCACGTCACCAACACCAGCAGTGCAGTTCACGCCCAGCGCGTAGCGCCCCGGTTTGCCCAGGTGTTGCACGAGGCCGATCTCGCGGTTGTTTGTGGCCTGCGCGCTGGGGCTGATGCGCTTATCGTTGCTGTCATACAGGTACATCGACACAAAGTCCTGCGCAATGGCGTCACCGCCACTGGGATGCTTGAACGGCTTCTCCTGCTTCAGCAATATGTGGACGTCGGTCGGCACGTCGATGAGGAAGTCGACGCGGCCGTGCCCCTTGTTCTTCAGGTCGACATGCGCGATGGCGGGCAGCTGACGCGCCACATCCGTGTTAAGACGGCGGATGTCGACCTTCTTGTCGTCACCCTTGCGCAGGAACCAGTAGGAGAAGATGAACTTGCCCTTGTCGCGCTGCATACCAGTTGGCACAATGTAGCACAGCGAGTTCGCCGGGATCGTGATGATGTCGGTCACCTCGCGGTTGTGCAGGTACAGCCCAGAGCGCAGGCGGCGGTGGTTGTTCCCTGTAACGAGGTAGGTGGGGATACGCTCGGCGCTCGTGCTCTGCGTCACCACCAAGGCACACTGGATGTAGTTCACCTCGTGGTTTGTCTGGCGATGGAGCAGGTGGCGCTGGTCCGGCTGCCGAATCATACCAATAATCTGCACCGGATCCTCCGTGGCGTTCTGCGCGACGTACAGCGGGTTGTCGCGCCATGTGACGAGCGACGGGTTGCCGCCGGTGGTACCCTCGCCCCACTCGCTGTTGAAGTTCCAGCACGGGTCCAATGGGCCCTTGATCCACGCCTGCTGGATGTTGGCGAACACGTCAAGAAAGACGTCCGCCGGGACGTAGAAGACGTTGCGCTGCGATGGGTTACAGATAGAGCGCATCTCTGATGTCCAGCGGGAGTCGTCCTTGTGCATCGGGCCAACGTACGGCGAGTCTTCGAAGGGGTTGTACATCTTCACCAGGATGTCCGCCGGCACAAGATCCACCGCGTTGCGCGTCTCCACGAAGCCCAGGACGGCGTAGCTCTCCTCGTGGTGCAAGCCGTACTGCTCCGCCTGCTCTCCGAGGGCCAGCGCCGCGACGGCGGTTTGCTCAAGCTCACGGTTCAGATCACGCCAGAACTGCGCGCTGACGATATCGTAGTCCACGGTGCTGGCCTTCTCCGCCTCCATGGGGATGAAGACGACGGGACGACCAGAAAAGTCGTGGAAGACCTCGCCCTGCGAGATGCCCTCCAGGTCTGGTAGGAGGGTGTAGAACTTCGCGTAGGCTTCTCCAGGCAGCAGCGGCCACCAATGGTGCGTCGGCGAGCGGCACAGAACACGGTGTCGCCTTGATCATGGGAATGCGGTCGTCGATCTCTACCTTCACCCATGACCGTAGCGGTGGAACTGGAAAGTGTAGCGGCCGTCCTTGGCGCGGCTTCTTCGAGATGAAGCAGTTACGAATCACGTCAGGGTGGCGGTCCGCAACGCGGCAAACCCGGTCAGCGCACTGCAGTCCGAAGTGGTCGCCTTGCTCAAACTGGCCGTGATTCATGTCGTCGGGCAGCAGTGGCTTCGTCTTACCCTCGGGTACAGGTCGCCAATGTTGCACCCACGGCTCCGTGGTGACACCGCGGTTGTCGGTGAAGAAACGCTTGTCCTCAAAGGGGGAGGCGCTGTCGGCGGGCTCGGTGTGACGGGCAACATCAAAGACAACGGGGAGGTAGTCGATGGGGTTGCGCTCCAGATCAGCTTCGTCGCCCTCGTCGATGAGGTCCTCGTCGTCGAACATGGTGGCGTCTTCCGGCGGGTCGACGATGCGGACGTGCGAAGCAGGGGTGGCGACAACCGTCACGTAGGCCGGCACATCACCCTTGGCGCGAGGGCAGGTGAGGGAGAGAGCATACCGACCACTGCGGGGAAGGTGGTGAATGATGCTGATCTCGCGGAAGTTCGTCGCGGCGTGCACTCCACCGATCTTGCGGTCCGTGTCGTCGTAGAGGTACATGCCCATGTAGTCCTCCGTCATGGCGTCGCCGCCAGACTTGCTGACGTACGGCTTCGTCTGGTGCATGAGAACGTGCACGTCGGTCTCCTCGTCCACGTAGAAGTCGACGCGATCCTTCTCCTTCTGCCGAAGCTCAACGTTCTTGGTTGCTGGATTGCCCCAGGCGATGCCGGGAATCGCGAGCTTCTTGATGGTCAGGTCACTGTAATCCACACCCTTCATACGGTAGAGGGCGATTGAGAAGGCACCCTCCGCACCCTTCAGCATGCATGAGGGGACGAGGTAGCACAACGAGTTGGGGGGAATCGTCATGGCATTCGCCACCTCACGCGAGTTGAGGAAGAGGCTCTTGTGAATGGGCTTGTGGTTGTTGCCGGTCACCCAGAAGGTGGGGATCGGGTTGGCGTACGAGTAGTTGATTAGCACCATGCCGCACTGGAGGTACTTCGTCATCTCGTCTGGGGAAGTGAAACGACGCTGGTCCTCCTGCTTGATCACCACTACGATCTCCGAGGTGGTGCTGCCGGTGTTGCGCACGTAGTACAGCGGGTTCTTGCGCCACGTCACACTCGTCGGGTTGCCACCCGCGCTCTCGCCCTTCCACTCGTCCTCGAAGTACGTCGCGTCCACCTCCACCGGGGTCATGTAGCAGAGCTGCACAGAGTTCATAATCTTGAGAAAGGTGTTGAGGGGCAGGAAGATGGACCGCTCGTCATCGACGTCGTGCTTGGCGCGCTGCTTGGCGTCCCACGTGGTGTCCTTTGAGTTCAGCGGGCCCTTGTACAGATACTCTTCATCCTCGAAGGGGTTGTGCAGGTGGATGACAATGTCGTTAATGGATGACGTGCCAGTGAGGGAGAAAATCTCCAACACGCCATACTGCTGCTCGCGCTGCAGACCCATGTTCTCCAGTTCGATGTCTTTCGTGAGCACAGATGCCACAAACTGCCCCGACTGGATGCGCTGAGCGAGGTCCAGCCAGTAGAACCCCTCCGTCACCTCGGCACCAGCCGCCTTCGCCAGCTTCGCGTCCATGGGGATGTTAAGGACAGGGTTACCGGTGAGGTCATGGAAGGTTTCCTGCAGCGTGCAGCCCTCCAAATGGTCGTAGGCGGTGTAGAACTTCGCGTAGGCCTTCTCCAACAACAGCGGCCACCAGTGCTCCGTGGGGGAACGCACGTAGAGCACCTCGCCTTCCTCCATGGCAATCTTGTCGTCGATCTCCACCTTCACCCACTCCTTGCCTCGGAAGAACTGGAAGGTGTAGCGGCCATCCTGGCGCACTTTCTTCGTCACAAAGCAGCTACGAATCACATCAGGGAAGCGGATGAGCGTCGACAGTGCGGACAGCATGAAGCACTCATAGTGGTTACCCTGACCGAACTGGTCGCGCGAGAAGGTGGCCGGCAGCAGCGGCTGGTTGACGCCGCTCGGGTAGATATCCTTGATGCGCCTCCAGTCCTCTGCGATGTGGGCGTTGTCTCGGTCGAACACCGCATCGGAGAACAGCTTGTTGCTGTCAGGGACTTCCTGGATGGACATGCTGATGTAGGTCTAACGTTCACAAGAGGGTGAGGAAAGTACTCAGAAAAAAAAAAGAGTGAAAGCGAAGGAAGCCGAAAAACCGTAAAAGCGGGTGGGGGGCCGGCTTTGCGGGTTCAGTGCTGACTTCCAAGACAGACTTTCACGTTTCTTCCTCTCTGTCCTCTTGCTGTGGGGAGGGTGGGGGAGAGAAAAAAAAAGAGGGAAGCGAAATGTGGAAGGCGGTGCCGCCCTTCAACTACCACACACACGCACTCACACACAAAAAAAAAGGGGGGTAGAGAGAGGAGGGAGCTGTAAAGCAAAATAGAAAAAAAAAGTCACTGCGGGGGAGAATCAACGAAAGGGTTGAGGGGGGTCTGCCCTGACAGTGCGGAAAAAAAAACAAGAGAAAAAAAAACAGTGGAAGTCTGGAACGACGAGGTGAGGAGAGAGACCAGAATAATCAAAGGGAGAGGGGGAGGCTGAGGAACCGCAATAATGCGAAAGCGCCAAAACACAGAAAAACGAGGATGGGGCGGTATGCTATGATGTATATACCGGTGTGAAAACGATGGTGCTTTGTTTTTTGTTGTTGTTGCCGCTGTTGCTGCTTGCCTCTTCTTGGTGTCTTCAACTAAATCTGTAGCCCTATGAGTATCTCTGGCTCTACCGCTGCGTGAAGTGTTGTCTTTTACTAGATAAAGACAACAGCACGCTCTGCTAGTGAGAGGGAAAGACGGACAGGGAAAGAACGCAACTGTGAGGAACGTACCGCGGAGGCTACACACGAGGTTTGTTTGCTGTAGTGAGAGCACGTCGACACGCTCACACAAGCAAGCAAACAAACAGAAAAAGGAGGTCGAGGCGCTTCAACAAAGCGTGATCGAATCGTTGATGCCTGCGTGTGCAGTCCACGTGCGTTTCCTTCTACACCACACTCAGTCTCTCGCTCTTACTCAGTCGAGGACTTCTCTACACTTTTAAGGGAAAAACAAAAAGAAAAACAAACGTAAACTCTTAAAGTCTTTCCGTTCCGCTTTTCACGTCGTGTGTCTGTTTGTTTGTTTTTTGGTGTGTATGCCTGTTTGCTTTCTTAAGCCAGGTAGGGGGGGGGGGGGCTACGTAGCTAAAGACTGAACGGAAGCACAGCAAAGGAAAAACCAATGAATAAAAGAAAGGCGGGGGAGGAAAGCGAAAACTAGATTGCGTGTGTGTGTGGAGGGGGGACAAATTGTGAAGTGCGCGATGGAAGCGCACCGTAAATGCGGAGGCCGGAAAACCACCGAAAACAAGAGAGAAACGACAGCGCGCGTGAGCGGTAGTGACTCAAGAAAAAAAGAGGAGGAAAAAGGAGATGTGAAGCAGAGGGAGAGTGGGAGAAGTTGGTTTGCAGAGAACAAAAGTTTCGCAGTGGACTGTAGTTTGTCACGTCTCGATGCACCGCGAAACCAGCTTGGTTTATTTGTCTGTAAAGACCCTACAAAAGATGGAAGCATCAACGGCCCTAAAAGGAACGGAACGCGTTTGGGTAATCAGGTGCCAAATCGACCAGAGGACAAAAAGAGAAAAGAGCTCGCATTCTTCCCCTGCTCCTTCGCTAAGACAAGTGCTATCGCGTGATGCATTGTTCCTTCTGCTCGTGTTGGAGGGAGGAGGAGGAGCAGTTGCACGACCGCGTCTCCCGTGATGAGAAGTCTCCTTTGTTGCTTTTTATTTTGTTCGTTCGTTGGTGCAATTTCTACACGAAATGAAAAAAGCATATAGAAATCATCAAAATCACAACGGTTGACTGGTGATAAAGGCCAGGAAAAAAAAAGACGTTCGTTGGCACACCCGCTTGGCAGCACTTCGCTTTTCCTTTCTTTCCCACCGCCGACTCCTCTCGCCCGCAGACCCTTTCTTCCTCAGGGAAAGGAAGCTACGTCGGGAGTCACACGTGGGACCCCTCAAATGACCGTCTCTCAACGCATCAGTACACACGTAAAACACAAGTACGCCCAGCAAAACAGGCAATGGAAGAGAAGAGCAAAAGAAATGCCTGAAAGGTGACCGTGCTGACGAGAGAAATTGAAAAGAGAAAAAAACTGATGTCGCTGATTCATGGGACTTTCAAAGACAAAAAAGCGAAGAGAAAAAGCCCTAAACAGAGCAAGAAAAAAAAACGACCTTTGCCCATCAGCTCTCCTTCGCCGCCGCACACGCTTCTCCTCCTTTTTTGTTATTGTTGCTGCTACCGGTCCGTGGGGTCAACCCTGTGTTGGAGACTCCCCCTTCCGCCACAACCTCCACCCACACTCCGAAGGATCCTCGTGAATTCCTGCCCTTTCCGGGTTAGCCCCATCGCGTGAGCAACCGCACATGACAAGAACGGGAAGCTGACATTTCAAAACAAAACAAAAACAAAGAGAGAACACTGGGCAAGAAGAGGAAAGGTGAAAAACAGAACAAAAACAAAAACAGTGCTACATCCGAGTGAGCGCACAAAGCACTCCAAAAACAGAAAAGGAGATTTGAGACAAAGAGTGCTCCACGATCAACGCACTATTATGCGAGTGTATCCCTCAATACCCTCTCATGTATAGCGCGACAACAAAGTCACGAACGCTTTTTTTTTGGGGGAGGGGCTACGCCGTCTTTTCTCCTCCCCCGTTGATCCGATGCCGTCGACGATAAGTACCTGTCTTTTGAGAGGCATAACGCAGAGCCCAGATACAATACCAAAAAACAAAGACAACAAGAATGTGATGTGTATTCTCCCTCAAGGATACACGAGCTTCTTATCTCGCTTGTTTGTTCTAGGTGTTTTGTTGTGGGTTACTCAAGACGCCTCTGTTCTGGTTCCTCTCTAACTTTCCATATATATCCCTTCCCTTTCCACTTTCGGCACTGGTTGTAAAAACACAGCGCGAAGTTTCTTGGCTTCGCCATCACCGCACAAACACACGCAAGCAGCGTCCACACAAAGAAGTCCTTCCTCACGTAAGAACGTCTACAAAAGAAGGAGGTTGTACCACCTCACGGAAGAGGGCTGCAACGGTGAAGACATGTACGACAAGAGGGGAGCTTCCCTCAAAGCTCCTCTGCTGTTGTGCATATATGTAATTCGCATGTGGGGGGAGGGAGAAGATGAAGATTGGTCGTTCAAAAAGAAAAAAAGTCGCCGCGCAGAAACACGAGACGATCACCATCTACGATGAATAGGGTACATTGCACCCCACACAAAACAAAGAAAAAGTCCACCGCGACGCGAAAAACGCAATTGGTGCTCACTCAAACCCACAAAAAAAAGTTGGAAAGGTGACGACTTGCCTACCGCTTCTGTCAATCTCACGTCGTCTATTCCTTTCCTCTACCGCTTAAAAAAAAAAGGAGTCCACAACGCGTGTGCTGTTCCGTCCTCCGTGTGGTGTGGTCCAGTCGGAACTTTCAAAACACACAAAAAGATAAGGCAAAGGAGTCTTCCAACGAAAGGACGAAAGAAGCACGGTACGAAAACAAGGAAAAATGAACCACATACACAAAAAAAGAGAAAGAACAAGAACAGTTGACACAAATCCGGACACACTCGTAGACGTTCACACGCAGTACGTGCATGACGCATCCAACGCCTCTACCCGCCCTCCTCATGCCTTTGCCCCTCCCCCCCCTTCTCTCTCCACCTTTACAATTCGTCAAGAGCAGAAAGGAGGAGCGACGCGCAACAAAGAAAAAGGTATCTTACTGTGAGTAGCCACGGCTACGCGGGTTGCGTGGACGGGTGACAGCGCTATTCGACGCCGACGACGGCCGCTGAGGTGCCTGCGGCTGACGTGCTACCTGATGCCCGTTTGTTGGGGTCGAGGCAACAGCGTTGGCAGAGTTCAGTCGGCCGGCGATGCTGGGTCGTGTCGTTTCGTGTACAGCAAGAAAGCTTGCCTGGGCGTACTTGGGTGTGTATACGGACAACGTGCACGGCGCACTACCGGTGATAGGCTTGGACGGGCAGCCCATCAAGAAGGTGTATCGGCCAGCCTTTGCGGCCTGGAATGCCATGGCGTGCTCGCGCGCGTTGGACGCATCGCCGGAGGAGCTCACCAAGATCGAGTTGTCTTCGTAGGCGGCCATGAAGATCTCGTCCTCCGCAAGGTGGTCACCGCGCTTCGCCGAGGCAGGGTCCGTAACCTTGTTCTGATGCAGCAACACGTGAATATCGCACGGCTCGCTGACCATGATGTCGACGCGTGCGCTCGTGCCCGACCCGGGCTGCACCACTACATCCTTCGACATGCAGTTGTGCGTCTCAGTGATGGGGCGAAGTGTGGTGAGCGTCACCGGATTTTCCTGCGGGTACACGGAAAGCTGGTACTTGCCGAAGCACCCTTTCTTCTTCGTGTACGGAACTAAGTAGCACGTGCTGTTCGCCGGCAGCTCCATTTCGGCGCAAACCTCGCGCGCGTCAGTGAGGAGGCCTTTCTGCACAAAATGGTGGGTGTTGTGCGCCAGCAGCGGTGCCACCAGCTGCGCCACCCCGTCAGGACGCAGGAGCGCAAGGGCAGACTGGTGGTACACGCCCACGTCGTGCGCATCGTAGAACACAGGGGCGGTGTGGCGCAGCTCTGTTAGAACCGTGACGTTGCGGCCGCTGGTGTTCTGCACGAGGTACATCGGGTTCTCACGAAAGGTGGTGTACTTAGGGTTTCCACCGCTGCAAGACTCGTTCCACTCACCCGACACCGTCAGGCGGTCACCGCAGTTGATGTGGCAGCGCTGCATGCTCGAAAAGTTGCGCAGGAAGATCGGCTGCGGCAGGTACAGGAACTCCGGCTCGTTTTCCGGGTTCGCCTTGCAGACGGACCGCAGCGTGGGCGTCCAGTCCTGATCACCGACGCAGAGCGGTCCCATGTACTGTGGCTCGTCGCGGTAGCAGTTGTGGATTTTCACAACTACGTCAGACGGGTCGTTTGATCCCGGCACCGTCTCGATCACGTCGAACAGGGCGTAGTAGCAGTGGGGGTGGATTCCGTCTGGCACGACGTCGTTCGATACGGCCACGAACACATCGCCCTTCTCCAGCTGGTCACGGGTACGACGCCAGAAGGCGACGTCGCGGTAGCTGCAGTTCGCCACCTCGCTCGCCAGCTTCGTGTCAAGTGGCAGATGTGTGACGGGACGTCCCGTAAGGTCGCGCAGCGTCTCGTGCGAGGTGCAGTCGTCAAACCGCTCGTAGCCCCCGACGTACTTCGCGTAGGCCTTCTCCAGCAACAGCGGCCACCACGCCCCAGTCGGAGACACCGTGAAGCGTGGCACGCCGTTCTCATCGCACGGAATTCTATCGTCGATCTCGACCGTCACAGGGGTGCTGTTGGGGTCGAAGAAGACGAAGCTGTACGGCGCACGCATCGGGTGCGTCTTGGTCTGGAAGAGGCGGTGGAGCAGCGGGGGTTGGCGGCTCAGCGCCGCTAGGAACGGCGCCAAGTACGTCAGATCACCAGCCGGTGAGGCCACATCAGACGTCGTGGGGTAGTCCGGAAGGAGGGGTTGGTGCGCACCATCTGGGTAGATGTCTGCGATGCGGGGCCACAGATCAGCCACTTGTTTGTTCGCGCTGTGGAACGCCGGGTCGACGAACGGGGCGGCCTCCTCCACCGTCTCTAGCCGGTGCTCCTCCGTCCGCTCCTCCACCTCGCGCACCACCTTTTTGTCGCGCAAACGGCGGGGGTTACTGCTGCCTTCCTTTGGCGTCTCACTTGAATTCGCTGCCGTCTTCGCGGGCTTCGTTGGTTTCGTCGGGCGCTTGGCCTGGTCGGCCGTGTCGGTCGGGCGCTTCGGGTGGTCACGCTTGTACTGCTCGGCCAGCTCGCTGACGCGACGTCGCATTGCTTCCTCCAGTTCCTCCTTGTAGCCCGGCGGGTACCTCTCCGGGTGGTAAATCACCCGGCGGCGCTCGTCGGCGAGGTCCATGAAAGCCTGGTCCTTGCGGAACGGAATCTTGTCGATGGGCACGCCACGCACGTTGTCGCCGAGGAAGGAGTAGGACTCCTGATCAACCATCTCCTGCGCCAGCCGCCGGGCCTCCTCGTCCAGCTCCGGATCAATCGGCTCCGCCTCACCCTTGGGACTGCGGCCACTCCGGTTGCCACCTGGGCGCTTGTGGAAAAGTTCGCCACCGGAAAACTCGTTCAGCTTCTCCACTGGGATGCCGCGGTACTCGCTGTGTAGACGCGGCTTGGCCAACTCGCGTGCACGCTGCCGCATAGCCTCCTCGAGCGACTTGATGCGATCCCTGTTGGCCACCGGATCAGCAGCCTCGAGGTGGTAGCGCTCCCGCTCCAGCGCCAGGAACATCTCATCCCGGTCCAGCTCAGCACCGTGCTCCGGCATCTCGTCCATCTCCTTCCCGCAGATCCGCCGCCGGTCATCGTTCTTGCGCCGTCGTGCCAGCTCCACGGCGCGGTCACGCATCTCCTTCTCCAGATGCAGCAGCTCCTTCGCATTCACGTAGGGATCACGATTCTTGCGCGCGTACTTATCCGCCAGCTTCTGGAAAGTAGAGTCATCCTCAAGAGGGAGGAGGGACACCGGCACCCCACCCGCCTCTCGGAAGGGAAGCTTGGTCGCCTTCTTTACTTCCTCGCGGGCCAGCTCATGCA